>JAQFVV010000015.1:1257166-1299666 GCA_028023455.1 Epiperipatus broadwayi
TAGAATCCGCAGTGTTAGTGTCGGCGCGAGTAAATCCATGGTAGATATTTGGGAAGAATACTTAGAAAGTTAACAGTTGGAAAATCAGAAATTGTAAGTCAGTTCTCTCTGGATCGGGCAGAAACAAATAATGTTATTAATAATAATAATAATAAAGGAAAGTTTTTTTTTTTTGTATCCAACGTATATTTGAATTCTTTAAGTATTTATAATAATTAGTTAGTGTCCTTAAGTGAAAACCCCTGTCAGATTATAAACAAAATTTGTAATCGGTGAATCGTCGTTCGAAAATAAATAAGACCAGGTTTACGTAAAGCTTCGTGGCCAGATTCCAAGAGAGAAATCCTTGGTGGCGCCCTCGGCGGCGATTCTAATAATTAAGATTCAGTTATTAGGGGAAGGAAAAGAATTGTAGTGTCACAGAGGGGGTAAGAGGAGGAAAGTTAGAAAATGGGTGGCGACGTATTTTGTTCAACCTTTCATGATCTTGATATATAGAAACACTGCCATGCATCGACATTTTATTTTAACTTATTTTTCTAACTTTAATCCCATATTTTTGTACTATTTTACTTTTAAATTTATATGGGTGTTATGACCCAATTTATGATCTCAATATATATATATATATGGTCAATCTAAAAGTTTTTTCTGTTTAAATAATGAAATCAGAAAAGACTGCAGTAATTGATTTTACTATCATCTAATGTTAGTTTGCTTCTTTCAGTTTTACATAAAATATGTGAAAATAAATATCACTATTGTGCAATGTGTTGAAAATTTCTACTATATATATATATTGAAGCAATGGATCTGAAGTCCGATCCATGCTTCACAGCCTTCTGTAAACTTAGTTAGTATTGTAGGCCTGAACTAAGTTTATAGTCCAATATCAGCAGGGTTTTGCATTAAAGCTAAAATTAATTATGCTTATTAAATTTGTATTACATTTAAATATTTCATGTTAAATAAATTCCATTCAAAGATTAAATTTCTGTTAATAAAAATTGCTTGTAAAACCTATTAATCAAACATATACATACATCAAGGGTATATATATATATATATATGAGTTAATGCAAAATTCTGCTGAAATAAAATGCTTATTTTATTAAAAGAAATAATATATTTTTTTGTTAAAATCTTGTGAAAATATTTAGTATGATTTGATTTTGAGATAAGCCCGCCAACATTTTCTAAAAGAATGTATATTTTTAATTAATTAGCCCATTCAAGGGAAAATAAAGATGGCTTTCTCTTTATTTTTTTAATTAATAAAATTCAAACTTTAAAGAAAGAAATTTAGAATAAAAAAGTAAAAGTTATTTTTAGAAAATGTTACCTTGAAACAAATGAGCGTGTGGGTGGGCTTATCAAGATCTAAGATCATACAAACAATAGAGGGTAGCTTACAAAAAAATGTATAAATAGGAGAGTGAACAAAAGACGAGGTGATTCAGAGTTTTCTTGCTGGCATTCAGATTTCTCTTTGGAGAACTCTTTCAGATTTTGCTTGTGGAGATTTTATTCCAAAAAGTTAGACAATTATTGTCTTCAAAATCATGGAGAAGTTTGAACATGCTCAAGCTAAAAGTCATCTGAATTTGATGGATTCTATTATGCTTGGCTAGGCAAATAAATAGCTTTGCCTATTGCTGAGTTTCCTAAATACCATCAAAATGCCTTAGTATCCACTCAATAGTCATCTGAACTCTGTGCCGTGTCTGTAGGACTTTTCATGAAACCATGCTACATATTTCCATTTTCATTGTCCGGACAAATACCTATCAATGTTTGGATCAAGCCACGATGATGCCGAACAGGAGCAAGGAACCAGGACAGTAATCATATCTCTCCTCCATTGAACTATTTACTTTCTACCCTTTTGTTCATACCTTTCTTAATTGAATTATATTATGAATTGTTTTATTTAATGATATTTGTAATGTAATCATTTTATTAGACTAGTCTTAAATATATATATGTGTGATCATCTATCTATATTTAACCTTTTTTCCTTCGCTATTCTTCATTACTAACATGTGTAAATATTTTGTATTCCATTGCGGTTAAGTTTAAAAATTAATTTTTTTCATTTAAAATCTCTTTCCAATTTTATTTATGTTTCTAAATTCCATATGAGTAAGTTTTCTTTGTTTGCCAACTTCATCTCCTCAATAATGCCTCTTTTGTCCGCCAGTAGCTTATTACGTATATCTGATTTAGCTATATACGTTTTAAATAATTTTTAAACTGTCTGTTTTTAGTGCAAAGCAATTAGAAAATGCTTTGCGAAAAATTTTTACTATTGTACTTTATCGAGGAGATTCAAGTTGACAATTTTATTAAAATTGTGAAGAAAAGACCTAGACCGCAACAATATTATATCGTTTAATCTGTTTTTAGTGTCTAATTAGTTTTTCATTAATTTAGGGGAATAACGGAGGCCATTAAAAACATTCTTAATATTTTAAAATCATTAATTAAACATATTATTTAACTATAAAAAGCTTGAGTTTCCTAATTTTATTATAATGCTTTATTTTACTTTTCCAATGATCCAGGCACACAAAACACATGTTTCTTAGTACTTTTATTGCACATTTAACTATTTAGCTCCGTAGGTGTTCCCGTCCATGTCTCTACCTCTGTTGCTAAGCTTTGTGGCTGGTGAGAAAATAATTTATGTGTGTCTCAGATAATGATGTTTGTTTGTAATTAGCCGCGAGAATAGGCAAATAGGGCAGCGGTCATAGTATTCTTGATTTAATATCTCACGTATGGATGGCCTCGAGGTACTTTTGCCTAGTATTCGAACTGGGTTAAACCAACATACATCACTGTCACAATATATATATATGCGCATGTGTGATTATATTACAGTTTAATTTGCTTATATGCTAGAATAAAAAAATGTTAAAAGAGAAATAAATAAATAAATCAAAGTTGTTGTTTTTTTTAATTTTTAAATTACAATCAGTTATATATTCTTTATTTAAGAGAGGATACCATCCAAAAATCCAGAATTTTGTAATAAAAAAATTCTGTATTTATTTTTTGTGTTATGTATTCAATCTTATGCAAAATACTGTCCATTTAATTCAATGTGCTGATCTAAACATGTTTCCATTTTTGAAAGTAGTCCTGAAACTTTTACAAAGTGATCCCTTTTAACATCTCTGCTATTTTTCTTCACTGTTTTAAAGTCTGCAAAACATTTTTCTTTTGAGACATTTTATTATTCACAGGAATAAAAAGAAGTTGCATGGAATGAGTTAAGGTGAATATGGATGATGGACAAGTAGAATCATGCTGTTTAGATTAAAAATTTGCTTCATACTCAAGGTTTTATGCACTGGAGCATTGTCTTGGTAAAGCTAGCACTTCTCACTTTTCCATAAATCGGATATTTTTATATTACAGATCATGTAAACATTTCAGAATTTGTAGATAAAATGTCTGATTGTTAGAAATGAATTCTGAGTGAATAATACCATTTGCATAAAAAAATCATTATCTTGACACTGGACTTCACTTGCCACTCTTTAGGTAAATTTGACATTTCCATTAAATCACTCATAAACCTCTTCTTTCTTTCCCCAAAGTAGTTTGCTTCTAAGCTGTTTCAAGCATTATAGCTGTTTTTTCCCATTTTCCTTAATAGATAACAGAATTTTACTTTATTCCAACTTTTCAACCATCACAAAAATCAAAAAGTGAAACACAATTAACAAAAACATTTACTATATGGTACCATGTCTTCACTCAATAATGACTGACTGTCACTGGGGTTCCCTATAAGAGGCATCTAAGGGGCAGAAACATATATTACAATACATTCACCCTCTAGAGAATGATTCTGGATTTTTTTTGGTATTCCTTGACATATATAAATACAAAGCCAATAGGTAGTGAAAAATTAAATAATGAAAGTTTTACTTTGACATTTTATCATGTACTATTATTATTATTTTACTATGTGAATAGTTGATTAGCTTAATTAAATTGAATGTTTTCAGAAATACTTCATAAAAATTGATTCTTATCCCTTTCCCTTCCTATTTCTGGCAATTATTATTCCATAATAACCAGTGGTGTAACTCCTTCAGTCAAAGGGGACACATCAGCAGGATTAATATATATATATATGTTGATACAAAGATTTTCATGGGTTGCATATATAAAAGACATATTTTGCAGGTTCATCCGTGTTAAAAAATTTAAATATTGATATACCGACATTTCGACTTGATCACACAAGTCATCCACTGGGTGATAAAAGGTAGAAAGACAGTTGTAGAGGCATTACAATCATTGATTTGAAAAAAAATATTAAAATTCCACCAATAGCAAAAATGTTAAATTAAGAATGTTTTTTAAAAAAATCTTTCCAAATAGGAGGAAGTTTACATGTATCATCTCGCTTATTGATATAATCTGGCCTTTTAAGTATCTCAATGGCTTCTCTAATTTTGCACTGGTGCTGATGATGATGAGTCTTGTTTAACTGCATTAGCATGCTTATCTCTCTTAACACTGATGTGATGATTACTCATATTTATGTAAGAAGCCTTACAATTTTCACATGAGATTTGATAAACACCATGAGATTCAAGAGGGATTGAATCCTTAGGCTTAGTTATTATATTGTTGATCTTTTGATGAGTAGAAAATGCTGTATCTATATTATAGCGTTTTAATATACGTCCAATACTATCTGTAGTTCCTTTTACATATATATAATGCAGCAATATTATCACATTTTACAGCTTTCAGGGTCATCCATATTATTTCTATTAAATCACTGATGTTTCAGCTGAATCTTTCCTGTCATCATACGTGTAGTAAGAACAGTTTAGAAATTGTGGTTAGGCATTGGTAACAAATACCTCCAGATTGTAGCAAGTGAATTCCAACTAAACGCCAGTGCTAATAACTTTAATAAGCCAGGCACAAGCATTGATAAAATCCAAAATTTGTATTCGCATTTCTCACCCAGAAATTTTATTATTTATATGTATATATGAATTTTGTCCTACGGATATAAAGTTGGAATTTGCATTATTAAAGACGAGATTATTAATTGCAATAGGTATACAGTAATTATGAAAAACCTTTATTAATGTAAATGTGACAAAGTTCAAGGCTACATATATAGATATGCTTACAAAGTATCCAATGAAAAAAAAACCCACTACCAATCCTATTTAATTTGACGCATTTGCGATGCCGAACAGCATAATCGTACATATTCTTATTAACACCCAAAGATATATATATATATAAGGTACTTAAATACATATAAATCAATTAATATATAAATTTTAATTAAATGTATTATTTTATAAAGCGCATGCACTCTCTCAATTTAATTTAAATGTATTGTAGAGGATTTGAACATAGACTTTCAAGCACCTTTCAGCTATCGACTCTGGTTCAGCACAAAATACATATATTGAAAATCTTTTTCACACATGCGTGGCCGTGTATATCGGTTGTATGAGATAGAGTCGATAGCTGAAGGGTGCTTGAAAGTCTGTGTTCAGATCCTCTACGATTATATCAAATTCCAAGTATATTAAATTATAATTGTATTCTAATATTCCAAATTTTAATTAAGTAACTTATTGCTTTTCAAGGAGGTAAGCAACCTTTAACCATAATTTTTCGTGAAAACAAAACGGCTTTTAACTGTCATTTTAAAAAATTTTCTGATATGAATATTGTTATTACTGTGTTTATTATATATTGATTTTTGGCGAAGACGTTCTACTTGATTCATATATGAATGAGCTTATATTTTCTTTATTTTTTTTTTTTTAAACAATTTTTACTGTTATATCCGTATAAAATAAAAGAAAAAATTTATATACAATAACTAAGTTTGATCCCCCCCCCCTTTCATTTAATTAACTCTTTAATTACTGATTATATTTTTTCGCTACTGACGGAATGATGGTTCATTAACAGCTTTATCTCCAACAGCCTTGTTATCTTATTATTTAAACTAGTTATTATTGTCGTAATTATAGTCTTTTAACAAACAATTGCTCTAATGTTTCATTTGTCATAAATATTAATGAGCGCATTGAAATAAAAATATATCTGATAGCGCGGTTGTTTTTCATCAGATTATTAGCCATAACTCCTTCCTCTTGAGATCTGTTTTCGTTTCTCATCATTCGAAATTTAAAAATTTTAATAATTATAAAAAGGCCAGTTTTAATCACATATGAGGGGATGATATATATATGGCACTATTTCATTAAACCATGATAATCAATCATTATCAATAATAGTTTGTAGTTTGCCACTTATATAGGACTAATTTATTTCATTATCTTAATATTAACTGCATAAATAAATGTAAATAATCGAATGAATTTGTTCTGATGTTCTCAAAGAATTTTGAGCTCCGAGTTGAGCTGCGATTATAAACTTTAACGAAATTAAAAATGCATTTTAGTGATAAAAATGAGTATATAAGGAATATAAACATTAAAATAATAATAAAAAAAATTAGTTAATTGCTGATTTGAGTGATATTCACACTCAAATTGGAAAGATGGGGAGAGGGAGGATTTGAGTATAACAGTTTTATTCATTTAATCAGGCAGGGTTTTTTTTTTACTCCATCTATCCAGGAACTTTTTTGATCAAGACCCCACAATGGTACATGCAAGAATAATTTGTCTTAAGGGAATAGCAAAACAATGAAAAACTACCATCAAGATGATTATGTGTAGATATCTCTTGGCCATAATATCCATTGTCTCATGACCAGAACTATTAAGCAAAAAAATATTCATATACTTTGTTAAAACCTTCAGACCATTAAGATGCATGATATTGCTTTAAATATGTAGATGGCAGAATAAATTGTATTGAGGGGCTAACCAATGATGATTAAGTTCCCTAATTATATAATTATACCTAGAGTCTAATTAACCCAATTTGCATTCAGGTAGATAATTTAAATTGAATATAAAGTGAAGAATTTAAATTGAACTTACAAATAGTAAAACCTTCACATCATTAAGGTTACTATTAAGGATTGGTTAATAAGATTCATAGATCAGTTGATGAGAATAGGAAATGTACATATATTCTTTTACTGAATATAGTTTTACACCTCATCATGCTCTAAGCTTTTATCATTATCATCATTTTCATCCATTATTGATCAACTGCAGGATGAAAGTCTCTCCAGCCTTAGCATATTTCCTTATTTCATCTACCCATCTCACATGTGACCTCTTCCTAGGTCTTTGACAATCTTTTGGTATCTGATTTGATTTCAATTGCCTATCTTATAATCTCTTGATGTCAGTCACATCTGTTTGTTGTCTCACCCATATATTTCATTTTTGATCCCTTTTTGTTACTCCTAACATACATTCCTCCATACTTTGTTGGGTGGTTTAAAGTCTCTGTAATGCTCTTCTATTAACTAGCCAACTCAGATTCATAAGTAAGATCTGGTAAAACACATTTATTAAAAATGTTTCTTTTCAAACACACAGGCATATTCACTTTTAATAAAGTTATGTCTACCAAAACCATTATTGTTGTTTATATATACAACAAAACACTTGATTCTTTAACTTACACAATATATGATAAAACAATAGCAGTTCCTTATTTTTTTCCATCTATAGTAAGCTTGATTAATTACTGAGTAATAGAATGTAATGCATTTACATACCCATTCCTAGATTGGTTTCTGGCTTTTGCATTTCTGAATGTTTAAAAAATGGCAGAAGTTAGTATGACTCGTGTGACATTCCTATGAAGATTGCATCCTATTACAATTGGAATTTTCTATGTCTCTAGTGCAGTTTGGGTGGAATGCTATGAATCTACTCTGTAAAAAACCAATCCTCATAGGATTGATCAAGTGAAATGAAAATGCAGTAACAAGCTTTTTTAATAAAAAAAAATGCTTTAATGTAAACTTGAATATGTTTTTATCAGAGGGACAGATTTCATTTACATTTTAAAGATCTTTCTAAATTCTCAAAAGAGATTTCAATATTGATTGATTTCATTAGGAGCATATAGCTGAGAATAGAATTCAATGAAAAGTTACAAGCGAAATTTTCTGCAGAAATTTAAAAACAGGACTGTCAAACTAACAAAAATGTAATAAATATGGATGTATTCTGTGTCCTTTTTTTCCTTCTGGAATTAGTATGGTCATATTTATGCATTGCTGATAATGTATGCGTATAGTAATGTTCTCTTGAATCAACATTATCTTGGAACTTTCCAGCTAATAATAACTAGATATATGTTTACTGGACTACATTAAATAGATTTAACTCTTGCATATAATGTGTATGGATGAATATGGATTATGAGCTAGCTATTCAACAAAATTCTGGGCATGCTTAAGAATTTCTCACCTACCCAAAATGTTTTCTTATTACAATAAGATTTTGTTCTACAAGAAGTAACTTCAGATTCTGGAATTCCTTGAATCTCAAATTATATATATATATATAAATATATAATATTCAAATATATATATATATATATATATATATAATATTCAAATATAAGTATATTGTCTATGCTAAACAATGTAATTAGAAGAGACTTGAACTCGGACTTTGAAGTTTCCTACAGCTATGCACTCCATCTTATACAACCGATAGACATGACCACAACAAGTGAAAAAGACACAAAATATATATTGGAGATCATTTATTTTTTTCACATGTATGTGGTCATGTGTATCGATTATATAAGATGGAGTGCATAAATCCCTTCTAATATATACTGCAGATAATATGTAATAAAATAAATTCTACAAAAGAACATAGACAAGTATCAACTATTATAGTAATAAATTTTAATACAGGGTATACATATATATTTCAATTACTTACAAACCATTATCTAAAAACGATTTATTTTAATTTATAATCACTAGGCTGTCTTTTCAAGATCTAAATGTGTCTATTATATTGTCTACAGTTCTTAGCTCTTTTTTATCCTCATACAAAAGTCAGTTAATGTGATATTTGACTTATATGCATTTGATCTTTATCTCCTAATCAATCCATTTTGAAAATCTAGCATCAGGTCCTAAATCTCAACTAAAATGTTTTTCGATACCAAGCATATTGTATGAAGATAGTTTTTTGTTTTTTTTCTGCATTTGAGTTATTGCATAACTTCATCAAAAATAATATTTTCCAAAATAATGATTTTCAAAGTTCACTGTCTGCTTGCTATATGTGTAGCATTTTGAAATTAATTCATTACAACTATTTAAATATAATTGACTAGCCCTCTAGTGTCAATAAATAACAATACATTTTTATAATTAAAATACTTTAACTTTTTTCCCCTTCGTGTATTAAAAGGATTGTTTACAATGCTTTTGCTATAAGTGATGAATTTTTAATCAATCACTAATTTATTTCTAAATATTTTTAAACCTGATTGACATATATATATTTCGCAATTATAAAATCTCTTAGTTGTAATGAGTTAATTTCAAAACATCACATATAAATATTTAGCACTGTAAATTATATATATATCTTTGTAACAAGAAGTACCCATATCAAATTTGTCACTTTTTAAATGAATATATTTAAAAGAACTTAAGATTATGAAATATATATATATTAAATTTATATCCATAATAAAACGTTATTATACTCAATTAATAGTTAATTAACCAAGATTTATAAGGATTTCTTTCTTAATTAATAGTCCACATTTTTTAGCCTTTTGTTACCTAACAGCAGAGATATTCTTTATGAATACATGTGGGAAATAGAGAATTATATGTGTATGCATATAATATTTTGGTTTAATTATTTTATAATTTGATTTTCTTAAATTAGAAAATAAAAGTAACAGTTTTCTCAATTCTTGATTTTCAATAAATTTTGTGAAAATCAATTACAAGGGAAAACATCTTAATTTTCTCCATTACATATTTAATAAAGAATAAAGTTTTATAATTGATCAATAATTGTACTAGAAAAGAAAAGTGCAATTCATTTGTTTGTTCCTGATATAAATATCTGAAAATTGTTTCAAATTGAAAAGTTAAAGTTATGGAATACTACTGTTACTAATCATTGAATGTATTTTAAAAGTTTAATAACTGAAATACAAGCTTATTATATACCTGTATCTAAGTTTGAATATTTCTAAATTGATAGAAATTGTCAAACATTTATAATTATCAATCATAATGTTTTTCTTCTTAAACCTGTTAATTTATATCACTGTATCTGGCTTTTAACCTTTCAATTGTTAAACTATTTTGGCATTATCCCCTAGTGGCTGTTTATGCTATTATTCAACATTTGATTTTAGTTTTAAATCTTTATTCTTTTCTATCTTAGAATTTAATAAATTAGGCTTTGTTTGTTAGAAATATAAGTTTAAAAATGAAAAACATCCGTAACCATCTCACAAGTTGTCGATTTGCTTTGTTCTCAGTTGCTGTAAACATTCAGCATTAAGTTTTAAGTTCAAACCATTATCACTTATAAGAAAATAATAAACTTGACTTCATTTGATAGATATTTTTGTTTACTACCAAAATAAATTCTAAATTTTCACATCTTATTTCTGAAAATATTAAAAAAATTAATTTGTAATGAAAATAAAAAGCTTCTTAAGTCTTCATTTCTAGAAATATTGTTTTTATTTTCTAAAACCAACAAAATCTTTGTTATTTATCTTTTTTAAAAAAATCTGAAGGAATATTTATTTATTTCTCTTTAAAATTAAAATTTTTTCAATATTTCTTGCAAAATTACGATATTTTCATACTCATTATTGTAATATTAGGTTGATTACATAGAAACATAAGCTAGTAGCTTAGGGTATATTTGCATTGTCTGATAATATAACATTCTATTTTTGAAAATAAAATATTTCTGTTCAAAATAAATTATTAATAATTTATATTCTTGATTTGTAATAAATATTGTATAAATTATTGTATAAAAAGTATTTAAAATTGTAATAAATTTGCAAATAAACATGTTTTTAGTTATTTGAACTATTTTCTCTAACAATGTCATAAAAATGGTGACATCAGAAAAATGTCAGACTACAAAAGTGGCACTTGTCAAGGCATTCCCTGTTATCTTGCCGAATTTTCGATTTTCTTGCCATTTATGGAATTTTTTTCAAACTAAAATTTTATATTATAATGTATATAGAAAAATACACATATCTTAATATAAAGCTTGTGACAGTTCTCACTAGGGGGCGATTTATTGAAAAATACAAGAAAAATCATACCCACTCTTTGAAAGAATTAAAAATATTTAAACTTCACAAATGTAAAAAAAGATAGTAAAAAAAGTTAATTGTATAATAAAAACAACTTTTTTGGAGGGATTGATTATGGCAATACTAGTAAAAATATGTAAATAAATTTCCAACATCTTTATAAATTGAATTCATTTCTCAATGCTGAACAAATTATTATCAAATCATCATAAAGCTATAAAATTGCTTTAGAATTTAAAATTGCATATATATATATATATATATATTAGAATATTACAACAATTCCATACTATGATGTTTCTCAAAGCTTTACTGATTGATGTTTTCTTTTTACTTTTACTATGGATTTTGTAAATTTGTATTTTTAAAAATCAAATATATTTGAATAAAATCTTCATAAAAATCATGTATTTTTAAATAATTATTATACAAATATTTTGTAAAATAATTTTAAATATTTAAATAAACTATGGATATTTTACAGTTTGTTACCCATTGCCAATAAAAATAGAAAAGAGGTTCCAAATAGTCTTGCAAATGTTCTCAAGGCCCAAGATCAAGCATTGTTGGGTAATCTGAAGTAATTTCTCTATGGAATACCAACATATTCCGATTTTTAAAGCTAATAAATCAATATATACTTGAATTCTGTTTTCTACCATAAAATAAATGTAAAAAATAGCACTGTAGATAGCTGTAAGAAAATGAGGAAAAGCCAAAAGTCATTCCAGCACTGTCGATGCTCCATAATATCATGTACTTGAGAATTATAGAGGTTAATGTTATTCAACACATTGTATTAAATAAAACAAGACCTTGTGGAAGTTAACTGTCTTGGAAGGAAGAAATCCCTACAAAAATTGTCATGTATTAGAATAAATATTTTTAAAAATGAATTTAATAAGGAGGATGTAATATATACAACAAATTAATGTATAGATGGATAATGAATTTTATTTTAATATTTTAAAGGCTTGAGCAAGTTCTGTGTTATCTTCATAAAAATTTTGAATGTTATGGTGATGCTATTATTACTATCTACATTACATTATTTTAAGCCTATCTATAACCTTATATTACATTTTGCAATGGTTTGCAGCTTCCTTTTTTCCTGCAGTGGCAATTTTAATGTGTTAGTTGGAAAAAAATCTGAAAATGTCAGCATTATATGGACTTTTTATATGATTTATAGTATCCTATTAGCATGGCAATATACATGAGGCAAATGGTATAGAAGTCAAAAAATAGAATCTGATTAGTGGAGGATGGAGAAATCGAATCTAAAGAAAAATTATTATTTTCAGTAATTTATTTACAAATTAAAAATCATTATGCAATATTTTTGTAAAAGTCTTACTTTTAAATCAAAAACTAGTTACTAATAAGAGATTCTCCTTGAAAACATTTTTATAAAGACAACTTAAAAAACTTGTTGTGGCATAGTGGAAGCAGTTTTCTATTTGCCAAACATAGAATCACTTTTATCAAATTGTAAAGTAATATATTTGTGTGGTGCAGTAAAATGTAAATGTCCTATTCTGTGGCAAAATGAGGAGTGCTAGCTTCACAATGATAATTCCTCTGTGAGACCCAGCTTATCTATCAGTCATATTTATTCAGTCTCTAACCATGTGACTTCTTTTTATTCTCTTGAATGAAACATGCCTTTTTTGCAGGCTTAGAAGTGTTGAAGAAGGAAGTGATGTAAGCATTAAAAGGCTTCACTTTGTGTTTCTGGATTATTTCAAAAAATGAAAAACTTTTCTAGACTGGTGTATTGTATTAAATGGGCATTACTTTGAAGAAGATTAAATTTATAATACTTAAAGATAAATAAACATTTTTTATTATAAAATTCCAGTTATTTTTGGTTACTCCCTCGTATGATTTAACAAGATTTGTCTTAGCCTGAAGACTAGAATGGAGATTTTTTTTTTATTCCCCAGTTTTCTTCCAAAGCATAAGCTTGTGGTTAAGACCTGTAGAGGTCCCTACCTTCACATTTTCAAGCATACATTCTTGAGGTTTATTGCCTTAATAAATATTGTTTATGCTTTTAACAAAATTTATAAAATATATAGATAAAACAGGGAATAAGTTTTTCATTAAAAATTACAAATTAACAGAAAAGTACAATAAAAATTAATTATACCCAATTGGTTTTAAAAAAATATGCTTAAAAGGTTACGCCTGGATTTTCAGCTTGTATCATTAGAGTGCTTCATGAATTTTCATGATTCTGGTATATAGCAGTACTTAGTTTTACATTCAGTTTATATCTCACCCATGCCATTAGCTTATGTTGCTTGCTAATTAGATAATTGATCAGTTGTTATCTATGGAAGATTTAGGATTATCAAGTATATATTTCTTCTTACTGGTTCCTGGAGAAAAATAATCTAATGATCATTCTAATGGCATCATACTGCTAAGGCATGCATCTTGATGGGTACTGAAGTGCCATCTACAGACACAGTATGGCACACCCAACAGTACTATTTATTGATATTCTATATGATATTAATATGGTATTTACATATTAGTCCAGAAATGAGATGTAACATACACATTAGTCTGGCAATAATTTTCTCATCTTATGATCTGAGAAACTAACATCTACTTGGGAGCTTCTGACAAATTTAATCAATCAATTTAGAAAAATGACAACCTCTAAGTTTATTTACTGCAAAATGGTGACCTATAACTTTATTTAGAGAAAATGAAACAAATACGTAAATAGAAAAAATCAAATAAACAATTTTAAATATTTGCGATTAGAAAAAAAAAGGCAATTTAATGAAACATGTTTAACTATTTATTATCAAGCAATTTATTTTTAAAACAAACAACCATGTACTTAAATAATTTTCAGTATTTGATTTAAAAAACAAAAAGGTAGGTCAATCTAACAAATTTCACTATTATGATTTTTATAAAGAGAAAGGCTTTAAACTTTTCCACAGTTGCTTTAAATATTTATAATAGCCAAATGATATAGTTTTGATTATAGAGGGAACTCTCAAACCTCGACACAAGATAGAGATATTATAAAGAACGGCCATTTTATCTTTAGCCTAGGTTCACCTTTATATAAATCAATCTGAAACATCTTGATTTGAGAGTGTGAAGATGTTACTCACTTCACATTTAAATCAACTATTTCCTTTTTTGACAAACCAACATGCGAAATCTTGCAATTTACAAGTTGTTAAAGCCTTTTTCTTTATAGTTATATATTGCCTGTGCATTCGATAAATAATTAGAACATTATAATTTTTTAAACAATTGCATTTTTTATATTATGGCCTACTGAAAGTAATGAAATGAACAATTTATCCCTTATGATGGAAAGTTTAGAGACTCCTGTTCCAGGTGATTAGGTTCTTGTAGAAAATGGTCCAACAATTGTGACTAGATTTTACTACTTCAGAGCCATTGATTTAGAAACTAAGATGCTTATAATTCATTTTTAACATTACATATTTGGAGAATATACATCAGAAAGTGTATTGCATGAAATATGTAAATATATTGAGAGCAAACATTTGTCTATCTGCTGAATATAAATAATATTAAAATCTCATGGAAATGCGTGTATTGACTGCCTCCCAAACAGATAAAATGGTCCCACTTTGCCTGCATTTTTTAAATTTGTCATGAACAAAATTTCATTCTTAAGGATATTATTTAAATTTATCATTCATATAAATTGTGATTTGCAGATAGAATGGGACTTATTTTATCTGTTTGGAGGCATAAATTTCTGTGAGATTTTAACGGTTTTTACAAACCATGGATGGAAAGATCATTTTTAATATATATAAATAAGGGTTTTATGATGAAATGCTTCTGCTTATCATCACAATGATTAGAGTTTAAATCTATCAGGAATTTTTTTTTAGGCAACAGGATTTTCTAGCAAGTTTATGAGTTATTTTAGATTGCTGATGTATGGCTTATTCAGTTATGATTCATTTAAGTTTGGAAAAAGACAAAACCTCTAAATTACTCAGATCAGAGCAAATGCTTTTCCAATAGTCTCCCAAATGGTGATTGAGTGAAAGTTTTATCTTAGCAAATATAATTAGGTATATTTCTTGACCAATATTGAAAAGTTAGCTGTATTGCCTATGGATTAGCCATTTGAAAAATATAAGCAGATTTGAATCCAAAACACAATGTGATAAGCAGATATACTACTTTAAGATCCATCAAATTATTGGTCAATAAATGGGTAGATAGCTGAGATTAGCTAATACAAAGTATTGCTTTAACTTTTAGTGGGCAGTTGTTAAGATGTATTCCTCATCTCTTCACAAATTTTATGGGATTGATCTTTGCAGAGACGGGAGCCATGATTTATTTTTTATTTTAGGATTTTAGCAGTTGGAGCTTCTGTATGAAGTTTTGTACATCCATTGTTAAAATAATGTTTACTAAGATTTTTTGTGTAGCATGATGTAATTTTAATTTTTATTTGTATTATAATTTTTTAAAATCCATTAGTAATAATTTATTTTTTGTTTGCTTTTTTTTTAGATTTCAAGGACCAATCCAGACACCATTTGGATTACAATATAAATTATCAACTATCAAGTTTATTATTATTTGCTCTCTGTTAAAATAAAAATAAGTTCTGCAGAAGTTTATATTTCAATAAATGGACTATTGTTAAACTCATTAAAGCTGAATTAAATGATATTATTTGTCTGTATTTTAATGATACCTTCGATCGCAATTAAGACGTTTAACCAACTTTATCAGTTGATTATGAGAAAAATAAACCATCTTTTGATTGGATAACTAAACAAACATTTCATTTATTGGGATCGTTATTTCAAAACATGTCTTTGTATGATTATTTTTAAAATAAAATAAAAATTAATTTGGTAAATTATTTAAAATGTCTGTTTTAGTTTTTATTAAAATAATAATAAATCTGAAGATTCTATTCAGGCAAGATTTTTATCATTTGTGATTTAGTTAATTAAAAATGAACAAATAAAATGTTTTCTTTATAGAATGGCTTTTATTTGCATACTTTTCTAAAGTTTTTTATTAAAAAAAATCGTATGGTCATTTACAGTTTGTTCCCAATAATATATAATTGAATTTTTATTCAATTTATATTTTTATCATAATATATATGATTTAGATTTCACAATACACAACTTCAAACATAAATCTACTGGAAAAGATTATCTCCATGTTGCATTTCAGATTAAACCGTATTTTTCAGATGGACCAGCATTTTTCAGTTGGCCCAGATGTAGTATTGATCAATATCAAATTATTACAAATCAATCTACAAGTATCAATTCATTCATACATTTGACAGAATTCTCCTCAGAGAAAGACACTAATGATTATTACTAATAATTTATTGGATTATATCATTTTAGCTCAGTTACAAACTTTAAGCTTAATTAAAGATTAGTATATCTACTTATTCTAAATAAAGTAGTATCATTAATTCAATTTCTTTATTATAATAATAATAATATGATATCTCAGATATCGTACTCACACTTCAAGCAAAAAATAGATATGACTCCCAATATGAATTTATTGTAGACCAGTACTTTTCAATTAGCCCAAGTTACCACCTTTCTTATGTCTTCATAATCATTGTTGAGTATTTACCAATATCCAAATTACTATAATTTAATCTATACATGTCAAGTTGTTTGCACTCATACCTTTGACGTTATCTTTAAATAAATACACTAATAATTATCACTGATCATTTGTTATAGTAGAGATTATCAGATTAGATCATTTTAGCTCAGATTTAAACTCAATTAAAAATTAATATATCAGTTCTTATTAAACACAAACAATGGTATTATTACTAACTTCTTTCCTTTTTTTTTATCATGCCATATCTTAATCATATTCAACCTTTTGTTTAAATCACAAACACTTTAAAAACATGAGTGCTTTAAAATGTATATGAGTAGAGGACATTTGCAGTTATAATTTGATATTGATACATAATGAAGATATGAAATGAAGTGGTTTAAGTGAAAAGTACTAGTTCAGTCAGAAATGCACCTTAGTGGCCAATTAACTTTTTCAAATGTCCTATTCATATATTTAAAATGAAATAAAATAAAAGGTGTGATTATATTTAAAATATATGGAGAAAAAATATGGTAAATGTAATATAGATTTTGAGGATATATATATAATAGGATATAAAAAAGGACTCTATTTATAATCGGATGTAATGTTTGTTTTATATTAATTATATAAACTTTTTTTTTTACCTATTCAAGTATCTTTTTTATATATTCATGTATACTTATATTTTAGCTCTGAAGAAGATTGCTGACTTAAAACTGGTAGATAAGATCAAGTAAAAAACAAAATAAGCAATGTCATAGTAATAAAACAAAGATGTGTTTTTTTAATTTTATCAATGCATAAAGAAGAATATAAAATTCATAAAGATAAAACACACTAAAGATTGAGAAAAATAGGAATGGAGTTGGATTAATGGACATATAGTGATTATGTTTAAAAATTGACATATTAATCTTGAATTAAGTTTAACGTTTATCCAGGCTAAAAATGAAGATAAACTCTAGCCTAGTAAATGATTAATAATAAGCAACAATATATTTATCTAAAGAAAGCAAGTCAACGATGTGAGCGCAATATCATTTGGATGAGATTTATAAACTGTGAGAATGGTTCAGTAAGATTCTTGGAATGAGAAATTATATATTTAATATGTGCATTAAGTTCTCTGCCTGAGAGGTCAAAATAATTAGGCAGTAGTGGTAATATGTGATTATTACCAATGGAAGTTTTTCATTAATTCATTTTAATACATGACTAACAAAGTTAATCTATATTTTTTGATAGCTGCAATTTTAGCTCATTGATCCCTAAATGGTATTTTAACAAACTTTTTTGAATGTAATAGTCATTTTACTAGTGGTTATATTTTTAACATATGTTCACCATCTAAAATTTGCTTGAAAAAAATTTCCAAGCCCTATAATAATTAATTGTCAACAATTACAAAAAAAAATCAGAAAATCCAGATTCAACTATGAGAGAAAGTGTAAATCCTTGCGGAAGACAAACCAAGATAAAACTTTAATCTTTGCTGTGATTAATATTTGTAAATGAATAATTTACTTATAAATAATTGATTTATTTATAAGTGAATAATCTTTGTGAATGAAAAATTTATTGTCATGTACAAAAATGAATTTGCATTGTGCGACATTTGAAACACAATTCATGAAATCTGAGCTATAAAATTGCTTAATTTTCAATGTGATTTATTTATAAACTAATAAATTTTGTAAATTAACAGCTAAAAAATTATTTATTCCAACACACACAATTTTGAAATAATCAAAGCTAATTATAATTACGGTAAGATCATTATATAATATGTCAATATAGTGTAGATATAATAATGATTAAATTGCTAATCTGTATTATTTAATACAATAGTAGTTAGTTTTGAGCTAAAACTTCCTGGATTGAAATTGCATTACTTGAACATTGTGACCTCCTAAGTATTAATTCATTCAATTATTATTTTCCTGAAGATTTGTGATGATGTGGAAGGAAGTGTGCTGGTGAGATCAGTTTCCCTATTGAAAAGGAATTCAAAGAATCCAAGCTAATGCTTAGAAAAGAAAAAAAATGTGTTCTACAGTAAGAGACCATATGTTTACTAATGGACATATGTTCCATTGGGAAAATACAAAACCATTGGATAAAGAGGAAAAGAAGTGCAAAGAAGAAAATTCAAAGCTCCTCATATAACAATGCAAATAATCCTGTAAGCCAATCCAGCGTGGCAAAAGATGTTTGAACACTTCTAATTAACCTTGCTTTTAGGAAAAAATATTTTAAAAAAGAAGAAAAGGGAAGAAATCAGGATTTGAAATAATAAGTATATGAATTTTCTAGCAATTGTTGCTTTTGACAGAATAGCTCAGTTAGTTAGTGTTGCCTTAAAATTTGATATTCAAGAATCTAAAGGTATAACTTTAATTTCTATGCCAGCATTATTACTAGTTGGCCAGCAATACCTTGAAACACTGTGTAATCAACTAACATGTGTTGACTTTGTGTGTTATTACTAACAGGTATTACTATTTGGAAAAGTTTAAATAAAGTTCAAAATTTTCTAGACATTAAACATTTAATAATAGCTGATGGAAATAGTCCTCCACATTATCACATCATTCAATTATTAATTAATTTATTTATAAATAAACTTTTTTTAATAAAGATATAAAAATTCTAAAATATTTGATACTTTAGCTGTAAAATATATAAAATATTAAAATATTCACTTCTTGGAAATAATACTTATATTTTTACTTGTGGAAAAAATATTTATTTTTTTAAAGCAGATATTTTACATTCATACTACTCATTATATATATATGCTTCTAATAGATTTACTAGTAGTTTAAAGGTCATTAGTGTCAACTATGAGATAACTTTTAATGGACATTCAAAAAAAACTAAGCAATCCTATAATTACCCTGTATGATTTAATAATAGTAATGACAAACTTGAGAAATAATTTCTGGATTGAAGCTCAACTTGAGACTTCTAATGTACAAACATATGACTTGTCATGTGATTAATCATTACTCTCATAACTGGAAGTGCAACATTTGCTCCTCTAATAATTATTTTCAATATACTGCCCTGACTTTATAAAGCTTTTCCGTTAGGAAAAAAAAAACTTTGAGCTTTGAAATGATTATTATGGAATTTAATATTGAAGTTTTGATTAATTTGAAAAAACGTGATTGTCTCTCGGGATTACCAATCAGCAACTGATTTCTAGATCAAAATTATGGTTCATTGAGGCAAAATTTCAAGATTTCCTAATAAAAAATCAACCTGGACTCCCTCCTTACAAACTCATTTTTGGCATACAGGAGGAATTTCAAGAAGATTGATCCTGTGCGCTGGATGTGTGAGAGAGAGGAGGAATCAATTGACCACATTTTTCTTACATGTTCCAGTACGTACAATTACAGATCAATAACTCATGAATTGTACAGCAATACAAATGGAAACTACAAAAATCAATTAAAGACTATATAGGTCAGGATCTATTTACAGACAAGACTGGTGATTTTTGTGAACTATGCTCTGTGGTGGGTCAGATGTAAAGTAACAATTGAAGCGATGAGAGGCCCGCAAGGAACTAAATTTAAGAACGTCATGGAGAAAATCATAGAGACTGGCTAATTGCTCCAAGCTATATCATGAGCAATATGGGAGAAGGTTGGATCTACTTAGCCTCAAATAGATATATAATTGATGTCATTTTTGTATTTGTAGCATTTAATATAGCAATAGAATAAATTTCTTTTTTTTTTAAAAAAAAAAGGTATATAATTGTTTATCAATTTCTCAGAATTTTGATTTCATTAACTTTTTGATTGAACTTCTCATTGAAATAGCACTTGAGTTGAAATCAGGCTCCAAATAACCCAATCACAGCCAACTCTTGCATTGATTCGACAACATTCTGTTCATTATTGTATATAAGTTTTATATATTTGTATTTTATTATCAAAAAATGGAAATTAATTAAATCCATTAGCCTGTTTTTTTCTTCATATAAATTATAATAAATAATCACATATTATTAAAAATAATTATGCATAAAAAGCTTTTTTCAGCACATGGTAGTGAAGAAAGGCTTCTCATGTATAATCATTTTTAATATTTATATAATCATTAGATATGATTTTTTATTATAATTTTTTATTATATTTTTAATTCCAACATGATTTTTTCTTTACATGGAGTTATTCTAAATTAATATACAAATAAATTTGAAGGCAAAACTTGGAATGTTTTTATTTCTAGTTAAAATACTTAGATGAGAGCATCTTTCAGTAAAAAGTTAATTCAAGATTAAGACATTCAGTAGTTCACCTTTTGAGAAATTAGAAAAGGCAACTTCACACATAATTTACTTATTTTCATCTCTATAAAATTAAATATTTGTTTTAGAAAACATCTACACAATAAAAATTGCCCATTTTCAATAATTGTTTTTTTTTTTTGTAATTATAAATGAAACTTTAATATTGTAAAAATATACTTTTCAACAAAATTTGTTTTACTGATAGAAATTTAATGAAGAATTTTTTTTTTTTATTAAAGTATATGAAATTATTTTATCTGTTTATTACTCCTATCTTTATTTGAAAAGTTAATATATTTTTAGGATTATTTTATTTTTAAACTTGTTTTTAATAATTTTTTTCAAAAATATAAAAATTTAATGAAGAATTTTTTTTTTCTATCATTAAAAATAAAAAGCATTAAAAATAGTTTCAAATTAGCCATGTGTTCAAAAATCCTAATTAACACCAATATATTTTTAAATTCTGTTTTAAACACAAGTTTAAATACGGTGAAAGTTTATAATCAAGGCAACTTTGAATTTTCTAATTGTTTTTTTAATATTTAAGTTAGTTTTTTTATCATTGTTTTATAATTTCATTGGAAATTTTTTTTACAAGTTTTAGACTTATGAATATCAATTAAGTATCTGACAAAAAAGTTTGATACTTCAGCCCAATTACCTCCAAGAACTTCCATCCTTTGTTTCTCTTAACCTTTTACTCAAATAAACATCACATGACTACCACCTCTTATGCTTGTGTATAACTGTTGTTAAAAAAGGCAAAATTCACTATATGTATTGCCACACACAGCAAGCTAGAGTAATCAATGGATGCCAGAAAGCTTGTGCATAAAATTCCCATCATTGATTACTCTAGCTTGCTGAGTGTGGTAATACGTAGAGTGAGTTGTGCCTGTTTTAACAACAGTTATACACAAAGCATAAGAGGTGGTGGTTATGTGATGTTTTATGGCTTAAAACCAATCCTGCCTAATAAGATAGTGGTGACTATGGCTATTAAAGAACCAAAGACACCAAAATGCATGGGTACTGAACTGAGTTCAGACCCATATGACTATGTAAGCTAATGGGCTTGGATTGAAAACATTAAGATGTTTTCAGTTTAAGACTCATAGTTTTGCAGTTAAATGGAGATAAAAGGTGGATGCTGGAGGGTTGCATTAGATCCTAAGGTCTAGGTGCAGTGCTCTCAGATCCAAGGCTTTTCACTGTCAAAGGCCACAAACCAGAAACTAGTCTGGGGATATTGGATGAGTAGGCACTAGATGGGGATTTTATGCACAAGCCTTCTGGCATCCATTGATTACTCTAGCTTGCTGTGTGTGGAAGTACGTATAGTGAGTTTAACCTTTTACTCCATAGTATTTTATAATGTCCTTCAAATTATTGCCATGAGCAGACTAAGCTTATGAGAAACCAATGTAGTACAATCAGTCAACTGAAATGATTTTTCTCAGTGTGTCATGCTGTTTCTCAAATGTGTTTTTATCTTCCAAGCCACTAATTATATAAATGTTCTTTACTGCCATTCACATGCTCAGTTCAATCTTCTTCTTTCATTTTCACTTTTAGATACTTCTACCTTTTTAATTACGTTTTCAACTTATTCATTATTCTTCCCAATCATATTTCTAATTCTTCATATATTTTTTTCCTTTTCCAAATCTCTTTATAAAATGTTAGTTATAATATTAGCCAATCATGGTTTGTTGTAATGTTAACACTTTACTCAAACATGGATGATGATGATGTGTTTCCAAATGTTTATTTGCACAAATGAAATATTTCTGATTATCTGGCACATAGATGTAAACTTTATCATGATATTGCAAATAAAATATATTCAACACTCTTCACCTCTAGCAATACCATATATTAATAATCTATTCCTACATTATCACATCTAAATTAAGCAAACAAAAACATCACTTCTGATTTCAGTTAGTTATGTATAAAACAAATTACTACAATAATGAATTTATAATATCAAATAATATAAGTATAATAAAACAATCCACTAGAATAAAAGTACAAAATTTTAAAAAAATGCCTATATAAAATTGAAGATTAATATCCTTTGCTATAGCCAGCTTCGGCGTATTCCGCCATCTCAAATAGCAGTACGTTCACATTTAAATATTAAACTCTCAAACTCTCACGCAAGTAACGTTCCCACGTGAATTGCCTATTTTCCATAAATTGTGAATATTAACACAATTACACTGTTTATGCAATACATTATCCGTACTATTTATAAAATAAGACTCCTTAATTTTTCTTTTCTTCAAATCATTTTCCATATGCAAAATAAAAACTCTATAATGAATTTATCCAGATCCCCAGCCAAAAGCGGTTTAGTTACAGTTTTTCCAAATTATTAATATGGTAATAAAAATAATGTTCTATGAATTTAACTAATATCATTTATTTGGCTTTTAAAGTATATTTACATTAATGGTTGTATGTTATTAAATATTTTACATGTCTTGATTTTAGTACTTTTATAGTTATTACATTTTAAACTCCTCACTGAAAATTTTTCTCATATGAAGTTTATATCTTTGCATTATTTCCTTGTGTCTCATGCTACGTTATATACATTTTTTAATTTTATTTTTTTTTTAAGTATACATAGATGTATAAGTTTAATATCAATATTTTAACACCTTAATGGATTAAAGATTTTATTAAATTAATAGATTAAAATTGTTATTAAGAGATCAACCAGTAACAATTTAATATCGTTTACTATATATAATTCATTCTTTAAAGAAATCATTGGCAACTGAAAACATTACAATAGAAGACAGAGTTGAAATAAATATAAATCTCAATTCCGATAATGCCGATATTTTGTGCTCTGGGACTAACGTAATAGAGACCAACATAATTACGCCAACATTATGTATCAATTACAAGACTCCCGATGAGCATAACTGTCAGGATAATGATTGTAAATCGGACAATCTCAATAAATCAGGTCATAATAGGAATAATCCGGAATTTAATCAAAAAGAAATAAGAAAAAAAAGCAAAAACCATTCCAATCTTAATACATCAATATCTGAGAATATGTCAATTGTACACGTGAAGGCGGATGGCACTGCCAATGGCTGCAAAACCAAACTTAATAACCGGGAGTCGCACAATACACCTAAATCTAACCCCAGTTTGAGTCATCAAACATCCAAAATCCTGCCCAAAAATATACTAACATACCAGCTAACTCAAAATCAACCCATTTCTGGTGAATAGAGGGTGCTAGCCGATGATGCTGATTGTTTTTCTTCCACATCAGAAGACAAAACGAACATTATAAACGCATATAGGCCAAAAGCTAATAAAACTATATATACAAATCCCCTTGCATTAAGCCTGGATGATAAGCATCCAAGCACAAAATTACTATCTAATCATAGTCAAATACATAGTGAATCATTTCCCAGTTTAATTTTTCATAACAGCACTAGAAATAACGCGGGATGGCTCAAAGAAATACACTATCCAAATAGAAATAAAAATAATTTACAAACACAATCGTTTGAATATCCATTAGAATCTCATACCATAGCTGGTCATCCACCACTCAGCACTTGTCACAATAATGTCTCCCCACCTGTCACTTCAAAACATTCCTTATTGATGGGAAAACAAGATGATCTTGATCATAATTTGTTAAATCTCACACAAGCAAATAATGCAAATTTTACTAAACTACAAACTAACCCTGCTGATGAAACTAAATGTTTCACACTTCCTATGTCATATGCTAGTGCAGCTCGGGCTGGAATGACACAATCTGGGTCGGTTAACCACTCTAGCAATGGCCAACCCTTTCTTCCTGCAGGTCACAATACTGATCAACAAGGCAGCAATACAAATCAAAAAACTGTGGGAATGGACATTCTTGAGTTGATAGAACAGCAATCACACTATGAAGATGATCTGGTTCAAGTGGATCCAATTGAAAGCAATATTACACTAAATCAACTTTCAGTGGAGCAAATGGATAATATTGTCTCAAATTTTAACCTGACTATTCCAAACATGCTTCTGAAATCACTGATCTTTAAATCTTGCTAACCAATCATTGGATGCAATGAAATTTTCTATATTCAGCAGAGCTGCAATTGTCTGAATTTTCATAATAATGTTATCATCAATAGGTATATTAGACACTGTGCTACTGATACCACCATATTTTTTTATCTGCAGATGGATTTTGTTTTTCAGTGAAAATGATAGGGTTTAGGATGCTAGGAGCCAACATGAGATGTTTGGCAATATTAATATATTACTCTCCAGGATTATTCTCCATCTCCTCTGTTATTTTCTGTCACTTATTCAGAATTCGTATTTCTTTTTATAAGTAGGATATGATTCAAGGATAATGATATAAATAATAATAGATACAAATAACTATGAAATACATGAATATCCACAGAATTGTTTAAAATGAATTAAAATCTAAAGCTAACACTCTTCTAACTATCCATGATAAATCATAAATCTTGAAGTATTGGAGAAAGGATTAGTTCTACTCATATAGAAAGATATTGCATCAGGATGTGATTTACCAATGATGTGATAAAATGACAATTTGAAAATCAGTGATGCTGAATAAAAATATTATTCAAAGAGCAGATGAAATATGTGAACAAATAAAAATAATGGGTTACTGCATTTAAAAAGTTGAGTGATTAAATTTTGATTTCCCTAGTTTCTTCGACCAGCTATTTTATAGTAAAAACAAAAGATAGACCAGTTGGACTATTACTCTTATATTTCAGAGTGACAAACTAATTAAAAAAGTATATTAATTTAATTATGGCAAGTATTATTTATTGAAACTTAAATAAAAAATATTGCCTGTTAATAGTCATGAAAATTTGAAGAGCTCCATAATTTTATCTGAAATAAAAGAAATGTCAGATTACCAGTTAATGGAATATTTAGTCTATACATTAATAAACAAGGCAAACTCTTCATATAGTAGTGCCACCCTGTGCCAACAAGACTAATCAATTATGTGCTTGTATAAGAGATAGTGATCATGTGATGTTTAGTCTATACATTCACAAATTTATTTTACAGATATACATAATTTTTATCATATGCATATTCAGAAAAATCATGCAAAGCAGCAGTATGTATCACTTGAAATTAGGTAGAGCTTGATCTAACTAAAGAGACCTAGTAGGTTGAAATACTTCCTAGAAGTCTCTAGAAAAATTTTTCCCATTGGATTGATTAACTTTCTCAGTTTTAAATATATCTGCGCACTGACATCTATTGTAAAGTTTCTTCTCAAATGTAAAATGAATCATATCTGCTTTCTTAGATTTTATAAACTTATCCAATATGGTAAATAATATTAATTAGATAAATGTCCACAAAACCTCATTCAGTAGGACTAATAATTTAACTTCATAAGGTAGAATTAATCAACGTAATATCAATTGCATTGACATGACTAGAGTTTGGAATGTTTATCAATCCAATGATTTCAAAATTGTTAGCACCGTATTAATTATGTACACACATGTGCAAATACTTTGACTAACAATATTAATAATATTCTAAGAATATTTTGTGTTATTTAAAACCATTTTACCCAAAACATCAATCCAATGATTTCAAAATTGTTAGCACCATATTAATTATGTACACACATGTGCAAATACTTTGACTAACAATATTAATAATATTCTAAGAATATTTTGTGTTATTTAAAACCATTTTACCCAAAACATCACCTCTTTTTATATTTACACAAGCTGTTAAAACAGCAAAATTTTCCATACAATAATGCCACCTAGTGCAGACACTGGTAATGAATAGATGCTAACAGGTTGTCTATTATAATCCTTATCCAGTGCCCCCCCCCATTTAATATCCCCCCAAAGTGGTTTTAAAATTATAGAACCTTGGATTTGGGAGCAAAGCACCTGGAACTTTGAATCTAATGCATTCTTCTAGTGTCTACAGATGGCAGTATTGTGTTGTAAAAAAAAAATAATTAATGTAAATGAATTTTCAGTAAATGAATTGAAAAGTTTTAGGAAATTTTTCATAAATAGCCACATATATGCTTCTTTTACTTTTGTATTTTATGGTAATGGTTTTTGTTATGGTACGAGTTTTATTTTAGTAAACAATCTTTTTCAAACAGAACTCAAATGATTATACAATAATACAAATGTGGAAAAACTATAATTTTATTATTAAAAACAAATATTTAATAAACTGCAATTTTATATTTATTATATATATTCAAGAACTCTAGTGGAGACATTTAAGAAAACTGAAAAGTTGTTGTTGTTGTTGTTGTTGTTGTTGTTATTATTATTATTATTATTATTATTATTATTATTATGTGCGGAGCTTATGTGCTGAGTGGACGTTCATTTTTTACTATCTCTACTATTTTAGCTAATTTTATTAATTATTATCTGATTTTTTATTTTTATTGTTGCCTATTTTTTGTTTTCTAAAGTGATTTGATATATTTAACATGGATAAGTGTGGTATTTGTGATACTTCGTTGCCTAAAAATGGCAATTATATTTCGTGTCATGGTTGTAATTGCAAAATGCATTACACGTGTTCAACATTATCGGAAAATACATACAGATGTATGTCTATAAGTAAAAGGGAAGCTTGGAGATGTGCTTTTTGTAGAGATTCTTTTTCTACTACTAATACAGAAATAAATCCTTCCCCGACATCGGATAGTTCAGTTTTGCAGCAGATTATGGAGAAATTGCAGTTGTTACCAGTTATTCATAATACAAACTGTTTCCAAAATGCAAGCTGATTTTGATATTTTGCATTCAAGGGTTGAAAAGAATAGTCAGGATATTTCTTACCTATCTTCTACTTATGATGCACATAACAATGATTTATCTTTGTTAAAATCTAAAGTGGAGACATTGAAAAGATTTCAAATGGCTTTTGAAATTGAGCTGCAGGGCATTCCTTATCAAAGTGATGAAGATTTGTTGCAAGTTGTTTCTAAAATAGCAAATAAACTTAATGTTGAACATTTTTCTAATAATGATTTAGAACAGGTATTTCGTACAAAGGCTAAGATGAATAAACCAGGACTTGTTATTGCTCGTTTTAACTCTCGAAATATGGCTAGATCTTTTTTGCATAATAGGAAATCTGTTATTTTAGTGTCAGATATTTTGCCATTGGAAAATAATAATCAACGTATTTACGTTAATGAACGGATTTCCTTGGCTACTCGGCAGCTGTTTTGGAAAGCGAAGCAAAAAATGCGTGACCAAATACAAGGTGTGGCGTTTATCCGAAATGGTTTGGTACATATCAGAAATGACAATAATTCTCCCACTGTTGTTATAAAAAGTGAAGCAGATTTATCCTCCATCTGATTTTCATTATCTAGTATACGATCTCATAACATTCCGGATTATAAAGACTTAAAACATTTTTCATTTGAATATTCGTAGTCTACGAGTTCATTTTGATGAATTCAATGTATTTTTAAATGGACTTAAAATAAATTATGATATTATTATTCTGTCTGAAACATGATTTCTAATGAGGAGCAATATTTATATGTTTTGGACGGTTATAAGAGTTTACTAGCGCCACGTTCGTATTCGCGATCAGGAGGTCTAATGATTTTTATAAAAAATGACTTAAATTATATTTATGAGATTCTCAGGTTTACAACCGCTGAATCAATATTGGTAACGCTTAATTTTCCAAACGGAGTTCTCTCATTAATAGCAATATATAGATCGTGTACTAGTTCTATTACAACATTTATTTATGAACTTGATAATTTGTTGTCTAATTTGTGTTCGTCTTCTGTTATAATGATTGGTGATATAAATATTGATTTATTGAGTGGGGAACATAATTCTACCTGTGGATATTTGGATTTATTATATAGTTGTGGTTTTGATCAGTTGATTTTTTCACCTACGCGCATAACGCCAAATTGTAAATCTCTGCTTGATCATATTTTTATTAGACTTGATCAGGATTATAATTTTGAATCTGGTGTATCTGAATTAAATATTACTGATCATTTTGCAATTTTTTTAAAATTGTCTATGATTCGTAATAATTCGACTAGCTATAGGTATGTTGATAAATTATCACATATTAAATTAAATCGTTTATTATCTATTCAAAACTGGGATTGTATTTTTGATTTGGATAATGTTGATAAAGCTTTTTTAGAATTCCAAAATATTTGTTGTTCTTTGATTGATAAGGCTACTTGTCGTATTAAACTAAATAATAAAAATAGAAAACGTTCTTTGTGGATTTCAGATCAGTTGATTGAAAAAATTAATTTTAGAAATAGGTTAAAACGTTCTGCCAGTTCAATTGTCTTAAAGCAGATTAATAAAGAAATTAAATGTGATATTAAAATAGCAAAATCGAATTATTATAGGGAATTTCTTTGTAATAAAAATGTTTCTTTAAAGTGGAAAGCAATAAACTCTTTGGTTAAAAAATCTTCTGATCAAATTACTTATGTTAAGAATAATGATGTCATGTTAGAGGTACAAGGTAATGAAAAATACGTGGCTGATCTTTTTAATAATTTCTTTGTATATAGACCACACATAGAACCATCTATTAATGATATGACTTCTACACTTGTTTCTGATACTTTCTTTTGTTCAGATGTTTCTGATGTTCAGTTATCACATCTAATCCATGATTTAAAAAATGTTCGCTCTTCTGGATTAGATAAATTAACATCCCAAATTGTGAAAGATAATAAATTAGCTTTTATACCTGTATTAGTTTACTTGTTTAACCTATCTTTATCTTCTGGTGTATTTCCTGAATGTTTGAAAGTAGGGATTATTACACCCATTTTTAAAAAAGGTGATCCTTTGATTATTAGCAATTATAGACCTATTTCTATAATATCTGTTGTTGCTAAATTATTTGAGATGGCAGTTAAGGATAAGATGATGTCATTTTTGAATGTTCATAAAGTGTTTTCTGTGTATCAGTTTGGCTTTGTTGCTGGAAAGAGTACTTTAGATGCTATTTATAACCATGTACATAATGTGACATTATCATTGGATAAGGGTCTCAAGACAGCAGCTGTTTATTTGGATTTATCCAAAGCATTCGACTCTGTTAATCATACAGTTTTGTTACATCGTTTGTGTTCATATGGTTTTAGAGGTCATTTTGCTTCTTGGTTGTTAAGTTACATGAAGGATAGGAGACAGGCTACTAAAATACATGGTATTATTGGAGAATTTGGATTAGTTAATCATGGTGTTCCACAAGGTTCTGTACTTGGCCCTATACTGTTTTTAATTTATATAAATGACATTTTTAATTTATCTTTGAATTCAAAGATTTATGGGTTTGCTGATGATATTGCTTTGTCTTGTGATGCTGTTTCATATAGTATTCTGGAGCAATTGATTAATAAAGATCTAGAATTAATAAGTAACTGGCTTATGATAAATTATTTAACGGTTAATAGTAATAAAACCAGAGGTATTCTGTTCTCTTATAAACACTGCACACATTCAATTAGTATTAAGATTTGTAATCAGTGTAATATTCATTCAAAAAGTATTTGTACATGTTGTAACATTAGTTTTGTTGATAATTATTGCTATTTAGGCATTTATATTGATACACGACGCTCTTGGTCTAAGCACATTGTCTACTTATGTTCTCGATTACGTAAAATTAATTATTTATTTTATTATCTGGTTAAATTCATACCTAGATCTACTTTGATGACTATATATTTTGCTTGTTATCAGAGTATATTATGTTACAATATTTCCATTTGGGGTGGCTCTACTGATTACTCACTATCTCAATTACATACTTTGCAAAATTATACAATGCGTATTATTTTTGGTAGACATAGATTGACCTCTGTGCGAGATATATATGTCAATTCTGGTGTGTTGTCTGTTTCTAAACTATATAAGTTTAGAATTATCATTGATATATATCGTCGTCGCTTTTTACTGTGTCGTAAAGTATCAATTATAAATACCCGCTTGGCTAACAAATTTCAACTGGTGGTTCCAGATTTTTCTTTAGAAAGCAGTCGCAGGCAATTTAGTTACAATGGACTCAGGCTCTTTAATTCTTTTATTACTGACTGTTCAATTGATGTTAATAATTTATCTTTTTATATTTTTAAAAATTATTTAAAATTTTGGTTATTGTCTCATGTGTAATATATTGATTAATTAATGTGTATATATATATATATTTTTTTAATTTAATATGTATGTGTATATATATATATTTTGGTTGTATTTATTCTTATATTATTTGTTTTTGGTTTACTTGTTTTAGTATTTATAGTATAGTAATGTATTTTATTATTATTGTTGTTATTTTTGTTGGTGTTTTTGTTTTTGATTTGTAATTAATAATTTAAGAAAACTCCTAGCACAAGTTTATCTTGTTTGGAGTATTTCTCCTTTTTATATATATGTGTATTGTTTGATTAATAATAAATAAATAAATAAATAAATTATTATTATTATTATTATTATTATTATTATTATTATTATTATTATTATTATTATTATTATTATTATTATTATTATTATTATTATTATTATTATTATTATTATTATTATTATTATTATTATTATTATTATTATTATTATTATTATTATTATTATTATTTGTTATTTACTGTTTATATTAATGATTTGCTTGATCTTTCTCTTCATTCTAACATTTTTTGTTTTGCAAATGATACTGCATTGGTTACTTCAGCAGTTTCATATAGTTTACTTGAGAAACTTGTGAATGAAGATTTATTTAAAATTACACAATGGATGAACAATAATAGATTACTGCTAAATATTAATAAGTGTAATTACATAATGTATTCTCTTAAAAATATTCCAGAAAAAGACTTGTTAATTCAATTGCCTTATGTTAATAAAACATCTTGTCAGAAAATTACCAGGACTTCAACAATTTTTTACCTTGGCTTGGTTTTGGATGAGTATTTACACTGGGATAAACATATTCTTTGGCTTCAAGTAAAATTAAGAAAACTTAATTTTCTTTTTTTTAGATTAAGAGATTGTTTGAATAAATCTGTCCTATTAAGTATATATAAACAAATTTTCTTAAGCAGACTTTCTTATGGTATAACATTATGGGGTGGCACTGCAGCATATTTTTTGAAGTCACTGCAAACACTACAAAATTTTATGTTAAGAATTATTTTGTTTAAACCTTTGGATTTGCCAAGACTTGAATTATTTAAGTGTGCTGGAGTTTTAACTATTCATCAATTATTTTTAGTGAATATTTTGTGTTATTATATTAAATACAAAAAAATGAATAAAAATAATTCTTCATCAATAATGGTGACTAGATCAAGTGATTTTGATTTATTATTTGAACCAGTGTACTTTAAAACTCATTGTAGATATCAGAAATGTTATCTTGGTCCAAGATTTTATAATATTTTTATAAGAAACATTGGATTTAATGTTAATGACCTATCAAGGAAAACTTTGAGAAAATTCATTATGAACTGGATTATAATTGATGATAATCAAAAACTTTTTATTTCTATTTAATTATTTTATTGTATATTAATGTTTTTTATTTTATTTGCACATGTATTTTTGTTAAGCTCCATGCGTGATTTATTTATCACAAGGAGATTATATGTTTAATAAATTAAATTAAATTAAATTATTATTATTATTATTATTATTATTATTATTATTATTATTATTATTATTATTATTATTATTATTATTATTATTATTATTATTATTATTATTATTATTATTATTATTATTATTATTATTATTATTATTATTATTATTATTATTATTATTATTATTATTATTATTAATTTTCTTTTTTATAGATTAAGAGATTGTTTGAATAAATTGAATGTTTAACTACTTACTACTTCTCTTCCTTTTTCCATTGATTTGCATCATTCTCTCTTAGAATTTTATATTAATGTTAAATTTAATAGACTTTGTCCTTTTAAAATTATGAAGAGAAACTACAAAAAAGGAAATTATTTGGGTCTTTGTTTACAATTATCTAATTTTAACTGGGAAAAATTGTATTCTTCATCTGATGGAGATTTCTGTATGAAGTTTTTTGAACAATCATTTAGTGAACTAATTGACAAATACATTCCTAAAGAAAAAATTTTAACTAACCATTTTCCTCTCTGGTTTTCAGTTTCTCTTAAAGAAATTATTAAAAGGAAATCATTTCATCATCGTAAATATTGGAAAACTAAGAACTTAAATTATTATAACAATTTTATTAATTATAGAAGATTGTCTAAGGTTATATATTATAGAGATTTTCAAAAATTTATACAAAACACTGAAAATCATATTTCTGATAATCCTTTGCAATTTTGGTCTCTGGTTAAGGTTTTAGGTATTAAAAAAAAAAAATTACAGAGTAATAATTCTAATCTAGCCGCAGATGATTTTTCTCATTATTTCTCAGAGCTTTTTAAACAATCTCAGTCTTTTACTAATTTAACTGAAAATAATGATCTAGTTGAAGAAAGAATAACATGTGATTCATTTATTGAATCTGATGTTGTTTTTGCTATTGGGCAGCTTAAATTACATTCTAGTGTGGGCCTTGACAATATTCCAGCTTTCATTTATAAAGGATGTGCTGAATACATTGCTTCTCCTCTTTTGCATATTTTTAATTGCTCTTTAGCAAATGGTACTTTTCCTACATCCCTTAAAATTGCTAAAGTTGTTCCTATTTTTAAGAAAGGATCTAGAGATTTGGTAAGTGACTATAGGCCTATTTCAATTCTACACACTGTTGCTCGAATATTTGAAAGATGTTTATATAATAAAATTATCTTGGATGTCTCTAAGGTTTTGGCACCAGAGCAGCATGGATTTTTGCCTAATAGGTCCATTGAGACAAATTTGCTAACTATTTTTGATCACATTTCAAATTCAATTGAGAATCAATCTAGGTTAGATGTTGTTTATTTTGACATGTCCAGGGCTTTTGATAGAGTTAATCATAAAATTCTTCTTAAGAAGCTTTGTAGGTTAGGTTTTTCCAAATTATTAATTAATTGGTTTAACTCTTTTCTTAAGGATAGAATGTCTTGTGTGAGGTTTAATAATAAATTGTCATTACCATATTATTGCTTCACTGGGATGCCTCAAGGCAGTGTTCTTGCACCTTTATTATTTAATGTATACATTGATGACCTAAAAACATGCATTAAATTTTCACATCTTCTATGTTATGCAGATGATTGCAAAATTTTTAGGCATATTTATTCTACTAATGACTGTTTTTTACTTCAAAGTGATATAGATAATTTCTTGAATTGGTGCGAAGGTAATTATATAGATATAAATATGGATAAGTGCTCCATTGTCTCTTACTCTAGAAAATCTGAAATTTTAAGGTTTTCCTACTATATTGGTGATTCTAAAATTATAACAAATGATCATCAAAAAGATCTAGGAATAATATTTTCCAATAATGGGTCTTTTCATAATCACATTAATTTTATGGTGAATAAATCTCTTAAAATTATAGGAGCTATTTACAGATATGGAAAAGCATTTAATAAATTTACAAAGATTAAACTTTTTATATCCTTAGTTCTTCCCATCTTGGAGTATGGTTCAATTATATGGAGTCCTCATAACAGTACAGATATCATACGAATTCAGTCTGTTTTTGACAAATTTGCAAAATTGAATAGTTTAGGTAATGAACACTATATTGATTTACTGCTGAGATGAAAAATAAGAGATCTCAAGCTTTTTCATAAATTTATTTCCCAGAATATTTCTGTATCTAATTTGCTTTCTAATTTAGGTATTAAGAAACAGAATTATAATACACGTACTCACAATATTTTTGAACTGAAAATTTGTAAATCTGATGTATTAAGATTTTCCCTTTTTTTTCGTTTACCTAGAACTTATAACAAAGATTTTGGTAATGATGATGTTTTTAATCTGAATTTTAAACAATTCACTAAGGTCCTCATAAAAAAATATTATCCTTAATTTCATGTGATATATTGCCTTTTTAATTATTTGTGCATTTTATTGTTTTTCTATTTTATTGGTATTATTTTATTTTTATTTTTTTTTTTGTTTTGTATTTTTATTGCTTATTTAGATATATATATGATAATGAAATTACTGTGCAATCTATAATTGGCTAAATGCTGTTGATATGTACATTAAATAAAGAATTGAATTGAATTGAATTATTATTATTATTATTATTATTATTATTATTATTATTATTATTATTATTATTATTATTATTATTATTATTATTATTATTATTATTATTATTATTATTATTATTATTATTATTATTATTATTATTATTATTATTATTATTATTATTATTATTATTATTATTATTATTATTATTATTATTATTATTATTATTATTATTATTATTATTATTATTATTATTATTATTATTATTATTATTATTATTATTATTATTATTATTATTATTATTATTATTATTATTATTATTATTATTATTATTATTATTATTATTATTATTATTATTATTATTATTATTATTATTATTATTATTATTATTATTATTATTATTATTATTATTATTATTATTATTATTATTATTATTATTATTATTATTATTATTATTATTATTATTATTATTATTATTATTATTATTATTATTATTATTATTATTATTATTATTATTATTATTATTAAGTTGAGAATCACTACCTGGAATCTTTAATCAGTTTGCCATTCTATCATAGCACTAAATAATAGAGAATATTTTTATTTCTTAGCATAAACATCAAATCATATTTTCTAAAACTTGATGAAAACTTCAATGAGTTTGCAATTATAGCAGATTCATTGTCACCTCACTGAGACAAAAGGTTATTTTTCAAATTAATGCTAATACTGAATTATAAATAAAGAATTCAAGCATTGTATATTAGTAAAGTATTTTACAATTCTATACTAACAGCTTGTGAAAGCACCCTTAATAGACATAGAACTGAAGTCATTAAAATATAGTTATTGACGAGGCTCTTAGTTTGAATAGTATAAAAGGTCATTCAAATGACTGATTATATGCACAAGTATATTTGCTCCAGATTTTTTTAAAGTTCTGACTGATAAACCGAAAAATTCGTTTCGTGTGTGGATATATAGAGTATTCACGGATTGTTCAAATACATAATAGATGGTTATTTTTAAATGAATTGCGTATGTATTGTAACCTGCCCCCCCACCGGCTTCCATCCCGAAACCCCAGAAAAGTCACGTCCTTTATATCTGGACGCTTTTGTCGTATTCCTATGGTGACATTCGCGTGTTTTGGTTGATGGTTCACTTCTATGAACCTGCTGTGTTCTTGCATCTGGGGGATTACATAATGTTCTGTGAAGATAATTTTAAACACATATACACGTACGCTTTATTTATTTTATACGTAAATTCGGATTGAATCCAAGTAGTAGGCGCCAGGAGAACTTTTATAAGAGTCCACCACGTATGTGCATAAGCTCACTCAACTATATCACAAAACATGCCCGTGCATCACTCCAGTCGGAAGCAAGAAACGAACACAGCCAATACCACCTTTCAAATTACATCGTATATGTGATCTTTCAATCACGATCAATCAGACTTATCATATTAGGGCCCGCCCTATATCCCACAGAATAAATTAATCAACACTTAATATTAATCTAAGAAAGCATAATAAACATAAACATAAATATAATCAAATCCCAACACCAAAAATATCAAATGCATTCATTCATATACAAACAAATTTGATCGCTCCAGCACTCATTCCCTATTATATAAATTTATGTTGAAATTCCAAGCAATTAATAACAAAAAATACTAGTTAAATAAATGTTTATTTTAATCTGTTTAATAACAATTCATGCAGGTATATGACCGGCAAGCCGAGATAATTTAAATATAGATTTAAAGGTGACTTCGCACATATTTTAAAGAATGTTAATCTGTAGACAAACTTATTTGGTTAGGTTCTCTAATCGTTCATTAATGGTCATGAGTAACTTTATCATTTTAGCTTAATGTTTTAATAGTTCTTGTTTTTAAAGTTATTTTACTTTGGTGCATAAGTGAATACGATAATTTAAAGGTAGCTACCTGTGGAACGTAGAAAGACTGTAAGAGGGATCCTGAGCGATGATTTCTTCTTTAACGAAGCATTCTGGCAATTTGCAAGGTCTCAAAAGCGTGTGTGGTCCTTATGTGAAGTTTCTCCGGTGTTACGAGCATCCTAGGGGCAATCAGCTGAGCTGGACGTGGAGGTCCGGTGGTCAAGCCGCGAATTTTAGGTTCAGCAACGCATCTCCGTTATATTTCTACATGAAAGTTAGATTTTATTTCTTCTAATTCTAATTTAATAATACTTAAAAGCGCTGTCCGGCCTTTTTGATCTCTTCCTTCCCGCCCTCACACCTTGAATTTTTTTCACCCAATCACTCCCATGCACCTGTGAGTCCCTTCATCTTATAAGTCCATCGAGTATTAACTCAATTCAGTGATTTCTGGGATCGTTTGCACCACTTTGGAATCTCACTCAATTTGACCATTTTTTCAGGTATTGTTTCACTGGAGACAGAAGTCTGAGTTGTACAATAGCAGTGTACACTTTTTCTCACCTCTGTTTCTAAATTCGGCTTATTTTATCTAGGCGTACCAACGCATATCCTGCCTATTGTTTCAATTTCTATAATTTTACATTTACTAATTACCCCCATTTAAAATAATTTTAGATCGCTTGGAATTTCAGAACATATTGCAAATTAATTAATTCATTTTCCCCTTTTGTTCAAAATGATTCAAATGATTTAATAAAAATGTCAAACTTGCGTTCAATCATTCATCTTTATTTAACTAAAAAATGCAAAAAAAACTTACAACTAAGGATTACAGATTTATTCTTTAAAAAAAAAAAAATAATAAAAAAAACTCTTTTACTTTTTTATTTCAATAAATTTGACAGGTACTCCTATATAGCTGCGATCATGCTTTAGAAACGGCTGTATCTCGTTTATTATTAAAGCAAGACCGCTTTTTTAAAAGTTTTGTTCCTGTCATTCATTTCGTCAATTACATATATGTTGATATAACCTCATATGCCTGGGTTCAAATCCCATGTAACGCTATTCCGTTACATATCTCCCCGCCCGGTGTAGAGTAAAATCCGAGGTTGCGGATTTTAGCTCTGAGAAGGAGCCAAGTTATTCGGCCCTCTTCAGTGCCCTTGCATTGAAAGTCCCCTTAATCACTTTCTCTGTGCAGTGTTCAATGAATCGACCCAACGTCCTCCTTTTCTTTTGTGCGATACGGGTCCCATTATGGCGGCTTTCCCGGCTGTTTGTCTGCGGCTCCGCCTTCCCTTAAAATTTGGATCAGGTGCTCTGCGGTCAGACTTCTTTTTACAACGACTATTAACGGAGAAAAAACTATCTGGTAATCTAGGGTCTGCCATGATTGACGACAATGGCCAATGGGTTTCGTGCATCCCTGACAGGAGGTATGGGGATGGACCTTTCCGAAGTCCCCTATACAGAATACGATCGATCTCTAACATTTTGGAAAGTCTGATCTGCCCAGCAATAACGAAGTTTTGGGAAGTGAGCTGGCAAGAACTCTAATGAAATGTGTTGCGTGATTTTCCGCACTTAAGTTGGGCCAGCATCATGTGCCAGCCTTCTCCTGGTCTTGCAGGGTACTCCCAGGATGATTCACCAACACATTGGCTCTACACACTATAGGCTGCTTTGCGAGCGGTTGACCTGTTTGTTTTATATGTTACACCCTAGGCTTGGTGTTAGTCATCCCCCCTTTCCCTTTTTTTTTTTTTTATTAATTCCATTTCCAATATCATATGTCGATTCATGTCACAGGTCATTCCCGGTTTGTGGCATCTATTTCCCATGTGAGTTCCTTTAAACATTTGTCTTTGTGATATCCACGGTCGTCAATTCATTTTCCCTCCATCCTATGGGTTAGTATCGGTCCGGTGGTACTTGTTTTCTGGGTTGTTCATTACTAGACCTCTCTATCTGCCCTCCTATCCCCTCTTCTTGTTCAAATTTTGCTATCATTTCCCCCATCTCATGGATCCCTTTGCAATCCCTTCCCAGCATCATGTGTCTGAGGGTGGTTGGCATATTGTGCCTTATTATTGAGATGATCTGCATCTCCGTCATATGGTATGCAGGCAATTGTTGAAGGCTTGCCACCTGCCTATAATAAAACTGAGTGGCCATCTCACTGGGCCTTCCCCCATATTTCTCCCTGGTGATTCTAAAATAAATCCCTTCTTGACGTGCTGTGTTCCAGAAACACCGCAAAACTTCTTCCTTATATTCCTCATATGACCGGGGTTTAAATTCCAGCATCCTCCACCAGTCTCTCGCTGGGCCCTGTAGGTATCCGCTTGCAATATTTATTCGGTCAGGTTCTCTCGCCGTTGGTTCTCCAAACAGATTCCTGACGCTTTCGAGGTGGTCCATTGGGTTTTCGTTTTCTCCTGCCCTAAATATTTCTATCTTCATCTGTCTCTCCGCCCATACATGACTTGTGTCCCGTTGTGACATCTGCCTTTCCCATCTCTTCTCCATCTTTTCCATCCTTCTACCCACATTCCCATGTCCCTGGTCTGCTTCAATCCTTTGGATTCTCTGTCCCCACTCTCCCAGTGCCTCTCGGACTTCGTCCTGGTGTTGTCTAATTTCATGACACGCCTCCTCCGTCTGCCTGATAGCTTCCTTCATCGCATCTTGATGCCTATTTCCCTTTTCTACATCATCCGTTAGTATCTCTACCCTTTCCTTTAGATCATTCAGGTCTGTTTTCGTTTTGTCCATCTCCATCCTATTCTGGCCTATTTTTTCCTCAACATTGGCTAAGCTACTATCTTCCCCTTTGTTCTCTTCTGACTTCACTTCCTTTCCCCTGAGTAATTGCCTTATCTCCTCTTTAAACTCTTCCCTATCTCTTCTACGCTCTTCTCTATCTTCCCTCATTTCGGCCATCATTTGCGTCATCATCTTTATTAATGTTTTAATATCCCCTTCATTCTCCGTATCCTGTTTTTTAAATTGTATTGGACTCTCCCCCGTCTGTTCCCACATGCTTTCATCTGGGTTTTCTTCCATTGTTTAATATCTGATTTATAATTTATAGTAATCCACGGCTCATTACCTACTACTCCGCGGGTCCCACTGACTGTCTTATCCTATCCTCAGATGCTCCTTGCCCTTCAAAATTCCCACAGCTCCTGTCATTCCTCCAATTTGGTTTCTATCGCTCATACTATCCCAGGTCCCTCTGTTCCCTCCATTTCTATTCAGCAGCTATCGATTATATGTGCGGCTATATCTATTATATGGTTATATGCGTCTTTATATATATACGCTATGTTGACTTCTTTCTTTAGCCCCCTTTTCTTTTTAAGTAAAACACAAAACTCCTAACAAGATCCCAGTTACAGTACTTCCTTTGTGCAAGAATATAAATACGTCTTTTAACGATGTATATATTTTTTTTTATTTGCGCTTAAATTATTTGCATTTAATTTTAACATAGAAATTAATTTATTAATTTGCTTCCTTTTAATATACGATCTTTCTTCCACGGAATCCCGCTATTCCACAGCCTTCTACAACTATTAAGTATATTCGGACGCTTGATTATTTTAGTGCTAATAAGAGAACTAAATCCCTTTCCCACTCCCTTAAGCAACGTTTAATGATTTTATTTTATGGTGATTCCGAAAATTTCCCCCCGCTTTAATAGATAATTTATTCTGTTATTTCGAGTGCCCTCTCTCTTTTAAATTTGCTTTCATTGTTAGAAACGTCAGCAGTATCCACGTCGGTCCCACCACTTGAAACAATAGTTTCGGGCCACATTGATGTGCCAAATGTAAGCCACCCCCCGCCGGCTTCCATCCCAAAAGCCCAGAAAAGTCACGTCCTTTATATCTGGACGCTTTTGCCGTATTCCTACGGTGACATTCTCGTGTTTTGGTTGATGGTTCACTTCTATGAACCTGCTGTGTTCTTGCGTCTGGGGGATTACATAATGTTCTGTGAAGATAATTTCAAACACATATACACGTACGCTTTATTTATTTTATACGTAAATTCGGATTGAATCCAAGTAGTAGGCGCCAGGAGAACTTTTATAAGAGTCCACCACGTATGTGCATAAGCTCACTCAACTATATCACAAAACATGCCCGTGCATCACTCCAGTCGGAAGCAAGAAACGAACACAGCCAATATCACCTTTCAAATTACATCGTATATGTGATCTTTCAATCACGATCAATCAGACTTATCATATGAGGGCCCGCCCTATATCCCACAGAATAAATTAATCAACACTTAATATTAATCTAAGAAAGCATAATAAACATAAACATAAATATAATCAAATCCCAACACCAAAAATATCAAATGCATTCATTCATATACAAACAAATTTGATCGCTCCAGCACTCATTCCCTATTATATAAATTTATGTTGAAATTCCAAGCAATTAATAACAAAAAATACTAGTTAAATAAATGTTTATTTTAATCTGTTTAATAACAATTCATGCAGGTATATGACCGGCAAGCCGAGATAATTTAAATATAGATTTAAAGGTGACTTCGCACATATTTTAAAGAATGTTAATCTGTAGACAAACTTATTTGGTTAGGTTCTCTAATCGTTCATTAATGGTCATGAGTAACTTTATCATTTTAGCTTAATGTTTTAATAGTTCTTGTTTTTAAAGTTATTTTACTTTGGTGCATAAATGAATACGATAATTTAAAGGTAGCTACCTGTGGAACGTAGAAAGACTGTAAGAGGGATCCTGAGCGATGATTTCTTCTTTAACGAAGCATTCTGGCAATTTGCAAGGTCTCAAAAGCATGTGTGGTCCTTATGTGAAGTTTCTCCGGTGTTACGAGCATCCTAGGGGCAATCAGCTGAGCTGGATGCGGAGGTCCGGTGGTCAAGCCGCGAATTTTAGGTTCAGCAACGCATCTCCGTTATATTTCTACACGAAAGTTAGATTTTATTTCTTCTAATTCTAATTTAATAATCCTTAAAAGCGCTGTCCGGCCTTTTTGATCTCTTCCTTCCCGCCCTCACACCTTGAATTTTTTTCACCCAATCACTCCCATGCACCTGTGAGTCCCTTCATCTTATAAGTCCATCGAGTATTAACTCAATTCAGTGATTTCTGG
>JAQFVV010000015.1:1304666-1736473 GCA_028023455.1 Epiperipatus broadwayi
TGATCAAAAAAATACTTGAATTCATATATTTTTCAAGATAAAAATCTCCCCATTTTCCATCTTTCAGTTTTACTCTTTTCATTTAACATTAATATCTTAAATTTTTTTCTTCATTAAATTTATTTTCAAACTTCTTCCTACATCTCTAATAACAACTCAATATCTTTTATATTTATTTGCAAAAACAAAAGAGTCGTTGGTGTATTTTTTCTGGTTCATATTATGATAATCTTGGTCAATCTCAACTGCCCAATTCTCTTAAAAATTAATAATAGGTATCTCTGTGGCAACACAATTCCATATTTAGAAGTTTGTCAATACTCTTAGATTGAATGATACTTAACATAAAGTAGTAGTAGCAAATATATTTCCATTGTTTTATATATGGAAGTTATTTTTTAGAGCCTTGATTTCATTTATAATATTGTTATAATGAAATTCAATAGCGATGTATCTTGGATTAGTGCTCTGCTATTTGGAAAATTGTATTCCAAATATTGCAAACAGTTTATGTCAGTGATAGAGATTATTGTTGATTTTTGTAAAAAAAAAACCTTCAAAGAATTGAAAAGATGTCTGGCTGTGGTAGAATTAAAATGCTCAGATATATGGTTCATCATCAGCCAAATTTGTTGACTATCATTACCTTTTGAATTAGGTGCTGTGCTACTAAATCCAGATAATAATGTCATTAATAGTTGAACGGTGAAATTGGTCAGTTGAAGACATCTTTTTTTTTATTTTCACTGATATCATTATCATTGTCAATTTTTGTTAAAATCTGATATGGTCTATTAATAGAAAAAGTTTTAGTAACATTTGTATATGTAAAACTTGAAAGATTGATAGTGCTTTCCTTAGAGATAAGACATATTATATGATTGGAAGTATGTTTGCCTGTAAGAATAAAAGAGAAGATATATTGCATTTTTGGCATAATTGATGTAGTTAAGATACTAACATTGAGTAAAATGTTATGCACTGGATGCAATTTTCTGTTATTTGTATAATGTACAATCCTTTTACACAAAGTAACAATTGCTAATGCAGATATATGGTTTTTTTTTGTTTAGTTATTTGAATGGAGTGAAATCTTAGGTATAAATTTTAGATTGTTCAGGGAGAGATAAAAATGTGTTTATGATGGGAAACATATAGATAGAATGAAGTTCAGTAAATTTATGGCTTTGTTGCAGACATTAATTTGTTTGTGAAATATAGGGATTATAAAATGATTGAGATGATTAAGCAGGAAGATTGAAATTGCATGAGACGTCATGTGATAATTGTCAGGGATACCATTTAGTTTAAAGTCAATTTTTGATTTGATAATTCCTTGAGTTACATCTCAATGTTCAAATAAATGAGGGGAAAATTCAGTATAAGAATAAATTTGTAATGTGAATTTAAAGTGTTTTATATGTCGAGAGCATGTTTTTCTTCATATATTAATATGTGCTTTATATGTGAATGTATGATCCATGCTTTTCTGTAATTGTAGGCATCTCTTAAATGAATTTGTTGGCCAACTGATATTAGCCAATATTTGTTGTATATATTTCTATTTCTAATTAGTGTAATAAATTATACTGCAAAAGAGATATTTTTTAATCATAGGTAAAAGGCATCTAATTTTTTAACTAGTCTAGTTGGGGGTTTCATTTTTTAGTATGTAAAAGTATATAATAAATATATTTACAAATATAAACAATGAATATATTGGGTTTAATTTTTTTATATTTATTTTTTCCATAGTATATGTAAATCACTTTTATTACTTGTTCTGAAATGGTGGACTTTATATGTAGTTCTAGCTGATTTATTATGTTAATTACAATCATTGGATAGTCTGAAAAGAAATCTAATACTCTTGTAGAGATGATAATAAAATGGAAGCAAGTGAGCAGAAAAAAAAGATCTATAACTATACTTTAAATATAGAAAAAAATAAAGATAGGTGAATAAGAATCCTTCCACTCTCATGAGCCAAATGTTAATTTGATGAAGATAGTTTTTGAGAAAAATTGAAGATGGCAAGCTAAAATCATTATTTAAAATAACATGGAAGAGGTTGATGGAAAGAATAAGGTTTATCTGCTTGATTAGTGTAAAGATTAGAATTATATTTACTAGTTGACATTTATAATTAATGGGTGTTGATACCTCCATAACACTACACACACTATTGATTGAGAATTAAAGAGTATATTTTGGCTAGAGACAATCTCTAGTGTAATGAGTGGTCAGTAATAATCATCAATATAATTCTATAAAGTGGTTTGTGGAAAAGTTTAACATTTGTAATCAAACTATAGTAAATTGCTTTCTATAAAGTTCTCATCAAATTATGAAAATATATCTAAGAGCTTGTGATCTGGGCCTATCGTGGGGATCATTTATCTTTTTCACATTATTAACCATGTTTCAGAAAATTTTGGTGAAATAAGTTTAATATATATATATATATATATTTACAAAGAAATCAAGTCATATGTCACATGACCTAATTTTTAATCTAATGCTTGAATATCCTAGCACTTCACTGAGGAAATCAGTTGCAGAAAACGGTCTGGAGTTGGAAATATTTTGCAAAGCTTGTTAAGAGCTTATTTGTGAGCTCTATATATGATATATATATGAAGTTAAAAGAATAATATATATATATATAATGTTATAAATCGATGTCTGTATTTCTTCAAAATAATATACGCAAATTTATAAATAAATATTTAAAAATACAGTATTTAAAAGCTTTTTAAATGTAATAGTTGACAAAGCTACAAGTGAGTTGAAAGCACTCCTAAGTGACTGTTATACATATATATATATATATATATATATATATATATATATATATATATATATATATATTTATAAGCTTTTAAATACTGTATTTTTAAATATTTATTTATAAATTTGCATATATATATTGTACCTATATTGATATAGGCACATATAATTTTTATCTAAAATTATTATTAAAGTAATCTTTCATAAAAGAAAAACATAAAATTAAATGTTGGAGAGTTTATTGCAGCTTGTTTTCGAAAAAGATAAGAATTACATAGTTTTTTTTTTAGTATTCGTAAAAATATAATTTGAAAAAGTTAAAACATACCAAATCTCTTTTCATTCAATTTTAATTAAAGAAAAAATAATGTTAAAACTAAATAGTAAATTGTATTAAAAATATATGTGCGTATATATGTACATTTGTAAATATATAAAATGTATGTGAAAGTTAGGGAAGATTATCATTGAAAAACACGGCAATGGCTATTAGATATTAATTAATATAAAACAATACGTTTTTGCATGGCTATTACTAATTAAGCAATCTTTCAAAACACGTTTATCAAAGGATTAATTGATAAGGAATTTGACAACAGATCTTTGCCGGAGATATCAGAAAGACAACACGTTGCAGATATAAATAGACATTTTTTATCGGACAGTCATTCAGTTCCACAAATCAATTGAGTGAGATCAGTTCACAAAGTTATTGAGAGAGTGCAGTTCGGAAATTAATTGAGTCAGTTAAGAAACAAAATGCAGTGCTGAGAATATTTTGGAACGCACGTTCACCTCCAGCCCAGATGTCCGAGAAAACAGCAGATCTGCCCGTGAAATAATGTCAGCTTAACATCTTAGAAAATCTCCGTCAGTATCTATTTGTCTCCGATAGTCATAATCGTGGAAATCAGGAAACTCAGCAAAGAAACGTCCCAGCCGGCTAGAAGCATTCATACTGGAACCATTCATACTGGAAGAAACAACAAACAAGAAGAAAACAAAGTGTTAAATCTACGTTCAAAATCCTAGGTAAAACATTTGCTTATTTTCGTTATACTGTAATAGCCATTGCATTTCATTAATTCGTGCGAATCCTCCAAGAGTCTAATTATATGAACTCGATATCATACATAAATGAACTATTGATGTGTGTGATTAAATTTCAAATGCTATGTAATACTTTAATATTATTATGTGTGTGCATGAGTTAATATGTGCATGATCCTTATATCAATATTATTAGTTAAATTAGATAAATACCAGTGTTTTGTTATGAAAGTAAATAAGAATATTTAAACTAGTTTAAAAATGTCAATTTAAAATATGCGTGTGTTTTATTAGAATTATAAAATGTTTAAATTTAGAAAATAAATGTTAGTTAATAAATTATCTTTAAAATTAAACTTTATTTGTCGGTCAATTCTTTTTAACAAACTCTTTATCAAGTCTTTTAACCACTAATTAAGTATAATCTATTAGTGATTACAAACAACTGAGCTAGTCGTGGATTTAGGCGTTGAGTTAGTGCTATTGCTTAAAGTGCGTTATTTATTCATCCTTGAATAGATAGCTGGCGCCCGTGTTTATACACAAACAAAAAAAGTGCTTTGAACTTGGTGTTGAACTCAACAGTCGAGAAGAAGTTATGTCCTGGAAATGTAATGTTAGTTATATACTTTATAGCTATCGTTTGGGCATACATACTCTCCGAGTATGTTCTTCTCTGCCTAAGAGGCCGGTGTTTCGAATACACATATTCGAATACGGTTCAATATATATATATATACAAAGTTAAAAAAGAATAGTGAAAGTCATTAACACTGTCAACATAGGCAAGAAAAATCAGGTGTTGATACATCTATAACACTACACACATATTAAGTGAAAATTAAAGAGTACATTTGGGCTTGAGATAAACTAGTGTAATGCATGATCAATAACAATCATTAATATAATTCTGTAAAGTGTTTTGTGGCAAAGTTATGGATTCAAAATGTTTGACATTTGTAATCAAACTAAAGTAAACTGCTATTTATAAAATCCTAAACAAATGATGAAAAAATGTGTAAGAGATTGAGATCTGGGCCAACTGATGAGTGCTAGTTCAGTGCAAAATGCACATCTTGAAGATCATTTATGTTTTTCACATCTTTGGACACATGTTTCAGAACATTGTGATGAAATAGAAGTTTGAAATATATATTTTAAAAATATTTATATTTAAAAAAGAGGTGTATATGAAGTTAAAATTACAATATGAGCTATGTATGTCTTACTCACTTGGAAAAAAAGTGGACTGGGTGTTTTAAAAATGAAGTTGCTCTGACTTCTGAGATAAAGGATGATTGATATAATTGAGCAAAGGTGAAAATCCATTAAGATAGGAATATAATTTGGTAATATATACATACAACAATAGTGAATAACATTAATTTAATTTATGACATCCATAGAAATTTTTTATAATGTTTCAAATGGCAATGTTATGAAAAAAATTAACCATATAAACTTTAAATTTTAATAGTTTAATAGTGCATGAAGACCCACCTAAAGGATTAAAAGTAAGAAAAATATATTGTCTCTGTGTAGAAAAATAAAGATGGTGGTTATTAAAAAGCCCACAAATTAAATTCTTTCATATATATATATATATATATATATATATATATATATATGAATCTGCAACATTTTTTAACTATGTTGCAACAAGTTTATACATAAGAAGACGATACTCATTTTATCATAAGCATTTTACCCACTCATAAAGAAAAGATTATTTTGTTTTAAACTTTCAGTATATAAACTGAGCATACTTTCGGCCTCGTCAAATTAATAGCGCTCAAATTCTAAGGCTGAAATTTGTGGTGAGTTAAAAATATTCAAAATTTCTAATAAAAAATAATGTTTTGAGCTTACATAGTTAGATTTACAAATTTTGTAACTGAGGCTACAAATTTAAAGACCTTGTGGAGTTGTAGTAATGTATCCACTAGATATGTTTTCAAGTGGAATTTAAATCCTGGCAAACTAAAACTTGGCACTTTTTTCAGGCTCCAATAAAACTTAGACTTTTTTTAAGGACAACACAGCTGATTATTCAAAATTAATGGGCGGAGAATATAACAATAATAAAAAAACCCTCACATGCTCATTACTTGGTAATTAATAAGTTTGATGAATACTGGTTTGTCCTTCACTGGTTTTTGCAAAGTTTTAGCTTTTGACTATTTTAAGCCACTTTTTTTTTGGCTATATTCATTATATATGTACTCAGGCAGAATTAAAACCATAAACTAATCAAATAATTTCAAAATAATAGATTAGTTTTGTTTATAAATAAAGAAATATTTTGTGATATCACACATAGAAACAGATATCCCAGTAAAAGAATGTGTTCAAATTGTAAAGAAAATTACATTAAACCAAAAGTTTCTTTCAGAAAAATATGTTACAACTTCTCACATATTGTGGTGTCAATGTACTCCATATATCAAAGGACATCAAAATGAATGTTTCAAATAATAACTATTCTATCAATAAGCTATAAAATATGAAAAGAAGTCACTGTAAGTAACAAAATGATTTCTAATGAACAGGTTAACAGATTCACCAACAGACTTTTTTTTCCATATGTCAAAGCATTGGCCGGGAAGCGAACCTGCGATAACTGTCTGCAAGCAACTGCTTGCTTGCAAGGCAGCTGTGCTGACCTCTTGGCTACCAACACTTGACAACTGAATATAATTGGAAATAACCAACTAGTCTGAAAGAAATGATGCCAATAAAATATTACCAGCTCAAAGAAATGACTAAACCCTCATGTTGAACAAATGAACGTTATAGGTTTTTCTGATGAACCCAAACCATCAATCATAATTTATATCATGGAAGAAGGCAAAAACTGGATTAGATAAAAATAATAACAGGTCAATTAAATATAAATATTAAATGGTTCACTGTTTGAAAGGTTGTGATGTTTGAATGGTGAGTCGAGCCACAATCTTGAAACTTTTAGTTTTTCAATCAATCGCTATACCATGGCACCAAACCATGCAAGATGCTGAATTGATGTAAGAGATAAATAAGGCACTAATATGTGCATTACAAGGGGTGCAACTAAGAAAACATTAAGTTTGTAAAAATTTAAAATCTGTAAAGGAAGAGCATATCCACAATTGCAGGAATCTGCTGATGGTAAGCAAAAATTGTAATCCAAAAATAAAAACTTTTATTAATTAACTCATTTTTTTTTTAACAAAAAAAAAAAAAATCCTTAACTCGTTATATTTTTGTTCAACTTTAAAAATTTCTTCAGTCGCTTTCTCGTTTAATATATCAATTTTCATTCTGACAAACAATTTCTTCTGATGCCTTTGTTGTGTTTCAGTATCGTACTCTTTATTCTCATTTCCTTCAAATGCGATGACTGAACTTTCAACTTTTTACAATTTTTTTAGCAGCCTTCCTAATGGCCGCTATTTCATTTTTTTTTTTTTAAAGATTGAACAAAAAATAAGCTAAGTAATGAAGATTTAAAATTGGATCATAACAAAATGGTTTTTTTAAAGGGGGGTAAAACACACAGTTGCTAACCTTGTGATATGCAATGAAGTAGTGTAATATTCTATATTAACTACAAAAGGTCTAAAATAACAGATAAAAATAATTAATGTTTTTTACTTTTCAAAGCATTCCTAAGAACCTGAACCCAAATAAACTGCGACCAAATATAATCACAAAAGCACATAATAGAAAACACTTTTAAGTAAAAGGCATAGCAATGAATCTGTAATCATACCAGAAAGTATGAAAAAAGCCATAAATAAAAGTTGATGATGCAACCATAAAGAGTGATTATGTACTCTTTAGCCATGAAAATGAAAAAAAATCAATTTTAGTGAAATATGTTTTCATATTGTAAGATACTTGATCTTAAACTCAGATTTAAAAAGTCAATAAACTCCCACACTGGCTAGTGCATATTGGTTTGAGTAGCCCATCCATGTTCATGTACTGTATGAATAATCACAGTAATAACAGCTGCCACGACAAGAGTGTATGGAGTGGACATTATGAATGTTCCCTGCTCGGTTCCTTTAAGGCCTTTAAGAGGAATCAAAGGGTCTCTTTTCAGACTTGGACACTTAATAGAAGAGCAATACAGAGACTTCAGACCCCTCAAAGGAGTATGGAGAGATGCATAAGAGATTGAAAATGCAATATATGGGTAAGAGAACAAATGACAAAATTAAAAGACTGAAGTGGAGTTGGGCTGGTAATATTACTAAAAGAGATGATAGTGGATGGACAATTGAAATCTTAAACTGGATTCCAAGAGATTGTAAAAGACCCAGAAAGAGACCACATGTGAGATGGATGGATGAAATAAAAAAGTGTGCAGGGGTGATGTGGAGAAGAGAAGCTAAAGATCAGAAAAGATGGATTGAACTTGGAGAGACCTTCATCCTGCAGTGGAATGATAATGTTTGTTGAAGGTAATGATGATAGTAAGGTACATTCAACTTATAATCTTACGGTATTATTGCTGCATGTATATTATTCTTCATATTTATATACTTTTATTTGTAAATAAACAATATTTAAAAAATTAAATTAAACAAAAGTTTTCATGCCATTTAACAGGCACAGTTTACTGCAGTAGTAAAAAGATAGACTTGGTCAACATTCATCTATAATAAAGATCCTACACATTGAGGTCCTAGACTACAGTCTGAATAGTCTTTTTAAAAAAAATCTAGCTTTAAGATTTTTCACCATTTACTAACCAAAATAATAATATCTTAACCATATACAAACAGGATACACATTTAGCACTAGTGACCCAATTATATGCATATAAAGTATTTAGGAAAACCGATATCTGTAATCGTAAATAAAGTAAAAATCTTCTAAATTGTTAATTGATCTTTAAACGAAATAAGCGCGCTCGCTGTTTTTTCTTTCATTATCTCACTTATTAATTCTGTAATTTAATAAATACGCAATTTCTGAAAACAATTTGAAGAAAATTATTAGAAATCTCTAATGGAGAAGAAAGGAAGAGATAATAAAGCACTTTTCTTAATTAAAAGTTAGGAAGTTGGTTCAGATTATAAAAACTGATCTGTTATTCAGTAATTAGCTAATTAAAATTAATGATATGAATCCAAGACTAAAACGAAAGAAAAATTAATTAAAGAAAACAAAATAAAAGTTTTAATAGTTTAAAAAAATCGCATTATTAGACGTTAATGAGTGATTAAAAGGGATTTGTTGTTAAACGGATTGTCTTCGATTTTTATACAATGTCATAATTAAATAAACTTTATATTTTCCCTTTCATAATTACATTTTTATCTGATTGCTAATAAAATACTTTTCATTTAAATGAACACATTATATTTCATTTCAAATTACTGAAAATCCTTAAAAAATGATGAAAATATTTAACCTGATATTGCCAATAACTCTCTACGGATGTGAACAATGGAAATTTAGGATAAGGAAAACTATTGCTGGCCTTGAAAATGTATTGAGAAATACTAAGACCATAAAATAAAAAAAACTGTGTGAATACTTGATCAGATTAAATCAAATTACTGTTTGAATCATAAGGGATTAGGTTGAAATTGTCCTAATTCAATCATATTATCCAGATAATCTAATTCATTAGAAAAGTACATAATTTTCAGAAAGGTTGGTAGTGAAAGAAGAGAATGACCAGTAAAGAGTTGAATGAATTCCACCCCACAATAGTGAAGATGCCTTTGACCAGTATGCAAAAACCAAATAGATTATTATGCTAATGGTAACTAACATAATAAAAATAGACGAAAGACATCTTCATATTTTTATGCATCTTCATATTTTTATGCTTACTGTTGACACTGGTTTAAGTAAATAAGTCGAAACGAATTATATACGTAACGAAAGCAATATGTAACAGTAAAACAATAAACTTTCCACAAATTGGTTCTATTATGCACTGAACTCTTGCCAAACATGCTATGTACATGAAAAAAAAAAAGGATCTTTTTTAATCTGCAAAGCGGATTTGATAATAGATACAGTGTATGTTATAATTACTGCTCACAAAGTTTATCATTTCAATGATTTTGTATATATTGCATTTTAATATTTTACTTTAAATATTAAAATGCTAAATTAAACTTATTTAGAAAAATAGCAAGTAGAATCAATTTATTATGATGATGACCAATTGTTATTTATTGCTTGTTCTTAATACCTTATTGGCTACTTACTCTGAAGATACATTTGGGCTGACCTATCCAACGTATGATTCAATGGCAAATCTTTTATATATACATATACCAAAGTTTTGATAAATAAAGCAAAATATAATTTTTATTTTAGAAAATATAATTCTACTAATTACAACAAAAAATACAAGTTTCCATATTTTATCTTTTTTATATTGTAAACTTTTACACAATTTCCACATGTAACATAAGAATTTAAAAAGATACAAAAATGCTGATATTTATCAGTCTGTTACTAAACATCACATTACCCTGGCTTGCATTGAGTGGCACTACTGTATGGAGATATTTGCCTGGTTTTTTTTTCTAACTGTTACTGCTATATTATAAATTTTAAAAAAAGCATTTTATTGAAAAAATAATAAATGATCATAATTTCTAAATACTGTATCTGTAATTGCAAAGCGGAGGTAACTTCCTTCCACAGAGTTATGTAGCGTCAAAAACTACTGAAAAGACAGACTGGAACTAATCTATCCTTGGACTCTGTTATTATATAAGCTAAGTTTTTGATTTGGTTTTAAAATTAAACGATGAATTTTATCTATTGTTTTAATTTATATACAGAAGAAATGTTCTGTAATCACCGTTTAATATAATCTTTTTTTTCTTCTCATGTGTCATAGCATCAGCCGGGAAGCGAACCCGCTAACCCGGGACAACTGCTTGTAAAGCAGCCGTCACTGACCTCTCGACCACTAATGCTTGACACCATTTAATATATTCAAAGGATGAAGAATGAATCTTTTAACAACCTTTGAACATTAAGTGAAATATTAGTTTTAAGAATTGTAATAATAAATAAATAATCATAACTTTTAAATATCTGTATTTGCAAGGTGGAAGTAATTACCTCCCACAGAGACCAAAGATAGAGTCGTATCATTCTTTTCATCGGTTTTTGACGCTACATAACTCTGTAGGAGTTAGTTACTGCAAGCTTTGCAATACAGGTATTTAGAAATTATGATTATTTATTTACTATTACAGTGATCAAAACTAATATTTCACTTAATGTTCAAATGTTATAAAAAGTATCCTTTGAATATATTATGGTGGTTGTAGAACATTTAATCTATACATAAATTAAAACAAGAGACAAAATTCACTGTAGAACTTTAAAAAGCAAGTCAAAAACTAAGCGTATATAACAACAGAACCCAAAGATAGAATAGTATCATTCTATCTTCTCGTTCGGTTTTTGACACTGCAATATCTCTTGATGCTACATAACACCGTGAGAAGTAGTTACTTCCACTTTGCAATGAAAAAATGTAAATAAATAAATCATTTAATATTGGGTAAGAAGATCAATTAAAATTTGAGGACTAAACTAGCAGGAAGAACCCACAGATTTACTCTTCTCTGTTTGGATTCAAGGCAGAAACCTTTAGTTTTCTTTCATATACCTTGGAATATTTGTTCAGATCGATTAGCAAATAAAATACACTTATTTTTAATTTATACATTAAAATAAGTTATTTGTTCTATTAAAATAAACAAAACTGCTTGATTTAAACGTGATTACTGCTCACTAGTAATGATGATATTTTTCAGGTGGAACACAACTGGTGATATTTGTTCCACTCTGTTATCATTAAATCTCTATGATTCCTTTGCTGACAATAAAAATTATTGAAAAGTTGCTAGAAACTTACATCTGTTTCTGCAAGTCTTTCAATTATCATATAGCTCATGATCTGAATTATCATTGTTTTCTTAGAGACTTTCACCAGAATTATGGTTCAAAAGCATTACTGTCTTTTCTACCAGTCTTTTCACTGAACAATGTTCACAGAGAATTACTCTAACTTGAATAATTCTGTTTTTCGTTTTTAAAGCTACATCTCTACATCTAAAACTTTTTTCGGGTTTTTTTTTTTTTTAAATTAAATTCTGCTTAGGGTCTGCGATGAATCGTTTTTATAATTTACTTAAAATCTATACACCAATGATGATTATTAATTAACAAAAAATAAATCAGTATTTTTTGTCATTAGATGGGTATTTTGGATCTATGCATTCTTTACATTTTAAACTAGGCAAATGTATTTAATTAAGGTATCTCAATAACTTACTATCTGAAGCACCCTTTTTGATTGAAATGATGGCTAAATTACCAAACTGACTTTATGTCATCATTGTTCATAAATATTGTTTAATGTAATTTAGAAATTTGGGGCACTATTTTTGACAATGTTAATAGAATTCACAAATGAGCAATTTTACTTTGCTCTATTCTAGAGCCATCTACTGGAAGCTTTAGAAATCAATATACCCCAAATGAAATAGTGCTACAATATTCTCAACCCCAGACCACTTTCTGGCTTTTGCCTTCTTAAGTGAGAACTAGAATTCAAACGAATACATTTAAGCATCTCTCAGCTATCTTGGGACTTGTAGTTTTCAAATAAACCAAGATGGCACCCCATATTTTTGATAAATGAACAGTTTGGTGGGCCTACAATCTACCAGTGATGTGTTAGTTATTAAATTAAAACAAAATTAATAAATCGATAGTTAAATTTAAAAAAAGGGAATAAATTTCAATGAATTTCATTAAAAAGCTTTATTTCAATTTTTTTATATTTATATTATAACGTAGGAAGTGATAAGATGCTCTTAACATTGTTGTACTTTAGTATGTTTCTTTTTGTCAGCAGTTTTTTTTTGGTAAATTGTGATAATAATAAAAATTTGGGAGTTTGTTGTCTTAGAATGTGATGCAGTAAATTATTTCCAAAAATACGGGATTTTGCCCTCCCCAAAACAGTGCATTAATGGACATGATATGATTACACGCTGCTAACTTGAATAGAGTAAATATTATATTTATATATTTTTTCATTGTTCTGTTAATAAGTTAATCAAAAAAAAAAAAACTGTAAAGATTGTAATTAATTTTTCCACATTGATTTCTTTTTTTAAAAATAACAGTAATAAAAAATAAAAATTAAATAAAATGCTTCCTAGCAGGCAATTTTTTTATAAATATTTTGGGGGACCCCTGAAACTGTAGATTTATCATAAATATGGGCTGCCATCTTGGTTAACTTGAAAACTCATAAGTGCCATTATTTTTTATATATTTATGGACTACTCCAGATAAAAATCTAAAATCGAACATAACCCTAATGTTATGAATTCAAGTCAGTTCACCTGCATAATTTTATAGCCCTGACCTTAGGTCAGTTTCTGGCTATTTTATAGACCTCAGTTTGTTTGTTGTTGTTTTTTTAAATTATAAATTATTAGCTTATAAAGAAATAAAGCTTGACAGCTAAATGAATAAGTGAATAACTTAGAGTTTTTCATTCCTAATACTCACTGATAAAGACAAACCAGAAACAGATCTGGGAATAAGGATATTATAATACTATGTTATGTGCTTCCTATTGACTATTCAAACTTACAATAGATGGCACTGTAATAGAGAGACCAGAACTGCTCCTGGAAGCATGTAAGCAAGCATACAAAAAGTCATACCATACTTATTGTTCAGATTACTCTTCAAATTTAATTAAAAATTCATAATACTTGTAAAAAATTTAAGTTATTCAGTTGAACCTTCACTGACAGATCATTGTATTTTAATAATATTTTAATTATACACACGTCCATTGCCAGGCAATTTATCAAAGCAAATATTACCAATACATTTATATAAAATATTAATGTGAATATCAATTTGGAATAACTAATGACAATTTTGAATATTTTTTAAGGCTGTTTTATTAAAATATTATGATTTCTGTTAGCACTCTAGTGATTTAGCATGTGATATTGTTTAACTGCCTTAACTAGTAACATATCCATGCCTTTTTTGAAAGAAATAAGTATGGTTAACTTGCAAATTAAATAAAAAGTATTCTTAGCATTATTAAGAGTTAAAATATTGATCACAAGGTAACTGCTTAGAAAATATAAATTGTAATGATAATACTTTTCAAGCTAACGTACATGCGCTTTTTATGAATATTAATACTAATAAATGAATACTTTCACTTCCAACACAAGATAAAGTCTTTTCGAAAGAATAGAATAAATCCATCTATTCTTTCAACCCAAATGCTTATATATGGGCAAATCTTAAGTACTGGAAATGAAAGCGTGAAGATAAACCACTCACTTTAAATTACTTTTTACTATGTCTGAATGAATGACACCCATGAAATTATCTAGAATTTACGAAACGTCATTCTTAAATGAAACTAAACATATGTAAATGAGGCATTTTATAACTTGATGCCCCCCCCCTCTCATGTATATTTATCTATCATATTCAATACAAATTTTAGATTTTTTTTTTACTTTATTGATGGAGATGTGCCTATGAGCAAAATATGCATCTAAAGAAATTATTAAATTTCATTACCAAAATAATCAAATGGTCTTATTATCTTGAGGGTTTATATAAAATAAAATACCTGAAAGTGGTAAAACTGAGCCCTGAACCATGAAAACTTAAACTGCAAAATATGTTAATGTACTACAGCACTGAATTTATGCAATTACCCATAGATTGACATTGGATTTACTCAAGCTCAAAATACAACTGAATATTCTTTATATAGGCATATGCCAATCTCTATCTTTTTATAATCAAGAATCACTATCTTATTTATAAATAATGGTTCACTATTATATTTGAAATACATATTGTAGACTTCATGAAGAGAAAAGGTTCCTAAGATATAGTTCAACCAACCCTTTAAATAGTTATTCAAATGTCGCATATAAAGAAAGATTGAAAATCAATTATGTATTTATTGAAAGATGATTATTATAAATGTTTGCTAGAAAAAAAAAAGATGGAAAAGCATATAAACTAAATTTGCATAGTGTTTATCAATATCTATATGAGATCTGATGATCAAAATACATTTAAAAATCATTAGCATACATGTATTTTCCATTTACTGCCATCATATTTAAAATGTAAAAGTAATTACATATATATACACACATACAAGTATTTTTATCATGCAAGAAGTTTCATTATTTTATAAGGTGGTCCAAAATATCAAAGCTTATTAAGTTTTATACAAGAATAAATATAAAATCTCGGATTAAATTACGTTAAAGCAGCAATAACCAAAGGCAAAGTACTGTTGATGATCAAGTATTTTTATTTCTAATATTCAAACTCAGAGAGGTTTAGCACAATGATAGAGCTGCAAATTAGGACTAAAAGATCCCAGATTGATTTTCAATTGAGCAACATAGAAACTCAACAGGAACAGCATTATTGTGATAAACATGCCACTAAAGTGCCTAAATGTCACTTGACATCCCAAGAAACTGTGCAATAATTTTATTTTACTAATATTCAACAAGTATTCATGTAAACCATATTTTAAGTAATAGAATGGCAGGTTCAAAAGCTAAAGACTCCTGGGTCAAAGTTCAATCTGTTATTTCCAGTGTTTAAATATCATATGATCTCCCAAGCACCTAACCACTCGATTATTTTTTTTAACACTGCGTGAATTATCAAACTTTCATGTGACAATAAAATCTGCTTTATGGCTTAGATCTCTATCCTACATACAAGATGAAAAAGTATATACACAACGAATGCATAAACGTGTGTGCGTGAATGTTTTAATTATGATTTTTAATTTATGATAATCACTTCCCAATACATCACTTTAAAAACAAGATTGCTAAATGATTGTCTAATTAAAAAGTCAAATTATCAATTTTTGTTCATTTTTTATATTGTACTGTTTAAATTTTTGTCAAATTCGAAAACGTAATTATACTCCCAACTCTGACATAAAAAAAATCGTTATTGATAGTACTAAATTGATTTCCAATATGTAATTAGACACTTTTCTCAAAATTCTAAGAATTTCACGGAAACTTAAAAACTGTTGGAAATATAAAGAATTAATTAAAAAATAATATTTCATTTATATTTAATCTAGTCACATTTTCTAGAAAAAAATTAAGTCAGTCGAAAGTTCATGGAAGTGAAGAATAAAGAAACTTTTAACTTTCTTTATTTGAATAAATTCTAAGTACGGAAAACTGATAACTAATTAATTATATTTTAATTAATGTGGTTCTTGATTTGATAAAATTTATATTATTTTTATTTCAATAAATAGGTTTATAAAGTTTGTTTTTCATCGTACACCTTGGCCTAATCTTTAACATTTCACAGAAACTTAAAAACTCTTCGAAATGTAAAGTATTAGTTTTAAAAAAAAATCTTTCCTTTATATTTAATCTAGTCACACTTTCTAGAAAATATTAAGATAATCGAAAGTTCAAGGAAAAAGGGAATACAGAAACTTTTGAATTTCTTTATTTCAACAATTTATAGGTACAGTAAAATTATAACTAATTATAAACAATGAGGAGTGCCAAAGCACGAAACCATGGTCAGGGGTTGGGGGGGGGTTCCTGACAGAGATATTTTAAGTGCTGGCTCTGGCTAAGCATTTATCACAAAGCTTGTTGAGGAATTGGCAATCCTAATTGTTTATAACTTACAAGCTTAAGAGAATAGAGTCATGTGATCTATGACTCTTATTTTGACTATAACTAATTATATTTTAATTAATGTGGTTCTTGATTTGATACAAATTGTATTATTTTTATTTCAATTAATGGCCATATAAAACTTGTTTTCATTAAAACCATGATATTAATTCGTGGGCAGGGCCGGCGCTGGGTACTAGGCGCCCGCATGCAAATTTGATTTTGGCGCCCCTGTCAATATGTATGTTTACTAAGGTGACCCGACCATGTCCCGTGGCGTTTTAAAAAAGTCATGATTTTTAGAAAGAATGCACGATGTAATGCTATTTTTGATATCAAAAATAGCATAAAATTGATTGTTAAATTATATATTATTTCATACAAACGGTTTGTATGAAATAATATATAATTTAACACGGCAAATTTAGATGTTAGAAAAATTTGCAGAAATTTTAAAAATAATGTGTTTGTTAAAAATAGACAGAGTGATTCAATATATATATATATATATAAATTTAAAAAAAATAATGTTTGAGATTAAAATATTTAAATGTTTAAAATAATTTTCGAAAAACATTTACATATTTTAATCTCAAATATTTTTTTTTTTTAAAATTTCATATTTATTATTTGCGTCACTGTCTGTTTTTAACAAACCCATTATTTTTAAAATTTTTGCTAATTTTTCTAACCTCTAAATTTATGCAAATATTAGCAAATTTAATAATAAATTTACAATTTATAAATGAAATAATTTTAAAAAAAGATAATATTACAAACATACATATTTAATTTATTATTATTAATGTACGCTATATCTATATAAACGCTCCATATAAACCAAATTTTTAATCAGCCCCCCCCCCCCGGTCAATGGTGTCCCGTTTTACCAATGTTAAAATCTGGTCACTTTAATGTATACCACCTACATGTTATAAATATTAGTGTACAAAATCTTTCTAAGGGAAACAAACAAGGCAATGTAAATAAATAATTTTTAATATTAAAAAAAAAGAAAATACAGTTAAAAAAAGTAAATGCATTACAAAACATGTTATAATTATAATAATTTTATACTCCTTGACTTCATATTAATAAACCTTGATATGATTGTATTTATTTCCAGTTCTGCACAAATATCATTTTCAATAGCAATTAATGCCAAATTAACAAGCCGTTTTTGTGACATAGTTGTTCTCAAGTAAGTTTTAATTAATTTTAACTTAGAAAAAGAGCGTTCACCGCTTGCAACACTAACAGGTAATGTTAATAATATTCTTAAAGCTATTGATAAGTTTGGCATAGATAAATTATTAGAAACTATAAAATTAAGTGTTTCGAAAGGGTTTTGAGAATTTAAAAAATCCTTTTGAAAAATATCTCGAAAAGCACATAATTCGTCGAATAAATCTGTAGCATTAATATCTTTACTGTTATCAAATTTCAAAATATTTTCTAAATCTTTGCATTTTGCTTGTAACTCGCTCTTATTAATTTCTGATATTTTATATAGAAAATTGAAATTATTATAACATGCTTCGAGGAGTTCAAAGCGTTCTGTTAAAGAATTAATCGCTACATCTAAAAGTGTAAAAAACATGTTTATTTTAAATTTTTCTTCAGGTATTTGAGGTGTTTCGTCCTGATGCTCGTAATCAAATTGACGAGTTTTTTTCCGTTGTCGAACTTCTTTGGCAGTTTTAAATTCTTTCTCTCCATCAACCTCTTCGCTAAGTTCATCTGCAATTTTGAGAATGTTTTTGAAATTTGAATCTGATCGATATTCTCGTAAAAATTTATTTAGATTTGCGATCGATTCTAAAGCAAGTGAAGCATTCATATTTACATTTTGGAGCATTTTACTGACAGGATTTATTCTATTTAATATATCATGCCAAATTATTAAAGAACAAATAAATTTGTAATCCTTAAGGTTAGTGCAGAGTGATTGAGCTTCATGTTGAATTTCTCTATTAAAAGATTCGTTGTTCATTATTTCATAGAGTGCATCATAAATTTCACCCAACTGATACCGTAGAGGCCGGATTGCATCAATTCTGCTTTCCCATCATGTTTCTGATGGTTGTTTTAGAGTTAAAGTTTTAATAAATTTTAAAAGGATTGACCACCGTTTATAAGATGATGAAAAAAAATTGTATATTTTTTGAACAATTGCAAAAAAACCAATTGTATCTACATTGACTTTGGCGGCATCGTTTATGATTAAGTTTAAAGAATGAGCAGCACATGGTACGTAAAATGCACGAGGGTTTTTGGTTAAAATCAAATTTTGAAGTCCAGCCTTTTTGCCTTTCATGTTGGCCCCATTATCATACCCTTGACCACGCATGTCTTCAATGGGAATCTTCCATTTTTCCAGTTGTTCAATTATTGTTGTACATAAACCTCGTCCAGTGGAATCTGTTATATCTATGAAACCTAAAAAGTTTTCTCTAATTTTAACCGTTCCATTATTACAAAAAACGAAGCGAATAATTATGGTCATTTGTTCAGTTTTACTTGCATCTGGTGTACAATCTAAAATAATAGAATAATATTTGGATTTCTTTATCGATAATAAAATTGTTTCCCTAATTGCTGTACTTAAAATTTCCAATAATTCATTTTGGCTATCTTTGCTCAAATAATGTACTCTATTGTTTTGATCTAGGGCCCTCTCAACATGATTTTCCATAACGGGATCAAACTTCGCAAATAATTCAATTAATTTTAAAAAATTTCCGTTATTTTTTTCGTATAATTTATCAGATGATCCGCGAAATGCTAAATTTTGACTACCAAGGAATTTGATAATTTCAATCAGCCGTTCCAAAACACTCCTCCAATGTTTCTTTTCCATTTCATATAAATTTTGAGATTGACAATCAATAGTAATTTTGTTTTTTAATCTTTTCTCAAGTTCATTCCAATTCAATAAACTTTTCATGTGAGCCATACTAGTTTCATGTCTGTGTAAAGTTGTACTTAAATTTCTCCAATTATTGTATCCTTCTATGAGGCTAGATTCAGTAGATCCAAAAACTTTGCAACAAAAGCAAAACACAGAGTTCAAAATTTCGGAATAAATAAGCCATTTTCGAAAAACTACTTCTCCGTTTTCCATTTTTCTATTATAATATACATCAGAAAATTTACGGCCATGTACATCGTTCGGATATATAATATCTTTCTTTTGAACAGGCCCCATTTCTACTAAAATAACACGTAGTTTGTCATCGATTTTATTCCATTCAGCTGGATCTTCTAAATTTGTACACATTTGATATGGACTTTGTTGTCACTTAACTGTTTCTTACTAAAATCTTGTTCAATATTTTCAACAGTTCCCTGTGATCTAGATGATGTGCACGGTTCTGGTTCTTGTTGAGTATAAGCTATTTCAGAAGCAGTTGATATTTTAAGATATTTATTAAGTGATCCACTTTGTTTTTTAATATTTGCTATTTTTTCAGCTTGGCGTTTACGATTTTGTGCACCGGATAGTTTTTTCTTAGTTTTTGATTCCATATTACTTTTACTCATGAACGCCACTTTAAAATAATTTTCAATTGTAATAAATAAATAAATACGGACTCTAATTTATATATTTACATAATGTATCTTAATACTTAAGATTATATATCGCTAATTTAGATGTCCAACACAAATTACTTCTTGCGCCAAAATACAAAACTCTATACGCGGAAGGGAAGAAGTTGTTTAACTTGTTTACCTAAAAAAGGCAGCTAATAAATTGGAAATATTCAGCCATTGACATTAAAAATGGTCAGGTTTTAAAATAACTCAAGTGTCCAGTTTTTTACGCTTGATTGAACATTTTAGTTTTACCATTGGCAAGATTTTATTTTGTTATCATATATTTTTCTAATTAACACAGGTGGCCTGCCAGGCCTGATTTGCGATTTCAATAGAAAATTTCCTGGGATTATAATTATTGTTTACAAGTTCTTACTAAGATTTTAAAATTTGCGATAAACATCATAAGCAAACGTATGTAATTAATTTGCAAACCTAATTAGTATGCAGAAAAAATAGACTTTTGACAACGATTAAAATATATAAAATAAAAAGTAAACTGAAAATTATATTAAGTTTACTGGAATTATACCTATAATATATATTACATACACGTTCGAATATTTATATCAAATTATTATTTAAATAAAAAATTAGAAAATGTTTTATTTTGCAATATTATAATCGTTTCTTACGATTTCAAAATTATGTACATTTATCTAATATATATATATACGCATATACATACATAAGTTCTAATTTATAATACTTTTAGTGTGTGTTTATTTATATATTTGCTAGCAGAAAGTTACTTATAGTTTACTATAAGCAGTACTATATATATATAAACATTACAATATGAAATTTGTAATATAATAAACTTTATGTTTAGTTTATTGTTCATGATAAATAATAGATTTGATTGTTTTATATTTTTAATATTAAGCAGAGCTTGTGTGCAGGCCTGCTTGTGTGTGTCATTTAATAAGATATAATATGACTTCATATGATTTTCAATAATCTACTCTCAATAATTTTTGTAAATAAACATTTGAGAATAATATTCTTCAAATGTGAGTATTTTTGTTAGTAGAGTTTTAATTTCTCAGGGATGGCGCCTTCTTTTTCAGATGCTAATCTCTCAGTGATGGCGCCTCCTTCTGCCAGCGCCCGCATGCCTAGCATGCGTTGCATGCCCGCTTCCGCCGGCCCTGTTCGTGGGTTTTCATATAGTTTAGCTTTTTAAAAATAATAATAACCCAATTTTAAATGCATCTTTTTTTAAATCTTTAATATACCTACAATGACATATATATATATTTAAACTCCAGAAGCAACTTTTTTAAAAAAAAAATTGGTGTGAAAGATTTTTATTATTATTTTCTTTTGAAATATTAGATGATTTTTATAAGTCCATACATTTCACAACTTAGTCACGGATTACTAATTGACATTGAATAACAATTAACCATCAAAAATGCCATTTTTATGTTAACGCTGATTGTGCTTACCTAAGATTAAACCTGTCGTTCTTGGCTTACAAAGCAAATAGAACAATTGATTCACTGAACAACAACCTCAGAGTTTATGCACACAAACAAAACAAAAGCTCATTATATTTAGCAATAACACTGAAATGCAAGAATCATAATGAGAAGATAAGCAATGGAAAATTATTATTTATAACTTTATCTTTTTTATTGTATTGTTAAATCCATATAATATTAATATCATTTACTTTCTTTACTACTTTTGCTATGCTTTATATAATTATAACCCACTATTGATGGTTTCGATTGTCTCAGCAATCTTCTTCAGAACTATAACAAACACAATACAAATACACACGAACATATAATTTTACATTACATGTATATCATGTATATCTGTATTCATATATTTATATTCACTAAATATCAGCCTTTTACAGCTACTGTACATGCACTTTAATGAGTGTTAAATAATAAATGAATACTTTTTCAGTGCCCATACAAGTGAATTACAATTATAAACATCGCGCTATAAAAATAGATGCTTGTTTACATATATTTATATTATGTTTGTTATAGTTCTGAAGAAGATTGCTCAGTCAATAAAAGTGTCAATATTGGGTTATAATTATATAAAGCATTGTAAAAGTAATAAAGAATAAATGATATTATATTAGAAAATTACCATCAATGATAAACAAGTATTATTGTTGATCATAATACTACATTTCACTAACCTATGATAAAGGTGAACTCTTAACATATACTTCTTCATCAATATAAACTTTTATAATATAATATTAAACCATTTATGCACTTTATCACTGTTTCAAAATGTTTTAATTACCACCCTCTTTGACAGTTTCGATTGCCCCAGCAATCTTCTTCAGAACTACAACACAATGCAAATATATGAACATAAACATAAACATATAATTTACATTCTAAATATACATTTTGTAATCATCATTTATTTATTACCTTTTAAATATTATATATTTTACTCTTCTTTTACATTCTATATTTATTAATTAAAATCTCTTATAATCATATATATTCTATTTTATTCTTATTACTCCTTAAAATTTAACTCTAACTTAATATCTTTTATACTTTACATTATTATTATTCATTTTATTAACAATCAATATTTATAATTTATTCATTCAATAATTTATAATTTACTTTAATCTATACTATTATTTTAAGCATATTTTACCCAACTTTCATTTATATCTCCAAATCTCAACTGCTGTGACTTCTTATACGGAGTCAGGAATCTTTCAGCAACTATGCCCAGAAAAACCTGTTAGTCAGTTTGACTTCCCTCTCCATTCCCCACCCTATGTTTTCCCATATTCTTCTCAATCCTGCTCCATCCCTTTTCTACAACATAATCTTTGTCAACTTCATGGTTTTTATATCTAAATCCCTTTGTCTTTTCCCAAACTCAGAATAAAAACCAATAAGCCACTTTCTATATAATCACTTTGTTTATACTTATTCTTCCATAACTTCATTATTTGTATCCTTTTTGCTTTCAGGCATTTGCATTCAATTAACAGATGCCTAATCCTTATACAACTTGCAGACTACATCCGCCATATTTTTTCCATTTATGTGTATATTTCCTTGTTGTAAAGATCCTGTTTGAGCCTTAAATAAACTACTTTCCTTGCTATTATCATAAATTAACTTAATTCAATATTCTGTTTACTTCTATAAATATTTAAACTTTTTTTACTCTCCATACTAGTTCTCCATCTCTCCAACTCCCTATTTTTATTAATGCATCTATTCTTCTATCCCATTCCTTACAACTATTTCACTCAACAATTCTTCTAACACAATCAACCCACATTTTACATAAGTATACTGACATAACGTCTTTATCCAAATCTTCTGCAAATCGCGTTACCTTTCTCACCTATCTTGTTGTCTGCCATTTATTCATAACCCAATTAAATACTATTTTGGTTATTCTTTTATTATCAATAAACTGCAATCTACCGAACATTTTCATTTTGCTTTTTGCATCTCTCATATAAAAACTTTCTAAATTCAAATTTTAAGTAGCTCCCTCTTTAAATTTTCATTTATATTATTACAGAAAATTCATTGTAGGATTTAAATTTTTTTTTATAGTTATATTAGCTAAAATAAAAAGTCATTGTATATCCAAATTTTATGCAAAAGATTTAAGGTAATAGTTTATATTCTTTTACATTCGTTTACATATATTCAATTAACCAATAAACATCACATGACCAACACTTCTTATGCTTGTGTATAACTGTTTTAAAACAGGCAAAACTCACTATACGTATTGCCACACACAGCAAGCTAGAGTAATCAATGGATGCCAGAAGGCTTGTGCATAAAATCCCTATCTAGTGCCTACTCATCTAATATCACCATGTATGGGTACTGAACTGAGTTCAGACCCATATGACTATATAAGCTAATGGGCTTGAATTGCATTAAGGTGTTTTCAGTTTAAGACTCATAGTTTTATAGTTAAGTGGAGATAAAAGGTGGCTTCTGGAGGGTTGCATTAAATCCTAAGATCTAGGTGCAGTACTCTCAGATCTAAAGCTCCTCACTGACAAAGGCCACAATACAGAAACTAGTCGGGGGATATTGGATGAGTAGGCACTAGATAGGGATTTTATGCACAAGCCTTCTGGCATCCATTGATTACTCTAGCTTGCTGGGTGTGGCAATACGTATAGTGAGTTTTGCCTGTTTTTATATTCAATTAACATGAATTGTGATAGTGTTGCATTTTCAAGCTTCCAATTTTCCATGCAATACAATGTAAAGTCACGTCTTAAACCTAGGGGAGTGACAAACTATATGACACAGTTAAATGTCATTCAGAAATGAAGGTTAATTGTAGCTAATCAAAACCAATATCTGATAATAAGTGAAGGTGTTGATTCATCAAAGATTGGGTACTATTTCCAACACAGTTTTTCTTTATCTTCTCTCATTATTATTTTACTTTCTATCTGTAATCACATAATTCTATAATATTAAATTCCAGATGGCATTGGAATGGCACCATCTGTTTCATTCTGTTCATTCCAGCACTTTTCCAGACATGATGCTATTTAGTAATCATCACCCACTCAGTATGCCCTTCTCCCAGATAACAATTTATGAATAAAAATAATGAATTTATATTCAAGCCATAAACAAAGCTTTGAAAACCACTCTCTACTCAAATGAAGCAATGGCTACTTTTCATGTTGTTTTGGCAAAATGAAGTAATCTTTGTGAGGTTAACCTTATATAGCACCCAATTATTATGAGCCTCTCAAGTCATCAGTTATTTCCCTGTATCAACTGTGACAACGGGATTGAGCATTGGTATGATCACATTTGCATCATTTCATTAAACACTCAGTAATTAAAACTTCAAACTTTTATTATTTATTTTCTGCACAAGACTTCAATTATGAGAAAAAAATGACAATAAAAATTTTATAGACTAGAAGTCTTTAGTTGTGATTTTGGCAAAGCAATACTATAAATAAATAGTTTGGAATTAGATTTGGGATAGAAGTTTCACTCAGCAAAAGATTATATGTTTGGGAATTACTATTTAGAGATCAGCCATGAAAGAGAAGGGACCTAGAAAATATGATATAAAAAATGTTCTGCCTGACATAATTTGGATATATTATTATGCTTAGTGGGTTGCTCATTAAAATGATAGAAATCAATAACAATAATATTAATGATAAATATATTAAATTTATCAAGTGCAAGCAGATGATATAATAATAACATGAAAGGCTGAAACCTTTGACAGATACACCTTAAAAATGCTTAAATCACAGCCAATCGGATAGTAATAATGACTGCACAAGGAACTCTCAATTCAAAACACAAGTCAGAGACTTTACGCGAAAAAGATTGAGAGTTCCTTGTGCAGTCATTATTACTATCTGATTGGCTGTCATTTAAGCATTTTCAAGGTGCATCTGTCAAAGGTTTTAGCCTTTCATGTTATTATTATATCATCTGCTTGCACTAAATAAATTTAATATATTTACATTTGTTACAATCATTTCATTAGATTTGAAAATTTACTATGTAGTAAATCAAAAGATTTTATGTTGTTTATTTATATATAATATTTAGTGAATTAAATGTGAAGGCATTTAAACCTTTACACTCTTAGTTCAAAACGCTTGAGTTTGGCTTATTTATATATAAATTTAAGTAGAGAAGAAGAAGGTTCCATATTTTTCTCGTAGTTTCTGACTTGAGTTTTGATTGAGAGTTCCTTGTGCAGTCATTATTACTATCTGATTGGCTGTTATTTAAGCATTTTTAAGGTGCATCTGTCAAAGGTTTCAGCCTTTCACATTATTATAATATTAATGATAATAAAGTTGGAAGTAGTGGAAATAAAAAGGAATATTTCTTCAAGATGAAGAAAGTTTAAATAAAAAGAAAGATGGCTGCAAGTTTTTTGGAAGATATATCACATAGGGAAAGAAACAGCAGCAGAGATTTTACTCATTAGACATATCAATTATCAAATAGTGAGGGTTTGAACAGTTTTCAATTCTTATCACCCTCTAAGATTAACTAGTTACCCCATTTCTGACCAATGTTGGATAGTGCTAAGTTAGCTAAGGGTTGGCTATCTGGAAAAAAAGTCAAATCCTGATTGGAATCTAAAATAATTTTCCAAGATTTACCTGGTTTGTATTCGAATCCAGATCTAAGCATCCCATGTGTACATGCTATTATTTTATCAAAAGATCTTTTATATTAATAATTAATTATTTGCAATTCATGGTGTAAAACATATATACATCACTAGATGTTAGGAATTATTTGCTTTTATACCTTCTCTTGTTAAAAGCAATGCCCAGTTCGCTACTGATGATGATCAGGAGTGATCATATGGTTAGTTACTTTCGATCATAGTTAGTGTTAATAAAACTAATTTCATTATATACATCTCTGGTACTTTTATAATAAAAAAAAAAGTTATATATACAATCTAACATTTAGAATTTCCCCCCCTTCCGACAAAATCAAAAGTACTGTTTAGAAAAGTAGGTAAAGACGATCTTCAGTTGCGTGGAATGCTTTTAAACAATCATCGAATATGTTGACAGGTCTAACTCTTTTGAGAAGATTAAAATGTTCTATTTTTCCTCAGGGTGATTTATGAAGTTTCTTTTAAAAAATGATTTTTGTAAGAGATAGATTTTTAATATATATATTAAATGTATAGAATTTAAGTACACTTCAATTTCGAATAATTTATATATATATATAAAAAAAGGTTAGCGTTATTTTTTAAATACTGATTTAATATTCTAGATAAATAAAGAAATTGTTCCGTAAAGCTAACTGAATTGCCAATTATTATTATATTTTTATTTGCAGTTCAGACTTGCATTAGCCTGGAGGTTTAAAATGTATACTAATATAAAACATTAATTATTAATCAAGCAATAGATCTAATTACGATACCCCCATCCTTCCTCTCATTTTTTTTTTTGGTAATCTTAGATTATCGCCTAACTTATTTTTCTCAGTTAAAATAATATTTAGGAATAAAGTTGGTTGGCAAGATTTTGGGTGGTCATGTAAGTGCTTTACAGAAAAGTTACTTATTACTAGCATGTTCCACTGGTGATCTGCTGTACCCCGGCTTAAAGAAAAAGTATTCATATTATATATTCAGTTAAATATTACTTTGATAAATATTACTGGTATATTTAAGTACACTTTTTACGATGGCTTTCACATATTCCTTTACCAGATATCGGAGAACTGCGACATACAAAATATGCCAAAAGCTGTCAATTAGAGGGGGTTTGAACCTAGACTTTCAAGCTCTCTTCAATCTTCCACTCTATCTTATATAACCGATCGAAATGATCAAGTTCAGCATGATAGTATATTGGAGAGCATTTATCTTTTTCACATGTGGTCATGGGTTTCAATTGCATAAGATGGAGTGGATGATTGAAGGAAGCTTGAAAGTCTGGGTTCAAATCCCCTCTAATTACATCTAGCTTAGTTATATATGCTATACTTGAATTTAAAATTTTTTTTTAAATAAATGCATTTGGCCAATATCTCTAGATATGATTTTGCCAACTAAGACTCATCTCAAAAGATTTCCTCCTAATGTTCAACCACGAATCTACGAACGTTAATTTTGTGACCATAATTGCTGGAGATATAATCCTATAGGGACTCTGATCCTGGTGTTCCCTTAGTAGAATATAGATCTGTGATGTGTTAAAAATATTTAAAATCAGAATGTTGCTATCATGATAACAGGATACTAATAAATGTCTTCTTTTTTTTTAATATTTAAAATCTATTTTGTTGCATAACTTTTTTGAACTTTTATAAACAAATAAAAAAATCTGAGATCATTAAGTTTTCCAATATCCTAGAAGTGACTGAAATGCATTATTGCATTGTCTTGTCTATTGGAATCTTACTGGGCTGTGATCCTGTAGATCTTACTAATACCATCCTATACAAATTTGAATGCCATTAGTCATCAATTATAATATTCAGAGTCTTTTCCATTTCCAGTGAACCAATTAATTATAAATAGTAGTTAACTCTCTACTAAGTAGATAAAATTGCCTTTGAAATTGCCCATTGCAGAACAGAAGTGTCCACACAGCAACACTCAATAGAAAGCAGTAAAGGAGAAGACAATATCAGGCTAGTTAAATGCTAGTTAATATAAGTTTACTGTTTTGGACTACCTGAAAAAAAGTATTAAGTATCACATAGTTTCAAACTCATGTTATGGATATAAGAAGTGGGTTGACCAATCACTATACTATAATAGTCCAAGGCTATTCAACTTTAAGAAATCCAAAGACCACATTAAAAAATATATATTGAACTAAAGACTGCATCCAAAATAATTAATATAGTACATATATTAAATTATTGGAGAATCCCACCTTTAATCAAGTTTAGCAGGTGTTTCAAAAGTATTTTAAAAAGGGTACTTCCCTATTAGGTGATGTCTCCCGGCACAAACAAATGTGGATATAAAGGCTCTAACATGTTTACAATCTTCTAAAAAAGAAATGAATTAATTTTGTAAGTGAATATTAGATGATATTCGGATGAGGAGAAAGTTATTAATCAAAATGTTAGTTTTGCTGCTAATTTTACAGACATAATATCACATTTCATGTTCACCGTTCAGACAAACAATGGCTGCGTTTCGTTCAGGAATTGCCAATCATAATAAAAAATGGTTCGAGATGAGAAAGTTCAATCCACGGGGCAGCGATGCTAAGAAACAGTATTTCTAAATGCACATTTATTTCATTTCCACTAAATAAAGTTATAGATGGCTAATTTTCAAAATAAGTATTGTCAGACTAATACTATGTGAAATCTTACTGCAGGACTAAAAAAAGAAGTCATAGTGTTTATAAAAGTTTTTATCCTCGTGATAGCCAAGATACAATAATTATTTATTATATATCATTACAGTGAGCGCTTTGAGTCAGTTCAGCTTCATTTACTAAAGTATTTATATCAATTTTGACATATGTAATTGTCAACCGCAAAATCAATACTTTTAGGGGGAGGGGTACACAAACTCCATCTGTAGGCTAAGGCCCATGTTTGGACAACTCTGAGATTGTTCTAATTTACTGTATAGAAATATTTATTAAGGCTATTATAACCTTAAGACTATGTAACTGAAAAAATGACAGTAGGGATCTCTGTAAATCTTTAACACAAGATTTATTTAAAAGACAAGAGCGGCCACTCTTATCCTAACCTACTTTTTAAATAAATAGGAGAATCTAAAGCATTTTGATTTGAGAGCGTAAGGCTATTAAATACCTCACTGATTAAGTCCACAAATTCTATAACACATTAACATTCGTGAAATCTTTCGATTTACCACAAGTCAGTGTTGAAATCTTATGCTTAGAAATCTATTAAGATAACATAAAGTTGTAATAATTATATTTATACAGTGCATAAATATAAATATAATTATTACAATTTACTGTATAAATAAAATTATATTTGCATATAAAAAGTCTAGAATGAGTTATATACTCAGAGATAGTTATATGCACACAGAAAAGCTAACAGACAAAAAAATTGTTATACTTAAATTATTAACGTTTAAAAGTAGATCATTATAGAGTCCTCATATGGTACAAAAATTTCAGGATTCTAGTTCAAAACCAGAGATGCACATTTTAAGCAGACCTTTTTTTTCTACAACAAAACAAGATAACTTAAACAGTTTTAATGAGAATATATAAATGAGTACATCATTCTGTTAATAGAACTTCAGTGTAGTAAGAGCTAAAGATCGGTGGACCGTGGATCAACTGCCACTTCGTATCCTTTATAATACGAGCACTCCGAGCGATAAACTTTACAATATTTATTTGTTAATGAAATCTTATATTTTAACAATTGACTACTCACTAAAATTAAACATATTGAATTTACATTATTTGCTTCAAAAACATTTACGGACTAAATCTTTTGTAATTAATTGATAACTATTTTAAGTGCTTATAAATAGATTTCGTAAGTTATCATGTACTGATATCAATAACAAATAAAAACGCATTGCTTTTGAAAGATTATCTTGAGAGAAAAAATGTAGTTAAATTTATTTTATTTAATTGAAAACTTTTTTCTATCAATGGTAAATTGTTTGTTGTCAGTAATTATTTTGATAGCAAGTGTATTTACGTTTGGTTTTCTAAAATCCGCTAAATATAGAAGTTATTTCACACTTTAAGAATAAAAATCATGTTAATTTAATTATGCATGGCGGTGGAATGAAAAAATCCGACTATAATTAGAAAAAATTTGCATTACCAAAAAAAAAAAAGGTTAAAATAGCGTATATAATATCATTTAATATAATTTGGTTGATAAAAATAGATGAAATCAATAAACAATGTTATATAAACAATAAAAACAACGTTCTCATATATTAATCTATAAACATATGTATTCATTTATTTGGTTATTTGAGTTTATTAGTCCGGCGATGAAATTTTATTTTTCATTAAAGACATTATGATCGCTAAATATTTGATAGTATTTAATTAAGTAAGTAAATTTAACTTTGTTGTTGAAGATCTCTACAGTATTTTTATATCTACTATATACTTTTTTATTAACTTCTAGCTACCACGGGTTGTCAAGCGTTGTTAGCTGAGAGGTCAGCGCAGCCGCCTTGCAAGCAAGAAGTTGGTTACAGATGGTTGTTCCGGGTTCGCCTCCCGCCGATGCTATGACATATGAAAAAAAAAAAAGATAGCCATCTTTTGTCACGTCAATAAATTGACATTAATACAGAAAGTGGAGTTATTTAGAACTTTGTTAAAAATGATTCTTGAAACTTTTGAAAGTTAAATTTGTTTAATTAATTAAACAAAACGTACTATTAAATATTTAGTAAAACGTTGTTAGCCGAGAGGTCATTGCAGCCGCCTTGTAAGGAAGTAGTTGTTTGCAGATGGTTGATGCTATGACATATAAAAAAAAAAAATTAGTAATTAGCTAAAATTTCATTGCAGGACTAATACGTAGGTACCCTTATTAAAATGGTTAGATTACATTCAAAGATCAGCCTTTCAAGCTAATTGTGCATGCGTCTTTTGAGAGTGTTAAATAATAAATGAATACTTCTCTCTACAACACAAGATATAGTATTTATGCAGGAATCCTCTTATTCCTACGACTCAAATTCTTTTATATGAGCAAATCTGAAGTACTGTAGAGGAAAGCGCGAGAGTAGAATTCTCACTTTAAATTACTATTCACGATGTTTGAATGAAGGACGTCGTCGGTGAAATTGTCTAGAATTTACTAAACGTCACTCTAACTGAAACTTAATTATAAGTAAATTAAGTTAATTATAAGTAAATATAATTGTGCACATAGCGTCATGTAAAAATAAATGCTTATTTACTTAAAATGGTTAGAGATTTTTAAATATTTTCATAGTTAAATGATTGGAATATCTTGCACCCATGCCCATGATTGCAAATTTCGATTCTCAATGCAAATCCGCCCGCCCCCCTCTTTTTTTTTTTTTTTTTAGCAAGATGAGCACTTCAACAAGCTATTATTTTCTTTTTCAAATATCCAGGTAACCTTACATTAATGGTTATCAAAAAAAAAACACCAGAAAAACACCAAAATCATCAAGCAATTAATTTGATAATTTTTTATTGCTTTTTTCCTTTATGAATGTATGCTGTCATATTTAAGAGTGTTTTATCTTGTTTATCTATAGTTAAAGTCAAATGACTTTCAGCATAAATGGAATAATAATTCAATGTATACTCAACTGGGCTACAAAACATTTTTCACTTTCCTCCATCAGAAATCAATACAGAAATCTTTTGCATACCAGTAAATTGCTCTGCACTTTTGTGGCAAAAAAAAAAATTCAACATTTAACAAGGTTTAAATTAATAACTTATTCTTTTAAAACTGCTTTAATGGCGGTAGTATGATCACTGCTAGTGACAGCTGATTCATTGAAATTCTTTATTTTTAAAATTTTGGGAAAATTATAAGCATGTTTACAAAAAACCCAACATTCTCTGCGTTTGAATCTTTTTAAAATGCCATATCACATATTAAAATCGGATAAAATTTGGATTTTTTTTATTAATAGGTTCATTTAATTTTTTTTTCTGCTTAATTTACTAGATTGCATGAAAAAGACAAAGGCACATTTTTTTTATAGGCAAGACTCTGTAGGAAAATGAATTAAAGATGTCTCAATGATTCAAGGCCTTCAGTATTCAATTTTAATTTTCATAGTATTTTAAATGTTTCTAATATTTGCATAGTATTATTTTAAATTTTCTTATTATTTTATTTGTATTAGTCTGTATTGTATATATAATATATTTCTATTCTAATATAACATAGTGATTTATGTACAATGTAATTTTGGGGCTCGTAAGTATTCAATTTAATTTTTTTTTATTTTCATAGTATTTTAAAATTTTCTATTATTTACATAGTATTATTTTAAATTTTTCTTATAATTTATTAATAAGTTTGCATTTGTATTAGTGTGTGTAATACATAAATTATATTTACATTCAAATATAATATAATGATTTATGTACAATGTAATTTTGGGACTCTGATCCAAGTTTGAGATTCTCAAAAGGTTTAATAATTTATTAGGGTATTTATATTTGTATTAATGTGTTTGCACTTACATGTCTGTGTTTGTATAACAGGTAATGATTTTTATATATTAAATTAAGGTATTATAGAGCAGTGCAATGTAAATTTTAAGACTGATTATCAGATGTACAGAAAGGTTGCAGTTGATAAAGCAATCACAAAATTTACTGGGAATAGTACCATATGAAAATATAAACTCTTAAAACCAATAAAGTGAGTTTTAAAATGGTGTGTGTGGTGACACACACAATGGTTATATATACCACATAGGATTGTATGCAGGCAAAGAATCAAATATTGATTCTTGCCTATGCCTTGCTATTCATGCTGTTCAGTAGTTTTGCTACATCTTGCATCACATTATTTTCAAGTCTATAGCTAGGAAATGAGCTAAATGCAAATAAATTATATCTCTTTGGGACAATAAATATAACAAGATAGAATCACTGGTGTGCACAAAGAATATAAACATCACTGGTGTGCACAAAGAATATAAAATAAAGAGATGAAACTCATTTTATCATTGATACAAACAGTAGCTTTCAATTTCTAGTTTTGGATAGATAAGAAGTCAATTACTATGATAACAAATACATATTCACCTTCCAGAAATGATTTATTTTATATCTTTTATTATGATGAATCTTTTTCTTATAGTCGCCTCGAGATTTGTTAACTTTTGGGGTATAAGATAAAAATGAAGAATTCTTATGCGACTACTTTAGGAAATTCTGAAGCTATGGATTATCTCATGTAAGTAGTATTATACATGATTTGAATGAGAATTTTGTGAGGAATATAAATAAACTATCAATGAAAATGTAATTTAAAATTAATGATAAATTAGAAGTTATGAACAAACAATAAAGTAATAATTATTTCAGATATTGAAATTTATTTTTTCCTTTACTTTTTTAATGGTAATCACTATTTGTCTTAGACTTATTGTTTTCTTTAGTTTTTCTGTCAAAATATAACATTTTGCTCTAACATGATTAAAACTGAAGTTATTGTGAAAATTGTGCCACTTTTTTAAAAATTCAATATGGCACCCAAGTCCTTAATATAGTTGAAATGTATGCATTTCCAATAGTCAATATTTTTGATTTTTTTAAAGTGAATAGAATAAAGAATTGAAGAGTATCCCATTTTGTCGCTGAATTTTTTGAGAATGAGAAGTACAATAATTAAAAACTATTTTAGTTAAGAGATAAAGAAAATAATAAAATAAAGATTAAACATTTGTATTGCAATGATTATATAAACTTTTATTAAAATAAAAGTACTGGGTTATTTCATGGACCTATTAAAATTATAATTTGTCTGATGTTTAGCTTTGTAAGCATTAAAATTATATGTTAAAATTAAAAAAAAAAACAAGCAGAAATGCTGACTTCTACAGATTAATATGTATACTGGATTCATGAGAAAAAGTTTTGTTAAATTTGGAGCAGATTTAAAAAAAGCTCTATTAAACAGGAAAAGGAATGTGAGAATTTAAGAAAAATCCTCTAGTTGAGCAATTTATGAAAGTGAAAAAAAAGCTCGCTCAAACTTGAAATCACTTTCAACATCAATCAAAAAATTAAACCAAAAGTTCATCATTGCATAGAAAAAAATAATTATAATTCCAGGCCAAGAACATCATCCAGTTTCCCCACATCATTCCAATAAACTTCTAAATCTCATATATGGATTTCTTTTCAGATCTTTAACAATATGTTCATATAAAATTCATTTAACAATATTAGTTATTAATTTGTTAATAATTTACTTTACTATATTCCAAACATTAGTGTGAACAATAAATTGACACCAGATGGCAATGATATTACATCCATCTTCCTAGATTAGTTTACTCCTTCATGAAAGTGAACTGTTGTAGCACTATCAGGTTTGACATTTTAAGCAGTGTGATGCTGCTGTGATCATTACTTTTCTACACTTTTAAAGAGCATATGTTAAAATATGGTGTGCAACAGGCTGCAGCAATTCTTTCTGTGGAGCTTCCATTTTTAATGTTGTTAATTTTAAAAAATTCCAAGAGAGGTCAGCAGAATATTTACCTTTGTCTGTGATTGATAGCACATTCTATTGTTCTGACAAAGCTATGAAGGAAGTGGCAATTTGGGAGTGGCTGATGCTTTACATTCTTTTCCCCTGCAGCTAAATGCCATAAAAACATAATTGTCAGTAATTGATAATGATTATGATGCAATATTTTTGTAAAAGACATTATTAAACCAAAAACTACATCATTAGGAGGGGGAATTGTCTTTGAAAACATTTTATTTTTAAAAAGACAGATCTTAGAAAGTATATGAAGTACGTTACAAGAACTGGAAATTACCACAGAAAGTCATTAGAGGCTAAAAAGAAAATTGTTTTTGTAAAAACTGTAAGTATAATATTTCAATAACAATTAATAATTTATTAACTTTTAGATTTTTTTTTGGTTCTTTGATGATAACTAATTCTAAATATATCATTTTTTAATAATACAAAATTCTAATATCTAATATTTTGCTCCTTTAACTTTTTGAACTGGTATTGTGAAGTCAATAATGATGTGTTCCTTTGTTATTGGTAAGATTTTCAGTTAGATACTTATTTTCACAATTTTAAGATATTAATTTTAATTCTATTTTTATTTTAATAATTACAAGGCTTAAATATCTTTAATATATAAATTAATTTTGTAATATACGTAAAAAAGATTCAATTGTATAAAAAAATCAAACATGGCATCATAGTAAAAATATGATAAACATTATCTTTAGCAGTCAGAAACATGCATGCTCTGGTGGAATAATTTCCAACTACAGTGCATAGTTCTCATAATAAATTCCACAAAAATAGTGTGGACTATTGCAGAGCAATTCCTGCAGATAGGATGAAAATAAAGCATTGCTGGTACAAATTGCCATTTTAGCTTATGTTTTGCATGCATCCATAGGTTCTCTACATTTTGTGTATGGATATGTGTCCTCTGGATCCATGAAGTTCTCCTGGTACACAACAGAATGCATATATGTGCTATTATAAATTCAGCCTAGATTACTGTATGCAGCCTACCTTTCTGTAATGATGTGGGTACCTGGAAAAAAAGGGCCATGTCTGATTGATATATGGTGGTGACAACTAAGACCATCTTCCCATTCAGCATATCTCATCAGTAAACACTATTCATCACAATACTGGCATAGGATATAGTTATTTAGCAGCCACCTTCTTGCTAATCATCTCATTGCCAATTCTAGAGTTTGAAGCTCCTCCATCAACTGCCATGAACACCAAGATTCTATTCAAATAGCCGAAAGAACTAACATTTCATTTACAGCCATGATAAATGTTACACAATTTATGCCTTCCATAGCCTTATTGTTAATCATGAAGTAATGCGATTCTCACATGAGTTCTCTGAATGGATTTCAAACACCAGTACCATATGTACAATTATTTTTGTCAAAATACCAACTTTACAGCCATGATGTTACACAATTTATTCCTTCCAAATCATGAAGTAATGCAATTCTCACACGAGTTCTCTGATTGGATTTCAAACACCCGATACCATACATACAATTATTTTTGTCAAAATACCAACTTTACAACTGCAGATATTGTCAAAGGACCAAATTTACAATTACAGATACCAAATTTACAGGGAAAAAAAGTAATAAAATTTGAAAAAAAAGTTTGAAATTATTCTGCCAGAGCGCACATTTCGATGTGCTAAAAATAATGTTTACCAAAAATATTACTCACTAGTCTATTAAAAAACTTGCATGTAGGATTGACCCTGATAGTTAAAATGGCCTTTGTCAGTGAAGAGTTTTGGGCCTGGTGCATTTTTGCATCTAGCAGCAACCAGCTTAAATTCAAAAACAGTTTGAAGTTTTGAACTCAAGACAGATCTGATACTAGGTGAGTAAATATATATTTTTATGACCTCACCTTTATAATTTATAAACACTTTTCATCCTCCAGACAGGATGGATTATAACAATAAATCTTCATGTGACTTTTTCTCTGCTAATTTTCTCATATATAACAGGCCATTACCCAAGAATTTGTCAAAGCAATCATCATCAATTTGTACCACTACCATGATTTACAATCAATTATTCATTATAGCAATCTTTAAAAAATATTTTAAACTTTAAAAAAAACAGCTGCCATTTTCCTAAAATTAAAATTAAGATTAATATCGTTAATGACTTCATGAAAGCTACATCATCTGAAGATAAAATGGCAATATTAATGTCAAAAAGGTACAGTATTGTATAGAAGAGTTTGTTCATTATAACAGTATATATAATTATGTTTTGATTATAGATAAAATATGACTATTATACTTAACATATTTTCATGAAGTATTCTTGAAATACAGTCTATGCTTTTATTTACATCACATTCAAAGTAAAAAAAGATTTTCATCATTAGTAAGTTACAAAAGCAAAAATACAAGTTTTATTCAGTACGATGTATAATTATAAACATACTTTGATCACATACAATAACAAAGTTCATTAATAATAAATTTTAACTAGTTCTCTAGATATTCCTCTAGTGGCAATTTCAGTCATATTTGCGACATTTTATTTTCACAATTAAATCTTTATTGTATATTATGCATTGATAACCTTTACATTATTAATTACACATATAAACTTACAAATGAAAAACATTCTAGAAGTTAATTACTAAAGTGAATACATAACAATAACAAATGGCCCTTTTCGTATTGGACCATAACCTTGCCTATTCATAAAAATTATTGAAATATTTATTTGAACTTCATTCCTAAAATTCAAAATTGCACTTATTATAATTAAAATTTCTCAAAAACTTTATTAAGACATTTATGCCTGCACCATTTGGCTCAGCAGTAGAACATCTGAATTGGGATCGGGAGGTTGTGCTCGCAGTTGTGGTACTCAAATTTCTTATGAATGCCTGAACAATAAAGCCATTAGCCTTTTTACAGACATTTATGAAAACATTTCTTTTTAGCAAACACTGTTAACTTGTCTTCTTAAAAATAAACATTTTCAAGTAAAATCTCATTGTAATCATGCATTCTTTTTTGTTTGAAATGGTTTGCATATGTGTTGCATAAATAAATATAAAAATAAAATACTTAAAATTTTTCTTTCCAAAATACTAAAAGGGAAAGCATGCTCTCAAAATCTTAAGATCAAATAATCAACAAATCAATGAAATTATCAGTTTCTTTGCATTATGATACAATCAATCAAGGCATTGTTAGCTCCTTTTGAGTTTGGAAATTTATATATTGGTAAGCTATCTCTATGATACTAACATATTGAGATTTTTTAAACTAATAATTTTAATTCCAATTTATATGCAAAAAAAAAGTGAACCAGAAAACTATTTATATATAACTGCAAAAAAAGCAAAGAAATGCCAGTGTTGGCAACACCAAAATAATACTTCAAAACTCTCTAAAATGACAACTATGTAGTGAATAGATAAGAAATAGTTAAAATGCATATATTAGATAAATTATATTCACTCTAAATATTTTGGGTTAAAAAGTTTTAAAAATGCCAATTTTGAATAAAATAAAAATTCTGATATCATAAATTTAAATTATTTTCAGGAAAAAAAAAGAGAAAAAAATGATCTCATGCATTATGCAGTTAATAATCAATTTTGTTTTGATAATATACGTTTAAAACATTTATTTGCTCAACTTTAAATCAGTAATTTCATGTTTCTGATATATTAGACATAGCAGTTTTTATTGCAAATACACTATCATTAAATCAAAAAAGTATTTAAGAAACAAATGCAATAGAATTTGAAGATTTTTTTATGAGAAGAGATTTAAGGTAAAAGTAATTCGTATTTGTTATATGTACTGGATTATTGTGGAATATTAGTATTTATATTATATTGTTTATGTATTTTTTAGTTGTTCCTTGAGAAAGACTAGTCAAAATGGAGTATTATTGTAATTCATAACAATTCATATAATAAATCAAGATTTATTGCATGCAACCTGTTTTATATATTGAAATTAATGGACTATTTTTAAAATAGAAGACTGTATTTTGTTTGTTATTAATTTATTTTAAATATTTACAAGATTAAAATTACAGCAATCAACTGTACATTATATTTTGTAATCTGATTTTTATTTAATTTTGATTGCATTTATGTTAAATAACTGTAAATGGCTGCATAAAAAAAAAATCAAAGTATTACAAAAATAAAATAAAAATTAATAATAGAACATAAAGTATATCAGAAATAAATTTTAAACTGTGCGTTGGGATATTTTTTTTTCTATATGCTTTACTTTAATTTAATAAATTGTGATTCAGAAATTGGTGAATTGTAAATGGGGAAATTAATTACAGCAAATGAAATGTTTTTATTATACATTTATCTACAATTTTGTACTTTTTTAAATTAAATAATATGCTTATTAAAATATTTATTCAGCAATTACTATTTTGTTCATTTACTTTTACCATGTTTTTTTAATAATTTAATTTAGGGTAAAGAATTAAATTTTTTACCATATCAAATCATCACAATTGTTTGCTTCTTATGCCAGATTTTTTACTCACAAAGCATTTTGGGGGCCAATTGAGATTGTTATATGGGATAAATCTGGATAAACTTTTAAAGATGAGAATTAAGTTTTTTCACCCTAGTCCAGAGTCATTTTTTAATCAACAAACAAGAGATAATAGCACTACTTTCTGATCTCGGATTAATTTTCAAGCTTGCAATAAATAGTTCTTGGATACAGTAAAAAAAATGTTATCACTTTCATGTAAGCAGAAAAAAATATGTAATATTTGTTAGCATTTATTATCATCATTAATCCAATTCCATTTCATACCTTTTAATTCTTTTAATGATAGATATGGAAACTGTATGGCCATTGCCTTTTTATTTTGTTTTCTCCTTGTTAACTCAAATATATATTACCATATTTAAACCATTAAGCATCACATGATCACCATCTCATACTAGCATATAATTGTTTATAAACAAAGCACAACTCTCTCCATACAAGTAGTGCCACCTGTGCCAACCAGAGTTAATCAATGGATGCCAGAAGGCTTGTGCATAAAATCCCTAAGATCTAGGTGCAGTGCTCTCAGATCCAAAGCTCCTCACTGACAAAGACCACAAGCCAGAAACTAGTCTGGGGATATTGGATGAGTAGGCATTAGATAGGGATTTTATGCACAAGCCTTCTGGCATCCATTGATTACTCTGGTTAGCACTACTGTATGGAGAGTTTTGCCTTGTTTACTACCATATTTTACAGTATTATCTCTATTAATAGTAATATAGTATAGTCTTTTATAATATATACTTCTGGAATAAACAAATTTTATAATAAAGCTTATCATTAAATAAATGTTTGTATAGAAACACTATTATTATAATGAATGCTATTGGTCTTTGAAATAATACTAGAATTTCAGACATTTCCTAAGGTTTAATTACGTAATTTAGTTTGTGTTTGTTTATACATTCAGCAGTAAAAATACAATATATTTTTTTTAATTATTAAAATCTTTTGCTAGGTATACAGTTCTTTTTAGCACTGAACCTGAAAAAGGAGTTAAAAATCTACTTATCATAGACAACAATAAGAGAAGAAATTTTAAAAACAAGTAAATGATAATCTGTCAAGATGATCTAAATGCCAAATATGGAATGGTTAAGTCAAAGATCTACATTATGTTAAAAAAGAAATTTGTTTACGATTTATTGCAAAACTGTTTTGTTTTTAAAAATTCAATTTTAGTTTTCACTCAAATCAAACTTACCAATTTCCAGTTAAATACACTATAAAAAATTTAAATGCACTAATTATAAGTGTTTTTACACTTGCATTTCTTATTGTGCATTTTGTTTTTTCTGTTTATATTGTTGCATTGTATGGTAAGGCTGTGGTGGATTAACCCTAGAAGATAGATATTTCATGGAGAGAACGAGTGTATGCTAGAATGAGTTTCTAGGACCAATAATATTTGGTTTATCTGTAATGTTTTATTTGTTCTAAGAAAAATGATTGGTTATAAAATAATTTTTTTTTGATGTCTAAATATTATAACAGAAAAAAAAAGTGTTAAAAATTTTCTACTTTATAAAAGTAATCCATAAAATACAAATATTAATTCAAAACACTTAATATAGTATTAAAAATAAAATTAATCTTAATTTCATATTATGCTATCAAATGTTTCAATTTCACACTTCACAAAATCTGCTGTGAGGCCTTGGACGTTGTATATCTTCATACAACTAGAATAGACAAAGTATGGTGCATGTTCTCTTTTAAATGGCATGCATCAGAATAGAGAATAGTATGTATTAACATCACCATCATCAGTAGATGCAATCGACACCAATCCCTAGTAGTGATTATATGAATGGCATTTTTTTTTAGTCATAAGATTTTCAATATAGACTACAAGGAAATAGTGTACGATACCTTTCTCCCATACATTTATTGACTTGACTGCAATCATTTATTATCAACAACTTGTATATAATAATCAACCATTAAGAAGGGAAGGGAGGAAGACAAATAGAAGAAAGCAAAACAAAATAGAAAAACAATAAAATAGCAAAAATACATGGGACTTTTTTTTCAGAAGCTACGGTAAAACTCAAACGATAAAAAATATATATATATCTGACTATGTCACTTCAGCCTTGACTAATTACGAGGCCTTAATAAAATAAATATATTATCTTTTTACTTTTTCTAAATTTAATTTGAAACTTTTATATGAAATCAATTCCAATCTAAAATAGTATTTATTTATTAATACTATGACAACCAGTTTTACTGACAACTGGTTAATGAATTAACCTTTCTTTTTTTTTTTAAAGATAACATAGGTATCAGTTGTTATATGCTTAGTCAAGGACAAAAAAAGTAAATAAATCAATAAGTATAAATAATTCTTTTTGATTGTCAACATTTATTTTAGACCATCCAATCTTTCAAGCAAAAGAAATGAATTAATAATCAGACAATTTACATTATTGTATTGATTAGTACACAATATTAAAAAATTATTTATTCCAATAAAAAAGTTTTATTATTTATTTATAATAAATAATTTATTTATTATAAACTATATGAGGTTAATATGTTTGATGACTTGCAAAAGCATTGCATTTATAGATTGTACATGTCTCGTGTATAATCTACATACAAATCTCTCAAACTAACAGATCAGTGATCAGATTATCAGACCATCATCTTCATCACTGAAAAAAACTTTTGCAATATTTTATGTGCATACACTAAAAAATAGATGTACATATATAGACATATTGTTGAAGAGATGATAATAGATGGACAGTTGAAATATTAAACTGGATTCCAAGAGATTGTAAAAGACCTAGAAAGAGACCACATGTGAGATGGATGGCTGAAATAAAGAAGCGTGCTGGAGTGATATGGAGAAGAAGCTAGAGGTCGGAAATGGATTGAACATGGAGAAACCATCCTACAGTAGATTGATAATGGTTGATGTAGTAAATTCATATATAAAGATCTAATAATGTGACATTTTACTTGAATATATATAAGTCTTGTGGCACAGTGAGGACTATAATCATCTGCCACCATGCTATAATATGAATCCTAATATAGTCAAGTAAACTTGGGAAAAAAATTTATTTCAGGCAGTTGACTCCTATCTAACTCAGCTAGACACTCAATATTGATCAGTAAATTGGTATCTAAAAATTCTTAATTAGAGTAAAACAAGGCTGAAAAACAACTCAAACCCTTCCTACTCTGGCAGTTTGCAAACCTGGTGGGTAATGACTTCTTCGTTCAGGGTCTGTTGGAGAGACCACTGTCCTATAGTGAGTTATTTAGAGACTTGTTTTTTACTATATACATATGCAATACTCATGTGGTGTAAGTTAATTTATTTCATTTAAAATTATTATATAAATACATTAGCAAGGGAAACGAAAAAATAACTTCAACAAAAATTTTAATATATGCATTTATTAATGAGTTATTAATACTCACAGATTCACATTCATGAAGAAAGTAATAACTAATAATATTTTTAATACCTATTATATTATAAAATCAAAGAAACGAAATTAAAATTTAAAGAAATACTTTTTTTTTTCTTAATTAAATCACTCTATTTATTTCAAAATCTTCTAATTATAAATATAGATAATCAATGAAAACTATATGATTAAAGCTTAATTCACATTTCCAGAATAGTTTCTGACTAATGATATTCTTCGATGAAGGGATTTGAGACATTTGCATCAAAATATCCAGTCCCCAATTTGCAATATCAAGTTAATAGTGTGATATTCAAAATCATTAAACTTTTGAATGCAAATGATTACATTTGTGACCTCAGTTCATGTTATTGGAATAAAATATTTGGGGCAGCTTTATTATTCTAGCCAATGGATAAAAGTTGCCTACAATTAACATAGAGTTCACGAACTAATAGTTACTGGTCTGGAATCATATCAGCATAACTATACAGGTTAGCTAGCTTGGGTTATCTTGATAGTATGGAATTAAAGGCAGCAAATGGACATGTAAGCACAGCTCCTTGCTGACAAAGATTGTTAACCCAAAACTAATTTGATGATGTGAATAATATTTACTATTTGATGTTTATTGATTACTCAACCTTTAAAAATTTAACTGCAATATTTCAAAGGATACTTTGGAAAATAAGTAAATTAAAGAAGTAAAAGTTAAAATTCAATACCAACAGATTTTGTCTCTTTGTATCTCTTGGAATGTTCATTTTCTTGAGATGAAGTACACATTTCTCTCATCAATCTATGTACTTAATATTAGCCCAACAACACGGATGTATAAAGAAATACAATTACACATTTAAGTTACTCCAAAATATTCCTTCCATTGGATTGATTATTAAAAATATGAAATGACTGATTAGAATAGCTATTCGCTTCAACTAATAATTTTAATCTCAACTATCTATTGAAACTGATAACATGAGGACTTTGAAACCCCAAGTTTTAAGTATGTTTCTTACAACTCTATTCAAGCTATGTAACAGGACAATATTATGATAGAAAACATTAAAATATATGCCTTTGTGCAAAGCCCTATTTACAAGTATAAATGGAGTAGAAAAAAGTTAGTATTTTCAGAAATAAATATTTAAAACCTTCCAAAAAAGAAAATATTTATAAGATGCTGTACTTTAAAAAAAAAAATTAAAAGTTTCCACATATTCAGATGAATAAAAAAATTGCAATTGTATATGTGAATTCGAAAAAAATATATTCACAATTTTTAAAATGCTTAGAAAGAAAATATATTTTTATGGATGAAAATAATATGCATAAGACTGTATAGTGAGTTTTATTTTTAAATAGTGATAAATATAGTCAACCGTTGGTAGCCGAGAGGTCAGCGAAGCTGCTTTGCAAGCAGTTGCTTGAAGACAGTTGTTGCGGGTTCACTTCCCGGCCGATGCTATGACATATAGAGAAAAAAAATATGTTCAATTTAATTTGATATTTATTTTTTATAGTAAGATTGTTATTAATCTTTATAAATCTATCATGTTACTAGGGAAGGAGGAACATATATATAAAAAGAAATCATTTTATATATTCTATAATTTTACTTCTAAATGTATAGTCAAATATTTACATGAATACAAGACTGTTAGCATATGATTCTTGAAAAGGAAACTCCATGACACTCTATTTATAAGGCCAAAAACTGTAAATCGTCTTAAAAGTATATAGTTCCACTATACTTCACTGTAATTCAAAGCTGATCAGAACCTTTCGTATCCAAGCACAGGACAATAATTGTCTAAAGGGTTCATAGATTGTGGATAGGGAAACAGTCTTCAATTGTAAGCGGTCCATAATCATCCATAAATACTTCTAGGCTAACATATAGGATAAGATATTGACTAATTTAAAACCAGCTGCTGTTTCTGATAGTCATTTCTTTCTCTCTGTTCTCTCTTCCTCTTATTCACTTTCTATTTTTCTTTTCTTGTTTTTACCTTACTCTTTCAGTTTCTTACTTTAGTATAAACAATATCTCATACCATAAATTATTTCTCTATATTATGACAATAGCTGTGTTTTTGTAACATTTCATCTTTTAATTTCACATATGCAGTAATTATAACCAGTCTTTTCTCACTTTTATATACAAATAAGCAAATGCAAGTAAATACGAATCCTGGGAAATGAAAAAGTGAGGATGTATTTACCAAAGTCTGTCCTTAGATGTTATCTGACATGAGACAGAACACATGGATTGAAATTAGATTTTACTAAAGACTTTCACTTGGAAAATGACTCTGTTTGACAGTTTATTTATAAATGTCCCTGACTTCCATTAAAAACGCAAAATGACAAAGCAAGAGGTAATATTAGTAAAGAAGCTGTCAAAATTTAACACTGATATAGTTGCTCTTAGCAACACTCATTCACCAGAGAAATGAAGTTTAATTGATCTTAAAGAAGATTGAAAGTTTTTTGGAAGAGATTATCAAGTAAAATGAAATTACATAGCATTGGATTTACTGTGGGACTGACTTTATCTTTTTATTCTTAGAATTTCTAGATTAAACAATGAATATCTAATGATAATTGTACCTTTGCTCATAATATCTGAGATTACATTCTAACATTAGATTCAAGAGTTCAGAGAAATAATTCATTTATTCTTTGAGCATATATTGGTAAAACAGCAAACAAGACCAAAATTATTGGAAATAAAGATATTGGACATGTGAACTACAATAGACTGTTATTATTTCACTTTTGGGCAATATCTGAATAAACTACCAATATCAGATTATTTAGACAGAAAAATTGATATAAAAAGATTTTTATGCATCCATGATCGAATATATCAAAACTTAAGCACAAGTGCATAGTTTAGATTAAAATGCATCAAGTTTAAAATTAAGTATGTTAATTCTCTTTCAGAAGGCAAGCAATAATAATTGAGCAATATGGCATTATGATCAATAATTGAGCAATACAGTATTATGATCAAGTTATAATTGTTGCCATTCTCTTAATGTAAAAACCCTCATCCTCAGATTCATTTCTGGGGATTTAAAATGCAATAGGATATCTTGTGATTAATGATTATTCAAGCCTTTATTAGATGACCTCCAGTAAAGAGCGGGTCATTTGATCACATTCTATGAGAGCTAAGGAATTAACCGATTAGTTTTCATTATTAAAATTCAACAGACAATAAATAACAAAACTGCCAATTTGGATTTTCAAACTATGGATATGTGAAAGTCTGCATAGAGTTCATTAACAAGAATGCTGTCTGATTTTCTGACACTTCTTCTTAATGGATCATTTTTATATATTTTCATGTTTCTATTTTTTCTTCATACACTGGTGCTTTTTTCACATCACTTATCTTTATTGAAGTTTTTAATAGTATATATGCTATTTTCTTACTGATTTCATTCAAATCTCAACTATCTTCAAAATCTGTTTGTATTTAAACATTTTGCAAGTTCTACTTTAAATTCATGGAAATGTTTCTGAAAGTTAGGAATAACAAAATGTGAATACTGTTTTCCTTAATAATTTGTGTCTCTCTAGTTTTGTATTAACATGTATTATACACTCACTAAATGATAATCACTTCTTGTGCTGAATCTATTAAAAAGATTACAATCTTAAAATATATATTTTCTGTTAATCAAATTGCAAACCAATTCTGTTGTCACCTCATTTGGCTACTTCCATATCCGTTTTCATTTAGCATTTTTCAAAGGAAACAATTTATAACAGAATTTTTCTTTTTTTGCGAACTCACCAAATCTGTGTCCTCTCTCATTTCTATTACCATAACCAAATTTACCCTCAGCATTTTCATCTTTCAATCATTTACTGATTCTAGTATTAAAGTCTCCTGTGACAATTTTAAAAAAAAGCTTACAATAACTCCCCTCATATACACTTCAATGTAAATTTTTTTTTAATGATTCCTTTATTTTCTTGACAGTTTCGACTGTCCTGCAGTCTTCATCAGAACTACAATATTGAATGATATAAACATATAACCATTACTTCATATATTTATAAAAATACATATCCTCAAAAACTTACATACATATATATATAATTCATATATATATATGCATCCACACACATACATATATAACCTATATATAAAAATACATATATATATTGTAATAGTACGTATATAAGGCCCCAAACATTGGTGCCCAATTGTAATAGTATGTTAATATGACATATCATATTTATATATACGTAATCATATGAAAAGAAAATAATGCTCCAAACATTGGAAGACAATTGTAATAGTACGCCTGTCACCAATTGAAATGACCTCAATCGTTGGGAAAGCCAATTGTAATATTATGTCGATAAACATATATTGCTGACCACGTTGTGGCATAAATTGTAATGGAATAGTACTCTTCAACAATTATCATCAGTTAACCAAGCTTTAATGATGGCGCGCCAATTGTAATGGAATGTGGTATGACTATAATATATCACATACATATACTGAGAAAAGAAATTGTCACAAGTTCTTGGATCATAATTGTAATTGAAAATACTATATGTAGCATCAAATTTAATCATTAATTTACTAAAAATATACTGTTATGTCAGCTAGCTATACAAATAAACTTAATAATAATATAGAGAATTGACTATAATGTATTATTAATTAATTCTCAGGATTAACTTTATTTACAATTAAATATATACCAAATATAATTTGGATCAAAAGGAATTTTATTGAATCCAAAATATATTTATTCAATTGACATTACTAAGACTTTAATACTTTTATCTTTGCTAGCTTGAAATTGATGTACTAAAAATAAAGAAAAATAAATAAATAAATTAAGAAATCTCAAAACTCAAAAATCATTCTTTTATATAAACAAATAATATTAAAGATTTTAAGACTTCTCACTCGATAATTTAATATACAAAATTAACAAAGCGTATGACACATTTGAATGAGAAGCTATAAAGATACACAGAAATTATTACACGCTAAGCGCTTTCAAGGCCTTTTGTCTCATATTCATAGCGGTACTGTGAGCTGTTTTCTTGCCCTATTTCTTTGTTCTGCAGCTCACAGTACCACTATGAATATGAGGCAAAAGGCCTCGAAAGCGATTAGCGTGTAATAATTTCTGTGTATCTTTATAGCTTCTCGTTCAAGTGTGTCATACGCTTTGTCAATTTTGTATAATAAACAAATAATATAACTTTATTTTAAAATTACAATTTTTGAATTTGTGTAATGGCATAAATACACATATATAAATAAGTTATTAATTCAATGTCCACATAATATAAATCATTTAAATAAACATTTTAAAAGAATTAAGTTATTGACACTTCCATTGGAGAAATTTTAGATGATCATAATATATGTAACATGTGTGGATTATACCAACTAGTCATATGCTTTAAAATTTATGCATTTACAATTATAAAATAGTGTTGGTTAGTTTGTGAATGATTACAACTCATGATAGCACAAAACACAGACATTCTTATATTTTAAAGCATTAGTATAACTAAGCCTTCTAAAGGAATTGCATCCTTCCAATAAACTCAACTTGATATTACATATTTAAATACATGCAACCTTACTCATAATAGTGAAAAATTCAGTTTTAATTAAATCTCATGAGTGATAGATCCAAAAATAAGACTCCATGGTACAATTAGCATAAATATATCATAAATATAGTGGCTTCCAAAATAACACCTACATTTGAGACAAAAGAAGATGCCTGGACATTTATCTCAGTGCATCAATAAAATATATGGAGAAGCTCACTGAAAAACAACAACAATAAATATCTAGAAATATGTTATTACAATCACTGGCAACAGAAGTAATATCAACTCATGGACAATTGCAATACAAATGGGAAATTTATTTGCTCCATCCAGCACAATAACAACTATAATAAATAAGGCCTGACATACTAAGGCTATATTACAACTAGTAATACCAAGATAAAAACTTCACAAAAGTTGATTAAAGTGATAACCATAATTTTAACTTCAAAAAATAATAAATAATGTCTGAACCAGCAAATAAATTTAAAAGTCAATCGAATGAAATATATATATAATGACTAGCATATGAAACATTGGCACTAAGATATAATGCACACAAGTTTGGAATATTAAATATTTTTTTAACTTTAATAATTAGTGGACATGAATAAGTTCAATCAGATTGTGGAAGTAAGAATTAACAAACTAAGATAATTATTAGACGATAATATTATTTATAAATGTTAATTCTATAAGTTTGTATGTTTGTTTAATTCCTATGCAATGAAATATACTTTATTGCTTTTCAATTTAAACTGATAAATGACATTCATTATTTAATACATCGATATGCAAATGTGAATTAAATAAGGATAAAAAAATATATATTATATATACTCATAATTACATCACATTTGTGTAATTTAAACTATAAAATGGTTTAATATAAATAAAGGAATATGTATAAAACTGACTATTATCATTCTGAGGATTTTTAACATTTAAAAATAAAAAAAATTACAAATGAGTTTTTAAATGTTTCACTTGCATATACTTTATAAAACTACAGTTAAATGTTTTTTTTTTTTTAAGTGTTTTTTTTTTTTTTTTTAATAATTTTTAATAATTAATTCCAACATAAGACCTGATATGATTTTCTCACTTGAAAATGCCATTCATAATGGATTTTTTTCAATAATAAGGCTTTCTACCTTTGTCCTTTATTCCATATGGATAGTGAGATGCAAAACTCTCATGGAATTACCCCCGCCACAAATCATACCATTGTTTTATCAAACGCTCAAAAAAATCAAGAAACATGACCAGCTCCTGGCCTCCAGTAAAGTCTTTGATGACACCTGGTCTTTAACTGCTCTTTCATTTTCCTGATTATCAACTCCCACCTACCCAGCATTATAGAATAGGAAATTCTAAAAGAAAATATACATGTTTATATTAAAAATGCTTATTCCATTAAACAAGTTCTTAGAATCTCATCACTATACCTAACCACATAAGAGTATAACAATTGTACTCTCATAACAAAATCTAGCCAGATGACAAATAGAACATTATACAATCATATTATTGTACAATTTATTCATTTATCTATCCTTTATTAGTATGTAATCACTATTTATTGTTAATAAAAAATTTTGTTGAAATGAAATGTTTTTTTTTTAAGAATAAAATAGACAATGAAAAAAAAAATAGGATAAATTGAAAGTTACCATTAATGTCCCATGCTTTTTAAAACAGTCAATTATTTCCAGCACTTTAAATATTTATTCATCCTAAAACGGCTCGAAGAAAGGTTTTAATATATACATATTATTAAAACAATAGATGCGTTTCCAGTTGTTTCCATGATATTTGACTATGTATTCTATTAAGTTAATTATTATTTTAAATTAAGAAGACATTCCATAGGCATAATATGATTTATTCATATTATTAAAAAAAAAAAAACTAATAGCTATTTTTTTATTATATATTGGTGACCGTTGGTTTACTTTAGATTCCATGTTTTACAAGATTCCAATGGCGATATATATTGGCATATAGAGGAGGCAGAAAGCCCCACAATGATAATGTATAATCAGCCAACCATTTTTAGTATTTATCCTTTATACTATAAGTTTTGTAATCAAATTTTGATTAATAATTTGTTTGGAAAATGACCAACAACAGTTATAACTTCTTTCTTTTTTAGATAGTTAGTCAATAATAATAGTTTTTTTTTAAAAGCTCACGATCTCTTGCTCCATAAAATCCCGTGCTGATTTTAAGATCTCCAACAGCATTGTTTAGCAATTTTAAATATTTTAATAAAAAAATTATTATATCACAAAAATTCATTTTGACAGTCTATTAAATAAATAAATAGATAAATATCCATAACAATAATATAACATTTTAAAACAAAATACAATTAAATTAGAATTGGTAAATTAAATATTATAGCTAATATCTATAATAAATACACACTCGTAATTATATACATATATATTGCCATCACCATTATCCATCTTAAAACAAAGTATATCATAATAAATAAATAAACCGGAACTAAATAACAATAACGCAATTAATAACAATAACACTAACAACTCATCTATGAACCCTTAAGTAAAGCTATATTAGAGACATTTTTTTAAACTATACTAAAATTTAAAAAAAAAAAAAAAGGATGGATTTTCTATCCTGTACATTACCCTCTCACTGGAAAAAAAAAAGTCTTTATATATGTTTTTGTATATACAGCTTCTCAATAACTCCTAGGCTTCCCTCAATTATTTACAATAATTTACATTAAATATGGAATAAGGTAACAATTAATTTAATATTCATTTAAGAATATTAAAAACAAACATATTTACACTTTCAAATAATCTGTACAAATTTTACCTTAACACTCCTTAAATGAATTGTCTGAAAATATCTAACGTAATTTGAAGCCATTGTATTATTGATCAGATACAACGTATTGGCCGAAGACTTTTCTAAATATTGATTATTAATTCTCTTTGAACATAGTTCTTTAAATTTCACTTTAGCCTTTCCTGTATTCTTCTCTTTATCTAGATTTTTTTAAGTTTCTTTTGCTTTATATACTTATGTTTCACCTTTGCTTTTCCCACATCTCTCTCACTATCAATAATTTCTCTAAGAAAATTCACTTTGATTCTCTCCTTACTTTTGAATTTAAGTTTTATTTTGGCTTTTCCCAGATCTCTCTCTGGGTTAACCTATTTCTTATGAATATTTATATTATAATTCTTACTTAACTTGTCTCTAAACCTTACTTTAATTTTATCCACTTCTTTATTTCCCAATTCCACATGTTCTTTAATCATTTTTAGATAAACAACATTTGTCAACATTCCTTTTGCTCTCTTTAGTTTAACCCTAGCTTTTCCTAGATCTCTCTCTGGGTTAATCCTTTTCTTAAGAATATTTACATTAAATATCTTTCTTAATTTATCTTTAAATTTTACATTAATTTTACTAACTTCTTTATTAATTAATACCACATGTTCTTTGGTTATTTCTACATCTGTACTAACTTTTTCTACAGACTGTGTAACTTCTTTGTTTTCTATCTTAATATCAATTAATTTCTCAGGTTCTTTATCCATTTGCTCATCTACACTAACTATTTCAACCAATTCTTGGTTTTCTTTATACTGACTCTGCAAAATCAAGTCTACCTCTTCTGACCGACTATCTCTTTGGGATAACCTTGAAAAGGTACACTTATCTCTATTGACAGTTTTTGTGATCTCTCTCATGATTCCCTAATTTTCTCTGCTATTTCTATTCTATGCACTTCTAATTCTTGATTATATCTTTGTATCTCTACTACTGTTTGCTTCATTTCCTGTATATGTCTTAGAGAATCTGCTTTCATTGCTCTTATTTCTTTTATCATAGTTTGAAAATCTAACTTCATCTCCACACAACTTTGATCTTTCTTCTTTACCTCCTCATTCACATCTATATCTTTATTAATCATTTCAATGGGTTCCTTATATTTTTCTATCTTTTCATTATCTAATTCAAAACCCTTACTACAAATTTCAATAGATTCTTTGGACTCTTTTAGTTCTCCATTAACTAGCCCAATATCCTTTTCAATTAATTCTACACTTGACAAATCTTTCCCATCTACTAAATCCATCAATAGTTTATCTTCCTTCATATTATTTATCAACTCAACAAATGGTATATTTATTTCTAATTCTTTGGTAATTAATTCAACAGACTCATCAACTTACTATCTGGAATAATTTTTTTAACAGATAACTTGATTTCTTTACTAGTTAATTCAATAACAGATTTATCTTTTCTTAAATCATCATCTACTAACTTACCAAATGATATATTATCATGTATATCTTTATTAACTAATTTAACAATATCTTTATTTTCTTCTGTTAAAGTATTATACAAGCTAATATTTTCATTAATGACTTGTGAACTTTCTTTACCTATTATTTCAACAATTTGCTTATTTTCTATAACATCTTTATTGACTAAATTAATGGGTTCCTTACTCATTGTCAAATTTGTACTAATTATTTCAATAGATTTATTAATTACTTCAAGAGATATTTTCCGTATCCCTTCTTCAATCAACCTATTGAACTCATTGAAATATTTATCAACTCTTTGGTTTCTTTTCTCAAAGATACAATCTATAGATTCCCACCTACTATCTGTGTATTTATCAACTATAATTTCATTCTCCATTTGAGGATTATTAGCAACTACTTCAGAGGGTATTGGTTTCTCTATTAAATTCCTTAAATCAAAATGCTTATTTTCTATCACATCTTTCTTGATTAAATTAATGAGTTCCTTACCCATTGTCAAATCTGTACAAATTATTTCAACAGATTTATTAATTATTTCAAGAGATACTTTCTGATTTACTATATTTTTATCAAAGTTATCTTCTATTTTAACAATCATTTCATCAGTGCTAGTTTTTATTTCAGCCTTTACTCTAGCAGTACTAGCTTTTATTTCTTCCGTATTAGCTTTTATTTCTGATTTCAATTCTTGGAAACGAATTTCCACTTTTTGAGAATTAGCTTTCAATTCTTGGATATAAGCGTTTAATCTAGCCTCCCTTTCATCAGCATCAGCCTTTATTTCTACTCTTCATTTTTGGGAATCAATTTCCACTTTTTGAAAATTAGCTTTTAATCTAGCCTCCCTTTCATCAGCATCAGCTTTCATTTCTGCTCTTAAATTTTGGGAATCATCCTTCATTTCATCCATTAACTTTCGGAGATCCTGCAAACTAATATAAGGACAACTTGGTACTTCATTAATATTCTCCATGTTTATATATATCTCTAATATAAGGATTGTGTATATAACAATTACTATCATTCAAGGCTTGTCCTCCTCCTACCATTATCCTACAACACTATTATCATCCAAGTAAAACACAAACACCTCAATTTTAATTATAAATATAGCCATTTAATATACCATTAATTTTGTAAAATTATGACCCTTTTGGTCTATAATTAAAAAAAAAAAATGTTGATTGACACTGTGACAAATGTAATATTATACCTGTCTCCAACTATTATAATTATAATAATAAGACCTTTAATCCACAATATTTTAAATAGTTTAGACTATAAATGAAGTCTAATAAAACTTATGATGACTGGATATAATCAACAAACTCCTAAGTTATTTGCATCATTATAATAATCTGCTTGTCACTCCTAATCAACATTTAACTGAGCCGATTAGTTGGCCACACAAATTATAATAGAATACCTATCGCTAACAATTCCCAACCAACCAAGCCCTTACAATAGCACGTTAATTGTAATGAAAAAAAAAAACTATCAACATTTCTTAATTAATCGTGCCCAAAAGTTGGTAGCGCCAATTGTAATAGTATGTTAATATGACATATCATATTTATATATACGTAATCATATGAAAAGAAAATAATGTTCCAAACGTTGGACGACAATTGTAATAGTATGTATATAATCTAAATGATCTCAAACGAAAATAAACATATGAAGAAAGAAGGCCCCAAACCTTGGTGCCCAATTGAAATAGTATGTTAATATGGCATATCATATTTATATATACGTAATCATATGAAAAAAAAAAAATGCTCCAAACGTTGGACGACAATTGTAATAGTACGCCTGTCACCAATTGAAATGACCTCAATCGTTGGGAAAGCCAATTGTAATAGTATGTCGATAAACATATAGTGCTGACCACATTGTGGCATAAATTGTAATGGAATAGTACTCTGCAACAATTATCATCAGTTAACCAAGCCTTAATGATGGCGTGTCAATTGTAATGGAATGTGGTATGACTATAATATATCGCATACATATACTGAGAAAAGAAATTGTCACAAGTTGTTGGATCATAATTGTAATTGAAAATACTATATGTAGCATCAAATTTAATCATTAATTTACTAAAAATATACTGTTATTTCAGCTAGCTATACAAATAAACTTAATAATAATATAGAGAATTGACTATAATGTATTATTAATTAATTCTTAGGGTTAACTTTATTTACAATTGAATAAATATATTTTGGATTCAATAAAATTCCTTTTGTTCCAAATTATATTTGGCATATATTTAATTGTAAATAAAGTTAACCCTGAGAATTAATTAATAATACATTATAGTCAATGCTCTATATTATTATTAAGTTTATTTGTATAGTTAGCTGAAATAACAGTATATTTTTAGTAAATTAATGATTAAATTTGATGCTACATATAGTATTTTCAATTACAATTATCATCCAATAACTTGTGACAATTTCTTTTCTCAGTATATGTATGTGATATATTATAGTCATACCACATTCCATTACAATTGGCGTGCCATCATTAAGGCTTGGTTAACTGATGATAATTGTTGAAGAGTACTATTCCATTACAATTTATGCCACAACGTGGTCGGCAATATATGTTTATCGACATACTATTACAATTGACTTTCCCAACAATTGAGGTAATTTCAATTGGTAACAGGCGCACTATTACAATTGTCATCCAACGTTTGGAGCATTATTTTCTTTTCATATAATTACATATATATAAATATGGTATGTCATATTAACATACTATTACAATTGGCACCAATGTTTGGGGCCTTCTTTCTTCATATGTTTATTTTCGTTTGAGATCATTTAGATTATATACGTACTATTACAATTGTCGTCCGTTTGGAGCATTATTTTCTTTTCATATGATTACGTATATATAAATATGATGTCATATTAACATACTATTACAATATATACAAAAAACATATCAAATACACAATTTTATATTTATTCTTTTTAAAACTTATTTTATTTTTAAAAACTATCCCTTATTATTTCTTTATCAATTTAACTTTATTTTCTACTTTTTATCCTTCATCTTTTCTTCCTATCATTTCACATTATTATCTAATATATTTTATCATCTTTTATTTTAATACCTATAAATTTAACTTTTGCCATTTTATTATTTCTAATCTTATTCTTTATTAATAATTTATTTTTATTCTCTTTAATAATTTTCCTGTTCATTTAAACTTACTGATCTTAACCGCCTCTACTTTTAAAATAACTGATTTTTTAGACATTTATCTTCTTTTTATATATACTCCTTTAATTCAACTCCCTCTATTATCAATTTCCTTAACTTTTAATTCTATTTTGAAAATTTAATCTTACAAACCTTTATATATATATTTACTATTTTTTTACCTATATCCACATATTAAACCTTTTAAATACTTATTATATTTTATTATTAACAATCCTATAAACTAATGCTATTTTAAACTTTTATTTTTTATTCAAACCTCTATTCATATGCCTATACAATACCTTTACATATATATACACATATATATATACACTAATCTTTTATTACTAATAATACTCCTATAAAAATGTTTTACCATCCCCCAACTCTATTCAAATTTTGTTTTATCTTCTTAATTTATATTGCTTTATTTTCCTATCCCTTCTTTCATTAGTATATCCAATCAACTTTATACTATCTTTCTCAAATATATGCCCCGTTTCCATAGTATGCATATAAGTTGGTGACTTTTTGTCATATCTATATTGAATTAATCTTGTAAAAATTGAATTTTTCATCTCTCCTACATATTTAGTCATTATCTTATTATTCCTATATGATCTACACTTTATCTGATATACCCCATTTATACATTTTCCTATTCCTTTAATACTTAATTGTAATTATTAATTAGAGAAAATATAACTTACTATTAAAAATTGATCGGCTGAACGTTTTCGAGGAACCATGCCTCATACTCATAGCCTTCATGAAAAGTGTAATAAATATATGCAAATGTAAATATTCAAATGAGCTACTGTTACGTAGCCCATTTTTTCGAGATCTCGAAGCATGTGTCTTTTCTGTTAATGGCATAGATGTCTCTATTAATATAGAATGCCTCCTTTATTTTTCTCCTGTAATCATTTGACTCTGAACATAAAATAATGGGGTTGGCAGGTATGAAGTTGTGCCCAGATTGTTTACTATGTTCAAAAAATACGGAGGATGTGCTCATTTGAATATTTACATTTGCATATATTTATTACACTTTTCATGAAGGCTATGAGTATGAGGCATGGTTCCTCGAAAACGTTCAGCCGATAAATTTTTAATAGTAAGTTATATTTTCTCTAATTAATAATTACAAATAAGTATTTTTTGTTTTTACATATAAGGAGAAATTAAAACCATATCTATTCCTTTAATATATTTATTGTTTAATATATTCATTACATTTTTGCTTTTTTTATTTACTACCTTATATTTAATTACATTATATTTTTTATTAATTTTTCTAATATTATTATTATTATATGTTTTAACATCTATATACTCCTTTTTAATGCTATCTTTCCTATATTTACTCCTCCTTTCTACTCTATTAACTTCTTTATATTTTTCTTCTGATAATTTTACATTTTTTTCTATTACATTCTTTGGATATTCATTTTCTTTAAATTCTTTAACTAATAATTCTCTCTTTTTTATACTCCTCTTCATTTGAACAATAATAGCCCTACATACTCTTAAAGTAATATTATTTATCTTATATTTACTATCTATATTAGAAGTCCAATTCATTATATTACTATTCCCATTCATTTTTTTATACACTGATGTTTCTATTCTACATCTTCCCTTGTAATATGTTTTTGTTAATGTCTAAATATGATAACTTATTATCTTTCTCTCTTTCTACTGTAAATTTAATATTCTTATCTAATTTAATTTTTTCTAAATACCTGTCTTTCACTCTTATTAAAAATTAATAATCATCCACATATCTTTTTACCATTATTGTATCAATCTCCTCATCCGTCATCTTTTTCCATTTCCTCCATATATATATATATTACTTAATATGCCACTCAATGCCCCTCCTATCAACAACCCTTTTTTCTGTTTAAAATATTCTCCATTAAATTCAAATGTTATCTCCTTACAACATAACTCCAAAATCTGTTTCAACTTAATTATTGGTATTTCTATTACTTTTTCTTCATCTTCCATATATTTATTAATTGCTAATTTTATTACTTTCTCTACATCCAAATTCGTGTACATCGACACTATATCTATTTTAACCATTGTCAATCTATATTTATCATAATTATTAACTTTTTCTTTAATTTCTGTAATTAACTCTTTATTATTCTTTATATATGCAGTTTTTTATATCAATGTATTTTTTAAAAATATTATGAACTAATCATTTAGATGTCTTGTCAAAATACGAACCCCTCCATTTATAACTGGTCTTAATGGCAGTTCTTTGTATATTTTTGTTGCACCAAACATTCTTGCTACTTCACAATCTTTATTTTCTAATTCTCCTATCTATTATTTTATTATTAAATAACCCTTTAATTAACTCATACATTTTCTTACTCTTCATTCCAGTATCATCTTGCTTTATTTTTACAAAAAATTCTTCAGATAACATTTTTCTCATTTTCTCTATATATTCTTCATTAATACCATTTTATTATCCTTATTTGATTTTATAAATATTTTATTATCTTCATACTTCTTTTTTATCTCCTTAACCTCTTCAAGTGTTATCCTACTAATTTCTCTATTCTTATCCTTTTTATTAGCTCTACTTTCTAATTTCTTCATTTTATATATATTTCTTTCCTCTTTTAATATTTCCATCCATTCTTTATCTTTAATACTTATAATATCATTAATATCCTTATTTTCATAATAATATATAATTATTTTCCATATATTTCTGTGCAAACTTTTCTATTAACACTTGTATTTCTAATACATCCTTATTATTACACTTATTAAAACAGAAAAAAACTCACTATACGTATTACCACACACAGCAAGCTAGAGTAATCAATGGATGCCAGAAGGCTTGTGCATAAAATCCCCATCTAGTGCCTACTCATCCAATACGTATAGTGAGTTTTGCCTGTTTTAATAACAGTTATAAGAAAGCATAAGAAAATGGTGATCATGTGATGTTTGTTGGCTTATTATTACACTTCCCATATGGAACATATTTTATCCCGTTCTTAAATATCTCCATCTCTTCTTCTTTTAGCTTTATACCACTTAAATTACATATTTCATTTGTATTTTTTACATATACTTCTTTACTTCCATCTTCCTTCTCTTTCATCAAGCTTTCCATTTTTCTGTTCTGCCTCAACCTTGTATCCTCATTTATAATGTCTTTCTTCTTTGTACATAATTTCCTAAATAACTCTTCTTCCTTCTTACTTATCCTTCTAAATAATATTCTTTCTATTCCTTTAATATTGTGATATATCTTTTTCTTCAATCTGAATCCATTTTTTATATATTCTTTTAAAATTTTCTTTTCCATATTATTTATAATTTTTTCTTTAATCTTCATTCCCTTCCTTAATTTTCTCATCTTTATAAAATTTTGTATTACATTATACCTTACACAATCTTTCATAAATTTAATATTATTGTTCATTTTATTTAATTTTAATATTAGTTTTCATCTTTCATTTAATATTCTTGATGTTTTATAACCTTCCAATCCTTTAATGTACTCCATAAACATCTTTATATTGCTTATATTCTCCATAATTATACATCAAAATTTTGTCCTTTCACCTTCTTAATCCTTCATGTAATTTTCTTCTTCTTAGAAGTATATTCTTATTTTTCTCCTTTTACTTTCTTTGCAATTCTTCACATATTCATATATATTGCTTACAATAACTCCATGCTGACTGATTGGTGAGTAGTCTATCTATATTCATTTGCTATATAAATAATCACATAGTGATAACAGCAACGAAAACAAATGGAGTGGATGTTAGAAATATGCCCTGCTCAAATAGTATGATGCAAAATTTTTTTTAATGATTCCTTTATTTTCCTGACAGTTTTGAATATCCTGCAGTCTTCGTCAGCGCTATATTGAATGATATAAACATATAACCATTACTTCATATACATAGAAAAATATATATACATACATATGTATATCAAAAATATATACATACATATCAAAAACTTACATATACACATATATAATCCATATATATATATATACATATGCATCCACACACACATATATAAAAATACATATATATAAAATATATAGAAAAAAAACATATCAAATACACAATTTTATATATATATTTTTAAAAACCTATTTTATTTTTAATTTAAAAAATTTTTTTTTTTAAAAAACTACCTTTTATTACTTCTTTATCAAATATGAATATATGAAAAAATGCAAAGAAAGTAAAAGGAGAAAAATAAGAATATACAATTTTAAAATGTTGTTTAGTTTGATCAAAAACTCTTTTACACATTTATATAAAAATCACTACTTCATCACAATGAGAACTTCTTGGGACTTTAACCTGAATTATATGCATTTGATATTTTACATTAAATTGAACAATTAATCTCACCACTTTATCTGATATACCATCAATTTCCACAATATTATTCTTTGACTTTTTACTTATAATGAATCCCACGCCATTTGTGCTTCCAATATTTGTACCTATGCAGTAAAACAAATGTCCCCTTTTAAAATAATTTCTTTACTTTTTCTTCTAACTTCACAAAGCCTAACAATGTCCATTTAAATTATTCAATTTTAACTTTGTTCGAAAGTGATCTATAGTTGTAAATACCTAAAAGAAAGATTGTCTTCAATGGCAAACCAAGTAGATATAATTTTGTATGTTTATATGATTAAGTATTTGTATATTTACATATTTACATGTTTTGTAGTTCTGAGGAAGATTGCTGAGCAATTGAAATTGATAAATGGATTCATTTTAATAAAATAAGCATTGAAAAGTAACAAAGGAAGGTTAACTTGTTTGATTTTTTTTTGGATTCCAAGTTCTTTCCACCTTTGGTTACCAACAGCAAGTTTATAACCTCCTGTTTTGTCTGATATGATTATAAATATTTATTTAAAAAAACTCATTCACACACACACATTCATTTTGCCTTCAAGAAAACAATTGATATTTCAGTTAAAAACTATCAAGTAACAAAAAACCATGGTATTTCTTGATCTTAAACTCAGAAATATAAAGCCAATAAATACTCCATGCTGACTGATTGGTGAGCAGCCCATCTATATTCATATGCTATATAAATAATCACATAGTGATAACAGCAATAAAAACATGTGGATATTAGAAATATGCCCTGTTCAGTTTCTTTAAGGACTCAAAAAGGAATCTCCTTTCAATTAATAGCAAACTCCTTTCTACAGGCGAATAGATATGGGATTTTCATTTTAATGAGACAATTATTTCAATTAAATGTTATAATAGGTAAGTTTTCAAATTTGTTATATGAAATGGAATTGAAACATAAATCCCCAATTATTATAACGAAGATGCTGAAAAAATTTCACTTAAAGTTACTCCATATTCTGAAAATATGATGACAAGATTATATAACTAAATGGTATGATTTTTCAGCTGGCTGATATTGAATCTATTCTAAGCAAATATTTTTTAATGAAGCGAGCCGAAGAAATGAGTAAATATAGAATAGACTTTTTAAAATTTATGGTGAATTGAACACAATTTTCATGGGAGAGACAGATCCTACTTACATTGTGTAGATTGTCTCAAAGACATTCTAAAAGAAACAATGGCAGCTGTTTTTATCGAAAGAAATAGCTGAAAATAGGTTACAATGAAAAAGTACAATTAGTCAAAGAAAAAAAAAAATTGTTGTAGAAAACATAAAAAATAAACATCACAAAACCTTAAAACATTAACTAGATTAAAACATGACCATGAGATATATGGGTTCATATTTGGGGTTTTAGAAAAATTTATAGTCATCACAAAATTCATCTTTTACTTTTTGGGAAATGTTCCCCCTTTTTTGAGGAGTTTATGAGTAGCTATTAGTGATAACAATATATATAGTATTTAATAACATGCAAATGCTTAATCTAACGTGCAAATAAAATCCAATCTTAAATCTGATTTACTTCACATAAATCAATGCATCTGCAAATGTACTTATTTTCAACCAGACTCTCAGATGTTGTTTAAGCTTTATGCTAAAATCTCCATGAATATACAGAAAAGTGAAATATATTCAAATTAATGTTTTAACTAAGAGCATAAACACAACACACTTTGAAATTCATTATTTAAAAATTGGGCAGTTAAACATAATTCATTTAAAAGTTTTAGCAAAATTTATATACAGGCTGATGATTCTCCTTTTAATGCAATATAGATCTTAAATGCATCCAAAAACTTGAGATTTTCTTCTGATTCCAAGCGAATTTAATATATTTTTTAAGATGGCTAATTCAGTTAGTTAATCTTCACGTAACAAGTCAACAAATAGATATCTAATTATTGTTAACTGGAGAATAAAATGTAAATTATCTGCACTCAATACCTGAATAACCTAGTAAAAAATGTGCTAGAAAAGTATTTTTTCTATAATTTAAAGGATTCTTTTCCAAAATATAGCTTAGACTAAAGCCAAAAAATGATTTTTTTATAGCACAACTTTTATTCCAACAATTTGGGATTTTTTTTCTATTTGTCTGCCAAATATTTATTCTTTTTGTTTTTCATCCCATTTTCTGCAGTTTCCAAAGCCTCCATTGTTCATGGCCAGAGGATGGCGGTAAGCATGACACGAGGGCGCCAATACAAGAGAGATGTGGAAACCATGCGGAATTAAAAATACATTTATTTTTCTTCTGTTACAAATATTATTTAATGCTACTTGACTCATTATTTTTACAAAATAAAGAAAGATAAACATATTAAAATAAATAATCACTTTTTGAAATACAATTTGTCAATTATAATTTTCTACAGTTTGTTTTTCTTTCAGGATATTCTCAGTTATGCCTTCTTATACTGGGTTTACACGATATGTATTTCAAATCATGTTGCGATGTGATGCAAAAATGGAAGTCCATTTTACTATTAACAACCATGTCATTTATATATATATATTGTGATAATTATTTGGCATTTGTAAAATAATAATAAACATAACTTCAAAAATTTTTATTGGTTTAGTATAAAAAAAACTATCTTAAATTTACCATATCCAACAAAATTTAAAAAAAAAAAAACCAAGATGTCTTCCCATATTTTAATAGCGTTTGAAATTCTTGTAGCAATTTTGGTTTAATTTTAAAAACACACACATGCAAAAAAAAAAAAAACCCAAAAAGGGAAATATGCTAATAAAATGCATAATATTGCATATATATGAATAAAATAATTAAAATAAAATCAGTTAAAGCAAAATTAGTGTACACAATACTAATAAAGCTAAATAGTGTCAAACTTTTAATGTAATAATTAAATGATGTTTGGTGCAAGTCTGAATGTTTATGTTTCTCTGATATATTTGAATGTAAAGAATACTATTTTAAAATATTTAGGTGTAGTTATTTTAAATCTGAAATAAAATCTCAATTATTGTGAGAATGGTAAATAAAATAAAAATCATTTATCTTAATATCTGTAATATAAATATTTGTTCTAACATTGTGATTTGTACATTTAATTTTATTAAAGTATAACATTCTATTTAAATATATTTAAAATGTTATGTTCATACCTCTCAACTAAGATACTGAAATGGCAAATTTCAAAAGTCATCTGCTATTATAGTTAAAACAAATACCAATACTATATTTAAAAAAATATTATCTAAACACTGGTATTTGGATATTTGTTTTATTAAATCAGTTTTAAAATTAATGGACTTGCACTTTATAAATAATTTTATAAGAAATGACTAAAATTAAAAATTTCACTTCTCAGGAAATACTAATTATCCTCTTAGCATCTTTAAAAATGAAAAAAACAAAAAAACAACATGTTTATCATGTTCATGGATTGATTCAAAGGATAAAATTTCATTAACATTTAGTGTTTAATCATTTTTTTAAGAAAAGACATTCTTAAAGATTTTTATAAAAATAATTGGAACTCTTAAATACTTTAAGTGAATTTTAGATTATAAAGATGCCGTGTATTGATACTTATAAATAACAAATATTTTAATAAATAATCCTTGCACACATAAGTAAGTTTACATACATTTATCTATTATAAACGTTTACACATAATCGAAATTCACCAGACTAAATCCTCTGTCAAAACTGTACTCTTCTATACATGTTGAATCTTCCACCCAATGTGAAATAAAACCACGCTTTTTCTTATTCTTTTTTGTAACACGCATTCTCTTTTCTTTTAATGGAAAATTATGTATTAATATATAACAAATAGAAAACTTAAATTTATTTCCACAGTATATATATAATAAAACAAAAAGATATTTGTTTTTATTATTTATTATATATAGACTATATAATTATTAAGATGATAAAGCCAATTACTCAAAGTTTTAATAGGTTTATAAATGTAGATGATAACAAACAATCTTTAAGATATCCTATAGTAGTTAAGGCAATTTTCATAACATAGTTGTTTAGATAAGCATCTTATGTTATAGAAACTTATTATTTATTAATTTGCATTAGTAGTGTTTTCTTATATATTTAATTGTTCTGTTTACAGTAAAGAGTCTCATTATAGTGATTATCTACATAGTATAAGTTAAGCAAACGTTTTGACAGCTAAATTGCTGTAGATTATACTCTTCATCATTTCGTCAGTTACAATATATTGTACCTATATTGATATAGACACATATAATTTTATCTAAAATTATATTATTAAAATAATCTTTCGTTAAAGAAAAACATACCAATCTCTTTTCATTAAAGAAAAAATAATGTTAAAACTAAATAGTAAATTGTATTAAAAATATATGTGCGTATATATGTGCGATTTGTAAATAAATAAAATGTATGCGAAATAAAAGAAGATTATCATTAAAAACACGGCAATGGCTATTAATAAAATAAAACAACACGTTTTATTGCATGGCTATTACTAATTAAGCAATCTTCCAAAACACGTTTATCAAATGATTATCACTGGAATTTGACAACAGATCTTTGCCGGAAATATTAGAAAGACAACAAGGCGCAGGTATAAATAGACCTTTTTTTTTATCGGACAGTTCATTCCACAAATTTAATTGAGCGAGGAGTTCAGAAATTAATTGAGTCAGTTAAGAAACAAAATGCAGTGCTGAGAAGATTTTGGGAAGGCACGTTTCTCTCCACCAGCTCAGATGTCCGATGAAAACAGCAGATCTGCCCGTGAAATAATGTCAGCTTAACATCATAGAAAATCTCCGTCCGTATCTAATTGTCTCCAATAGTAATAAACGTGAAAATCAGAAAACTCATCAAGGAAAGGTCCCAGCCGGCTGGTAAGCATTCATAATGGAAACATTTTCACCGAAAGCAGCCTCCAAAGAACAAAATTCTACATCAACATTCAAAAGCCTAGATAAAAAACATTTGCTTATTTTCGTTTATACTGTAATAGCCATTGCATTTCATTAATTCGTGCGAATCCTCCAAGAGTCTAATTATATGAACTCAATATCATACATAAATGAACTATTGATATGTGTGTTTAAATTTCAAATGCTATGTAATACTTTATTATTATTATGTGTGTGCATGAGTTAATATGTGCGTGATCCTTATATCAATATTATTGGTTAAATTAGATAAATACCAGTGTTCGGTTATGAAAATATACAAGAATATTTAAACTAGTTTAGAAAGGTTAATTTAAAAATATGCGTGTGTTTTTATTAGAATTATAAAATGTTTAAATTTAGTAAATGAATGTTAGTTAATAAATTGTCTTTAAAATTAAACTTTATTTGTCGGTCAATTCTTTTTATCATTTCTTTTACCAAATTCTTTTATTAATCTCTTTTATAAATTCCTTTTACAATTCTTTTATCAATTCTTTTAACCACTAATTAAGTATAATCTATTAGTGATTACAAACAGCTGAGCTAGTCGTGGATTTAGGCGTTGAGTTAGTGGCCACTGTTTATACACAAACAAAAAAGTGCTTTGGATTTGGTGTTGAACTCAACAGCCGAGAAGAAGCTATGTCCTGGAAATGTAACGCTAGTTATATACTTTATAGCTATCGTTTGGGCATACATACTCTCCGAGTATGTTCTTCTCTGCCTAAGAGACCGGTGTTTCGAATGCACATATTCGAAAACAGTTCAATATATTAATGCACAACAATGTATTAGTACTTAATAATATTACAACTATACAAGTTGTAACATGAACATTCATATGCATTGAGATAATATCGTTCTATATAATATATATAATTTATATACTATATAGAACCATATATACTGAAACAGTAAGATTCGTATTCGAATCTTAAATTTCACCTTTTTCTGTCGTCTCTCACTGACCGGTCTATCCCGCCCAAATTTAAACTTTTTGATATCGAATTGTGTGTGTAACAATATTAAAAATGTATAAATATATGTAGAATTCAGCATAAACACGCACACATTTCGATCTCAAATTAAACGCAATAAATAGGGATAAAATAATATAATTTAGATTTCTTTTAGTTATATAATTTTGTATAATTTTAATCATTTATTTTAGATTATAAAGTTCGTATTTATTGCTTTGTTTAAATTTCATTTAATAATAATTCTAAAATATCTGATGTAATATTTAATTAAAAGTTAAAATAATCTTATGTTCTCTTTTTGTTTTTGAAATTTAAACATCGTCAGTGATAGACAATAGATTAATTAAAGAAAAATTCCCCAAAATTAATTAGTAAATGTAAATGTAAACAATAGAAGCACTTTCTTTAATTAAAAACCAACTAAATCATTGATTATCCTCAGGGCAGATTAAATAGAACCTAAAAATATCTTAACAAAAATGTGAAAGATCAAGATAAAAAGACCATCTTAGACTTGCTGGAGACATGCACTAAAACTTTACTTTGCTCTCGATCACTGAGAGTCTCCAAAATAATAAAAATAATTTGTTCCTCCAGGTATGACCGATAACACCTAGATTATTCTCCATCGGAAATGCCTATCGGATCTGAACTTTCATTCCCGTCATAACTTCACCATGAAGATCTCTCCTGAAATAATGAGAAACTGCTGCTGCCGTGAAATTAAATGAATATCTAAATACAAAAGACTTCCACTGTGAACTTTTTGTTGCTAAATTAATGGAATCAGAAAACTTCTTATAAAACAGTACCTGTCTGTGTTCAAACTCTAGAGTACTCTAATAATATCTATACTCTTCTTCATACTACTTATCTAAATTATAAAATGTAAAACTATCATTTGTCTAACTAAAACTGAATAATTAACTTAATGTGTAAATTTCTCTACTAATCTAGCTTACCTCATTCTGTCTTGGGTGCGTATTTCTATAATCTACATTTCTATCTATAATTATTATTTAATTATTGCATGCTCATAATTATTTCAATTTTCAAAGTTTAAATCTATGATCGCTTAAAACAATGAATGCGTGTCAAATTTTCATTAATATTTACTTTCTTTAATAACTTAACTTTCATATAAATTGACACGCATTCAATGCTTCACTTATTGTAATGCAGGGGTCTACAACTTCGCAAATGCTGCGTATTAGTTATAATAATTCCCAATTTATATATATGTTTTTATTTACTAAATCATCATGAATAATTCCAGAAAATTACGTTTTTGAGATCCAACGTTCTTTAATAAATGTTATAATGTAGGACCAAGTTAGAAATCTATTTAAATCTCATCCTAATCTTTGTACATTATACATGTGTTACGTTTTAGAGAGCGATGACCCATTCACCGTGAAATTTCCGGATTCTTCAGGGTTGAAATTAACCCCAGTCGTCCCACACAGCGGGCATAATGTGCTCCCGTAGGACTTGACAATTATCACCACCGGAACTGCACATGCCGCTTGTCCCTGGTTATCTTCTGTGACACCTTACTTCCAGGTCGATAGAGACCACCCGATACTCTTATAAACCCATTCCATTCATTTCAATATACTCCACTCCATATCCCTTTCTAAGCGTCGTGTTCCTTTACTTAATTTTATTATTCTATATATCACTCCGCCTCTGCATTATCTTCATAATTCATTCTCAAATAAATGTTTGCCCTTAGTTATAAATAAATATTTTAATTAAATAAATATGTCTGCCATTATTCTTAAATCTTACTTTAGACTCTTGCATTGCAAAGGTATAAATTCCCCAACATCATTAGAAATACTCACTCGAGAATTTTAGGTAGCTAGATTACGCCTTCAAATAAATTATTCCTTTTGTAAACATTTCAGTATCGGAAATCTCTACTGAAATCCTCAATATAAAATAATGTCTAAATAAATCAATGTATTCTTTAAAATATCATCATGTCCAAATCCCCTACTGCTTTAAATCCACAAATATTATTAGTAAATGATTGTTTTATTAAAATGTATTAATAAATAATTTTAAACTATGTCTCAGTTATGTTTCATTTATTCGATACCCATTCTATATAATATTTCCTCGATTATGTAAATATGAATGTTTTTAATATTAGTTTGTTATTCTAACTCGAGAATAAAATCATGAGTCTCTTGCATATCCCTGACCACCGTCCTAAGGAAATATTTCTAGTCGATCAGATGTTTCGATTGTATTGTGACCGAACTTGTTCAACTCGACCACGTCCACCGTGCGTTCTGTATGTCTATTGTTTGACATTTTACCTTTTACTATATAGAACTATATAGTGTTCGTTTCTTTCACAAAATTTATTATTGATTTTTATAATCAGTGAATTGAGCAGATATGCTAATAATATCAATATTATGAGATGTATTTATAATTAAGATTAGGATTAGGTGGGAAAGCTAGAAGCTAAAAGGTCAAATAATTATTTTCTGGTGCTGTAACCTCTAATCTCTATAATATATGAATTCCTTCTTGAAGTTAAAGAAGTACTAAATTGATAGAGTATGTACTATAAAAATAAAAATGTTATCCTAATGAACTTTTAATAACTTAGCAGAGCATTAAATACAACCTATACCACAGAAATGTATTTATATATATTAAAATTAAGTACCATTTGACAACCAAATTTATATCAATCAATGATTCTATAGATATAAAAGAATTACGTGTAGAACTTTAAATATATTTTAATAAATAATTAATTTACCTTTTCTTCCTTAATTATAATAATATGGAGAGGAAGAAAAAATTGTCCGGTTTTCAAAATAAAAAAAAAAAGGTTGCAAAAGAAAAATTATTACAAAAATAATCTGGAACTCTTTATGATTTTATAAGAAATCTAAACTTTCAAATGAAAAGGATTCATGCAATGAACATAGAAAATGTTCATCGGTTACTGAAGATGAGGTTTTGAAAAAGGAACAACCAATTGAAGTTTTTAATGTAGAACAGCCCAATGAAAATTCTTATGAAGAACAGTCAAATGAAAATTTCAATAAAAAACAGCCAAACAAAGATTTCAATGAAGAACAACAAAACTTTTCAATTGATGAACTGGAAGATCCAGGAAATTGGCTTAAAATTATTGATAAACTTCGACTTAATTTTGGTTGAATGTGGACCTCCTAGAATTCTGAAGGAAGAAAGTTTAGTAATGTGTATTATTAAAAAAAAAAAGGAAAATGATGAATTAGTACATAGGTCATGGTCAATTTATTCACATTCAAAAAATAATGTTTACTGCTTTTCTTGTAAATTATTTTGTCCAATGAATCATAAAGTCTCTGCTTTAAATTTTGTATCTCATGGTTATAATCAATTTCACATACATGAAAAAAATCTTGTTCACACAAGGGATGTATGAAAATGTCCATGATTTAAAAACCCAAGTGATAGAACAATAAGACCATTGATGAAGAAAATCAAAAACTTGTGGAATTGGAGAAAACCATTAGTCAAATGTATGTGTAAAAAAATTGAAATAATAAAATTTCTTGCTTCGCAATGTTTATCTCTATGTTGTACTTCAGATAAATTATATGAAAAAATTTTCTTGAAATTAATTGAACTGTTTGCTAAATTGGATTCAGTTAAGGAAACACATAAATAGAACACTAATATCCAAATATAAGAGCAAAGACATACAAAATGAAATTATTCAATTTCTGAGTAATGCTATCACAGATAAAATTTTGTCATCTATTAGATTGACTAAGTATTTTTCTATTATATTAGATTGTATTCCAAATAGAAGTCACACTGAACAAATGACAGTTAACATTAGATATGTATCCTGCAATGAGAAATATCTATTGAAAAGCATTTTTGGAAATTAAGAATTCCATAGATGAAAATTTATATGTAATAATTAACAAGCTGCAAAACTGGAATTTAGATATACAAAATATAAAAGGCCAATGATATAATAATGTGACTAATATTAAAGGAAAGAAAAAATCAAAAACCCCAAGCTTTTTTTGCATCATGTGCAGTTCGTAGTTTAAATTTAGTAGTTAATGATGCTGCAAAAGTAAATTCAGAAACCATAAGTTTTTTTGGAACCATACAAGCAATTTATAACTTTTTCATGTTATCTATTAAATGTTGGACTATCTAAAAAACATATTGCTTTCATTAACATTAAAACTATTTTGGATACTAGATGGAAAAGCCACATAAATACCCTTCAACCACTGAGACATCAAACAGGAGAAATATGATGCTTTGTTTGAAATATTCTCCAATGACAATTTTGACCAAGAAAGTAAACAGGAAGTTCAGATTATTATGTACAAAATTAAAAGATTATTAGTTTCTATGTTCTCTTGTTTTATGATATGCCATATTACATTTTATAAATCCTGTTAGTCAAATGTTGCAAAATCCTCAGAAAAATATTTCATATGCTTTGATAGCCATTAAAAATCTAAAACAATTTTTTAATAACTACAGAACAGATATTTATTACAATTCCTTACTTCAAACAGCTAAAAATCTATGTGAAGATTTAGAAGGAGAGTTACACTTCAAAAATAATGTAGTCAGAAACAGGGAAACAAGTAAAATTTATTATTGAGATGAAGGACCCTAAACACCTGAAGATAAAGTCAAAGTAAACTTCTTTTTCATAACACCGGTTTGAAATTTTGTCAATTATAAATAAACTTGATGAAGCTGATTTAGAAAAACTTAAAAATTAATATTTCAATCTACAAATTCATTTTCAATTGAATTCTCAATTCAAAGATCCATTTGATATTCTAAATTATATTCATGAAAATAATTTAACCATTTCATTCCCAAATTTGAGCATATCAAGAAGAATTTTATTAACTCTTCCTACAATTGTGGCTATGAAGTTAAAAAACATAAAAAATTATTTATATCCGACAATGACACAAGATCGTTTGGTAAATTTGTCAACTCTAAATGTTGATATAAATACTTTTAAAGCAGGCTTTAACCTGAATGTTGATATTATATCTGAATTCAGTTCCGTAAAAGCTCGGAAAGTAAATTTATAATTATATATATTATCTTCAATAAAACATTAAAATAAAATCACTTAGAATTTTTTTTTGAGGGAGGGGGGCGCCAATTATTGCTTTGCATAAGGACGCTGATGATCTTTCCTCCGGCCCTGCGATCGTTACTCCGATTTCTTCAACAGTGAAGTTTAAATATTCACTCCACGCCTCTCAGTGATTTTTCAATTCAAAAGCAATGCTTTCCCATGTTTTCTGTATATTTACTACTCATTTTATTCGCGTATGTTTCATTTTGCTGTTGGTCTAAAGATGATTGCTATTTATCAAAGAATTCATATTTCATTATTCTAGAATTAACCAGTCATATTTTTCCAAAACAGCCCAATTTTCCTATGCATAAAGCGAGGCAAACAAATATCAAATACTTTGGAATCTATAAACCCACTTCTAAAACATCACTTTGGATAACATTGCTAAAAACTAATGAAACATGTTTCTGATTCGTACTTAAAAAAAAAAAAAAATCAGTATTTAGTATAGAGTAATAAACTTAGGATTTTTCTTTCAGATAGACGACTCATAAGCCAATTCACCCAACTTTCCAATAGAGAGCAATAAGAGTAACTCGCTATTTTAAGTAGAAGGTAAAATAAGGTAGGAATACCGTTTAAACTCTAACCATCCTACATGGGAACTGTTGGAGAGCCTTTGCTCAACAATGGCTATTTAAAAACTTTTTGACCTTTTACTTATACAATCTAGTCTGTGTACGTTTTATTTTGAAATTATTTTAATATACAAAACAATAAAAACTAATTAACTTACTTAATAAAATCTGAAGCAGGAAAAATAAAGAATTTGGCGCCTTTAATTTTCTAGCGTAGAAAATCTAAATCGTTATTGATTTTTACTCTTTTAATATCTTTTCTTTAATATGTTAACTAAAAATAGCTATTCTGATCTACATTTTTTTTTTTTAACTTTAAATATTCTGAATGAATTTATTTTTAGCTAATAGTCAATACTAAAGGAATAATTACAATTTCCGTCTGAATGAAATTTCGCATTCACCGGTTTATTAGATTGCACAGCGCATGAGTTCTCTTAACCAATCGTGAGTAATTAAAAAATAATAATAGCAATGTGAATGAAATGTCAGAGAAATTCACTTTAGTGAACTACATATGTTGACTGTCATGTGTTACATGAATTCTTACTCACATGTCTTTGTAGAATAACTATTACTAGGACCATAATCCTCACTTTTTACTTAGTGTTAAATGTCAAACTATTTTTAGAAACTCCTCAAGAAGTCTTTTAATAGCTTTTTTCTTTTCTAAATTTACTGAAAGGTTTTTTAAAAGAAAAAAAGTTAAAACATATGGAAAGCTGAGGGAAAATCTACATACAGACTACAGGTGAATAGCAAGAAAGTTTTAAACTTAAAAAATATTCAGTATTTACAATAACAAAATAAAAGAATAATTATTATTTATCATTTAAGATTGTGTTATTAATGTATACGTGTATTGAATTACGTTTATAAAGTGCATACATAATATTTGATAAATTTTATAAGCACTGTGTTTTAGATCGGCCGCTCTTATTTCCTTTAAGTTCCTATCTTGTGATGAGGCGAGAGTATTCTTGCAGATTGAACATCTCTGTTTAACGACGCTTGTAAGGAAAGTACATATATGTAAATATACATTTACGTATCAAGAAAGCACGTCTTTAAAATTGTGCCACTACGTGCTACAAATGATCGAATATGGATATAAATCATTATTCTCCTGAGTTTAATGGCAGATGGAATCTATTACACACAACATCTACTTTTAAATTTGCCCATTAAGTTTTACTATTCAAACAATAATTCTCCTTATTATTAAAATATCTGTTTACACTCTTAATTTTTGTAATAATTAACATTTTTAATGTCAGCATTACTAAAAGTTTTCTACAATGCAGAAATTAAGTGTAGAAAACAGATATTTTCTTAAATATTAATTTTATCAAGAATAAATAAGAGAAATTCCATTTTATAATCTCGGGTTTAAAATGCGTAAGCATATACAGTATATATTTTGATATTATTAATGGTGCAGACTCAATAAATTTCATAATACATGTATAATTAAAAAGTGCGATAGCAAAAAAATGTCCTTTGACTGTTCGATCAGATTACACTTGACCATTCAACTGAAGGGCAAATTACCTGGCTGTAATTGATTTATTTTGGTTGTATTATCAGACATTTTATTTTAATAAAATGCGACATCATCTGAAAAGATTGATAGTAAAGAAAGCTCAGCATTTAGACGTAAGAATTTTAATACTACCGTAGTGAATGTGCCATCAAGAAGCCTAAAAAATGAAATAGATGATAAACTCCTTTAAAAGAAATGTGATTCACATTATTGCCAAAAGTGGATATCAATTTGAAGATACTTAATAATAATAATAATAATAATAATAATAATAATAATAATAAAATGATGTAATATATATTTTTGTTTGAATGATATATATATCATTTTCAGTCTTTATTAATATATTGCAGGAAAAAATCTCTCCAAATTTAATTTCGTTTCTTCAATCTATAACTTCTTCACATTTCTTTGTTTCTTTTTAGAGTTTTACAATTATTTGAAATCCAGTTTAAAATTCGATTTGTACATCTAATGTCGTCTCATCTAGCAACGTCTCTAATACAATTTCATTCATTTTCTCAGCCTTATGTTTTACTTTCAATTCCTCTCTGTTACTTCCAATATCCAATCTTTTTATTTCACTGTATGATCTACAATTGCTATTAAGAGTTAAAATATCAAATCTATAAGGAAATACTAGGGAATATATTTATTAAAACAGGCAAAACTCACTATACATATGTCACACACAGCAAGCTAGAGTTATCAATGGATGCCAGAAGGCTTGTGCATAAAATCCCCATCTAATGCCTACTCATCCAATATCCCCAGACTAGTTTCTGGCTTGTGGCTTTCGTCCGTAAGGAGATTTGGATCTGAGAGCACTGCATCTAGATCTTAGGATCTAATGCAACCCTCCAGCAACCACCTTTTATCTCCATTTAACTACAAAACTATGAGTCTTAAACTGAAAAACTTTATTGTTTCCAATTCAAGCCCATCAGCTTATATAGTTATATGGGTCTGAAGCCAGTTCAGTTCCCGTACATTTTGGTGTCTTTGGTTCTTTAATAACCATAGCCACCAATATCCTATTAGGCAGGATTGGTTTTAAGCCAATAAACATTACATGACCACCATCTCTTATGCTTGTGTATAACTTGTTAAAACAGGCAAAACTCACTATATGTATGCCACGCACAGCAAGCTAGAGTTAAATGGAGATAAAAGGTGTTTGCTGGAGGGTTGCATTAGATCCTAAGATCTAGATGCAGTGCTCTCAGATCCAAAGCTCCTCACTGACAAAGGCCCCAAGCCAGAAACTAGTCTGGGGATATTGGATGAGTAGGCACTAGATGGGGATTTTATGCACAAGCCTTCTGGCATCCATTGATTACTCTAGCTTGCTGTGTATGGCATATGTATAGTGAGTTTTGCCTGTTTTAACAACAGTTATACACAAGCGTAAGAGATGGTGGTCATGTGATAATATATTTATTAAAAGTCTTTTTTTTTTATGCATATAGACAATTTCCTTGTTATATTAATCTATTTTCAACAAAATCATTCCATCCTAGTTAAGATTAATTTCATTATGTTTTCATCTGTATTTATAATCTTATCAAAGTATTTTTAGTTATAATTTTTTTTTGTAATTCATTACTAACAATCTTTATTTTTTTTAAAAAAGTCCTTGAATATTAATCTTTTTGGTTCTTTTATTCGTGCTTTCTTGCTTCCATCTGATAGTTCTTGTAATATTTCTTGAACATCTGAAACATTATTTGCAAAACCAATCATCTCATCTGAAAAACTTGGTTGACTTAAATAATCTTCATTTATTTTTATTCCCTTAGGTTTCCGTTTTAATACACAAAATATTTTCTGTAAAACTGCTGTAAAAAGTTTTGGAAATTGTGAGACTATCCTATCATACAATTTTATCAATGTTAAGCTTTTTAATGTTGCCATGTAATCCAATCACTATGATAAATATTCTTCAGAATTTGTTAGTATTTTGGGGTTTATAAAGCTTCTATCACCATCATCTGATTCATCTTTATTATTTAGACATTTAATACATAGCTTTGACACCATTTTCTGTATTTCTTCATTTGCATTTATAAAAGTATTTATATAGTTTGTTCTATTGAAAGATGACTGATGTGATGCACTGTGACTTCTCCTTATATGGAGTCAGGAATCTCTCAGCAACTATGCCCAGAGAAACCTGTTAGCCACTTTACCTTCTCTTTCCATTCCCCACCCTAAGTTTTCCCATAATTGCTCCATCCCATTTCCACAACATAATCTTTGACAACTCCATGACCTTTATATCTAAATCCCCCTTACCTTTTCCCAAACCCAGCATAAAAAAACAATCCACATTCTATATAATCACCTTGTTTATATTTATCCTTCCATAACTTCATTATTTATACCCTTTCTGCTTTCAAGCATTTATATTCAATAAACAGATGCCTAATTTATTTCTATGCCTTCCATTTATGTGTATATTCCCTTGTTTCTAAAGATTCCACTTGAGCCTTGAACAATAAACTACTTTCCGTGCTATTATCATAAATTAACTCACACTTAATGTTCCGGTTACTTTCCATACTAGTTCTCCAACTCCCTATTCTTTATTAATGCATCTTTTCTTCTTTCCCATTTCTTACCACTATAACCCTCAACAATTCTCCTAACACAATCATCCCACCTTTTGTACAAGTATACTGATATAAATTCTTTATCCAAATCCTCTGCACATCACATTACCTTTCTCACCTATCTTATTGCCTGCCCTTTACTTGTAACTCAATTAAATACTATTTTAGCTATTCTTTTATTATCCATAAACTGTGACCTACCGAACATTTTCATTTTGCTTTTTGCATCTCTCATATAAAACTTGACCATCCCATTTCTCCTTGAATTGCCTCCTTTGCTGTCCACACTTCTGCATTTAATGCATGTCTTCCTATTTCCCTTTGTACTTTTTTTAAGTAATCTAATATCCCTTTACTAACACATCATTACCATATGTTAACCCTGCTACTGCAACTCCCATATAATTCTACCTACATCATATTTATTATATGAAAACCCTGTTAATTTCTTTATCAATCCCTTCTTTTCTTCATTTATCAATTTTTTCTCCCATTCATCCAAGCAATTTTCCTCATTACCTAAGATGATTCCTAAATAATTATATTTATTCACCACACTTAACTTTATATCTCCCAATAAAAAATGTTTGTCTTCTTTCCCCCCAGTATTAACAAACATTATATTTGATTTTTCTTCACTAAATTTAATTGCCATCTTTTACCCACTCTTGTACATGTCCTCAGCATAACTTCCATATCTTCTTTCTGCACACAAAAAGACACCCACAAAAAAGACCCGAGAAAGTATATACTCCCTTGCCACCTATTAATGGTATCTCTATTCCTCTTCCTAGTCTTTCTATTGCTCTCTTCATTTCAGTAAACTACAGCAAAAACAAAATAGGTGACATAGGGCATCCTTGCCTTAGTCCCACCCCATTTTTAACTTTAACTGATTCTATATCTCCTAATTGATATATATAGTAATTATTTTTATATAATTTCTTAATAATATCCACTAAAGCTTCATCCATCCCAAATTTACTAAGCTTACCCATAATTTATTTCTATTTACTCTATCATATGCCTTCTCTATATCTATAAAACTCATATATAGATGTCTACTTGAATTCCTACTCATATTGCAATTCCTCCACTATATTATTCTTTTCCAGCCACTATATATGAGAAAACTTTATATAAAACTGATGTTACCACTATCAGTCTATAATTGTTTAACTTTCTATATATCTGAATCTCAAAACTGCTTGAGCTGCCATCTCTGAATCAATATATATTGTAATGGTATACATATGCCATTACATTAATTTAAAATTATAATAAAAACTAAAAGCTAAAATTAAAGAGTTTTTAAACGTATATATATTCGCACAGATGCAAAACTTTAAAAGTTTTTTTTTTTTTTATAAAAAAAAAGTATTTGAACGTACTTTTTATAAAAAAAGGTAAAGATCTAAATATAAAATATTTTTATTAAAAGTAACATAAAGGAAAAATATTCCTATGTAATCTCAGTAAATGGAAATGATTGTGTTATTAATTATCGAAAAGCAAACTAGCCCTTGGGGCTCTTATATAAAAAAGTCAGATGAAAGATATAGACAAGAGAACAAAAAAAATTAGATGTCCAATAGAAGCATCAACCAATGCTCGGACCTTAATGAAAATTTGGAACAGCAAACCATTGTTCAGTGAATCCGGACGATTTGTATAAAAAGAAAAATATTCAAATTAAGAACAGTTCCAGCTTGATTTTTTTGAGAAGGGTGATAAGACACACTTTTCACTCTCTCTTATTTCAAATGAAGTGACTGTTAATTTATGAATGGCACTATTGTAGACCCGAATCATATGGGTCCTACAATAGAATAGTATCAGGATGAACCAGCTAAGGCCATCTCCGGAACAACAGACTGGTCTTCCATGAAAGACTTCACAGGAATTGGCATTAGGAACCGGGAGCTCTTCTACTGTAAGATATGAACTGTAAAATTTTTAAAAAAAGTAATTAGGAACTTTCATCAAGATTTGACAAGCATTTAATAATCAACTAAACCTAATTTTTTTAAAATGAACTTTTATCTGACTTTTAAGATCTCAAATTCAATTATTAATGTTTAATTTTATATATTTGAGTTGGCTAATTTAATCATTTCCATTTTTTTATTAATATTTATTGACTAAATTATTTAAATTATTAAATTTAAGTTGGGTGTAGATGGCTGCATAGATTCATTAATGTTTAATTATTTTTTATTTCATATTGATTAAAATATATAGATATTGGTAAATATGACACCTTATGCTGAGTGTGTAAACGTATTTATTTGTATATCTTTTAAGTTATTGGTGTTAATGTGGCATCTTATGATGAATGTCATTGGGTTTCTTGTAAATTTCCCTCTGCAATTCCATCAGTGACTTTATATTTTTAATCATTTATGTTTATTTTGAATGGGGTTTAATTTCAGGCTATTTTTCTCATAGTTGGGTCGATGCTAGTGGAGGGATATATGGGTGATTATATCAATGTAATGTGAAGCGTGTTAGCATACAGGGCAAAGCCAACTGAATGCATGACCCAAGGATGTAGTCATTGCATTGCAATGGAAGCAGATGTATTTCCTGCACCATTGACTCCTTTTTTAGCTTTATGGATAGGGACTATATAAGTCGGCAGATAGACCATTCTCCCCCATACATAGCATTTCTCTTTAATTATTGTATATACATGATTCCTTCACCAGACAGATGCACATTCTTGTACTGGACGAGAATCATGTCCTTCAAATAATATCACGCTGTCAGATGCACATTCCTGTCAGTATGGTTTTATGCTAGCATCTTCATATTGCATTGGTTGTGACTATATATCTGGAAGCAGGCGTTGGTTTGGCTATGACTTTTAGTCTGAGATTGAACGATTGTTTTGAAAAGTTTTTAACTGAGTAATCTATATAGCCTATCTATACTCAACATTCTAAAGTAAAATTTATTAAAATGTCCATCTGTGCAGATTGTTTAAAATAATAATTTAAATTTAAAAATTAATATTAAAATATAAATAAGATAAATTTTATTCCTCAATTTTAAATATGTATATATATGTCAATAAATCCTTTGTACGTGTTAATTCTGCCAGTAGCTTATTTATTTATTTTATGGAAATCTTTTTTATCAAAATATTTCTTTTAAGAAAGTTTTATATTAAATCTCTGCATCTCCATGAGCTAGTGGCATGGGCTGACAGTCGGAATAAAATATATATGTAAAAGTTAGATCTTAATAGCACATATCTGCCTACTATATAAATTTTCCAGGTTCAAATAGCCTGGTGGCACCCTGTATGGCAGATTCAATGACATGCCAATTTCCAATTCACCCTGACCATTATAATATATATATATATTATCGATTATAGTTTAGCTTTTAACCATAACATTTTAAATTGTTTTTTTCTGAATAATGAGTTATGATAGGAACAATTTAATACCATGTTTAGTACATTTGTGGATGATCATCAATGCTTTCACTTCCATCACAAAATCTTGCAAATCAGATGAAAACATTCTTGTGACCCATAGCTTTATTGGAATACACAGTTTGAATTATTCTAAATGTTTTTGCATCACTATATTTAAAACAAAATTAATGTTATCTCATTCTATTGTGGGTTAAGGTATGAAATATATCACATTTCGTGGATTAACTCACAATTAAGGCATGCAAATACTTTAAAGATTTTTGCAATAAATAGCTAAACTACATGTCATTATGTAGCGAATGCATTGAATCAAGTAGCCCTGCAGAAAGCTTTGAGAGGGAATTAATTAGTCATTTTGTCATTAGGACACACTGTGTATACCCATTCTTTATTAATTTATTTGCATGTATCACTACTTAATTTAAAAAAAATTGGCATTCCCAAAAGGTGTAGTCTTAACCATAGGTTACCTTGTTATTTTGTTGCAATAAAGTTCTTTGTAAAATTAATTTATATTTAAGGATAAATTATTATTTGTTTTAGAATTGTTATAAATTATAATGCATTTTAAAGAACTTTGGTCTTTTTTTTTTTCATTTTTGAAGTTAATCAAATCTAATTTAAATATATATCATTATATCTAAATACATTAAATCAGTCAACACTTAAACAATATCAATCAACAATCTCAATCTGTTGTCAAGGCAACCCCCTTTATGGTATAATATATTTATAAAGATACTAAAAGATTGTAAGTTGATTACAAAGAAATGTATGTATTGATTGGGACTGCTATTGTATTTCCACAATCATCTGAATGTGGTCCTGTTGTGAACTTAACATATGTCATGATATTTCATATATAGGGATGTTATTTCTGATGGAATAAGAAAAAAAATGAGAAGTGTGTTGAAGAGAAGGGGGGAGAGAACATAGAAGAAAAATTATAATAAAGTATTAAATAAAATAAAGTTACAACTGCAAGCAAGGTTGTCATTTAAAAAAGAAATTGATGAAAGAGGATAGGCAGATATTCACTATTATTAGGATTCATCAATTGATCAAAGCAATAATACAATGGACAAACCATTTAAATTCTTAACTATATAATTAGGAACATTAATGTATATTTCTGTAATGTGCATAGTATAAAATGCATAGTATAAATTTCTAAATATGTGAATAATAAATTCACCTGGTTAATACATGTTTAACTCATTTAGTATCTTTAAGAATCATATTGTAAAATTAGATCTAAAAGACTATTTTAGTGGATTTGAAAAGTTTTGTTTTGTGGTATTTAATATTTACATGTTTAAAAACAACAATTACAGGGCACTGTTATATTAGCAATAATGTATTCTTATTTGAATTGAGAACAGAAGCTTTGAATAATAAAAAAAAAGTGAAATTGGGACCAGAATTAGAATTGTAGATATAGTTGTGAGGAGATAAGTGAGAGATTGTAGAGCATTTATTTTTGGAATATAAGATATTGAAAGAACAGGATAAAAAATAAATCCTAGATATGATATAGAATAAAATATCTTTATATAACAACAAAATAATGTATGACAATAGTTGTAGTATAATCATATAATCATAACATAAAAAAGCTCTTTTTGGCAATTTTTAATTTTTGCCCTTTTCAATATGTCTTAGTTAACTGCAAAAACAACCTATATTGCATACATTGTAACATCTACTGGCTGTATATAAAATTAACACAAGCCTATAATTATGCTTTAGTATCTTTATAAAAACAGACATTATATAATCCTCCATTCGTTTTTCATTATCCAATTATTAGTTAGTTTAATTGATGTTTTATCAATGTTCATACAATTATTTCTGCTATAATTAATGTAATTAGTTTCATATATCTTCTGTCTATTAATTTCTTTAATATAATTTAATGGGCTTATATTCTTAACACAATTTATTCTATGTCCATATTTTAAGCAATGAACATATAATGCAAATCTGTCATCTCTCCTATTAATAGCATTATTATGTTCTTTACTTAAAATATGGTTAACATATGCATTATGTGTTCATTACTTAAAATATGGACATAGAATAGATTGTGTTAAGAATATAAGCCCATTAAATTATACTAAAAAAATTAATAGAAGGAAGATATATGAAACTAATTACATTAATTGTAACAGAAATAATTTTATGAACATTTATAAAACATCAATTAAATTAACTAATAATTGGATAATGAAAAACAAATGGAGGGTTATATAATGTGTATTATTATAAAAATACTAAAGCATATTTAGAGGCTTATGTTAAATTTATATAGAGCCAGTAGATGTCACTATGCATGCAATATAGGTTGTTTTTGCAGTTAACTAAGACATATTGAAAAGGGCAAAAATTAAAAATTGCCAAAAAGAGCTTTTTTATGTTATGCATATATGATTATATTACAACTATTGTCATATATTATTTTGTTGTTATATAAAGATATTTTTTTCTATATCATATCTAGGATTTATTTTTTAAATTGCAAAAGCAACATAAACGATTTAGTTCTTTATATTTTAGATTAAAGAACAGGATAAAATGAGAGTAACATAAAAATATATATTGACAGAATATTGGAACTATTAAAACTACTTTTAATAAAATAGTATAGAAGGATATGTTCAATGTGATATAATAATTTGCAATTATATATTTGAGAATAGATAGTCTTACAAAAGGATTTAGGAAAAGGGAGTGAATAATTTGGCTTATTCATACTATATTTGTCTTTTTTAAAGATATATTGTTCATATATATACTCATTCATAAAGCAAACAAGTTCAAATATATTAAAATAATAAAATAGATTGTTATAGGTGTAACAAAAAGTAGATGTTGTTTGCATGTTAATATTAAAGATTCTTTAAGAAGCTTTTAAATTATTTTAATAATGTATTTGGACTTGTTAGTTCTGTAAATGGGGTTATATTATTAACATTAAATACTTGATAAGCTATAAATTTGTTCAGTGTTCATTAAAATCATTAGAATGTATATTAATATTGAATAAGGTTAGTTTAACTTTTGCCATCTGCAGAAATTGTATGATCTTTTAAATGGCATTGTTTGATTAAATAAATCAACCAATCTCTGTGGAATATATATATTTCTGTCATAATAAGTATAGTGGATTTGAACTCAGATTTTCAAGCACCCTTCAACTATCCACACTATTTCATACAACTGATACACATGACCACACACATGTAGAAAAGATTAATAATCATCAATATACATATTTCATGCTAAAGCAGCACTCATCAGTTGGTCCAGACTATCATCTCTCACACATATATATAATCAATGCTCAGTTTATATTAAGATAGCAAATCTTCATACTTTAATGGACAGGCTTCAATCCACTGCAACCTTCAACTTTTCAGCCATCCATATCATTGAAAATCTGATGATGAAAACTCAAATCCCATGCTGATGCCAATATTATTGCAGTGGATTGAAGCCTGTCCATTAAAGTATGAAGATTTGCTATCTTAATATAAACTGAGCATTGATTATATATATTTGTGAGAGATGATAGTCTGGACCAACTGATGAGTGCTGGTTTAGCATGAAATACATATATTGGTGATTATTAATCTTTTCTACATGTGTGTGGTCATGTGTATCAGTTGTATGAGACAGTGTGGATAGTTGAAGGGTGCTTGAAAATCTGAGTTCAAATCCTCTATACTTACAATTAAGCTCCCAGGTTTGTGAAGAGTGCCTGGTTTTCAAATATTTACATATCAAGCTTGTATCCTGTCCATCCCTCTTATATGTATTTAATGGATGCTGTCCTATACATGAGGGGTCAGAGTGACTTCAGGTCAACATGGGCATGGCAATAATATTGGCATCAGCATGGGATTTGAGTTTTCATCATCAGATTTTTAATGATATGGATGGCTGAAAAGTTGGAGGTTGCAGTGGATTGAAGCCTGTTCATTAAAGTATGAAGATTTGCTATCTTAATATAAACTGAGCATTGATTATATATATATGTGAGAGAGAGAGATGATAGTCTGGACCAACTGATGAGTGCTGATTTAGCATGAAATATGTATATTGGTGATTATTAATCTTTTCTACATGTGTGTGGTCATGTGTATCAGTTGTATGAGATAGTGTGGATAGTTGAAGGATGCTTGAAAATCTGAGTTCAAATCCTCTATACTTACAATTAAGCTCCCAGGTTTGTGTGTGCCTGGTTTTCAAATATTTCTGTCATAACTAACATCATCAGCAGGCTGAAAACCAGTTTGACAATTCATAAATGGCAATGCAATCTCTATTTGCAATACTTAATTTGAAATTAAAGTTTGAACACAACTGAGCAGTAAGTTGATTAAAGCCATGCTTGAAAAATCGTAAAATTGTAATAAATGGCATAAGTTAAATTAACATAAATATTATTACATAATCATGTGTGTTTAATAGTTATATATATATAATCTACTTTGTGGGTTCATCCATGTGTGATTTTTATAAGTGATCTACTGATGTTTCAGCTTGGTTACACAAGCCATCAACTGGGTAGATAAATAGAATATTTATATATATAAGTAATCATTAAAATCAGTCAACACTTAGACAATTCCAATATTATTAACAATCAACAATCTCAACTTGTTGTCAAGGCAACTTCCATTTAATAATAAAGGTGGAATCTTATCTTCATTTATGGCCCGGTATATTTATATAGACACTAAAGATTGCAAATATCACAGTGATTAAAATTATTGATACAAAAACGTTTTTAAACAAATAAATATAACCTATTCTAATTAATACAGCACTAATAATAATTAAATCATTAGATCAATAATATTATTAAATATTGTTGCAAAGTTTATATACTGTCTAATTATTATATACTAATTAATATTCCATTAACAATTATGCAATTAGTATATATTGATAAATCTAAATATTAATTATATTGAAGCATTGTTTCCTAGTAACATATTTGCTTTGCAAACAAAATAAACCTTATTGCCTTTGCTTTCTACTCATTTTAAAAATTACCTCTATCTTGTGAAGTTAAATTATAAGCATACTGAATAAAACTTTGCTGACAATGATGAGATATTTGCCTAATTAATATCATTTACCAGATTAATCTTCTATATAAGAACTGTGAACGCAAATCTTGCATGAGTTATTTTATGTTTGCAAAGCAAATCTGACAATAGAGGGCAATCCACTTATATAAATAGTGTAAAGTTGATCAATTCTGTGATTATATATATGATTAAATAAATAAAGTCAATCACAAATATATAAATAAATTTAAGTGATATAAATGCTTTACAGTACAAATTCTTCTTATTAAGTCACCATATGTATCTTAAAAATTGAACAAATATTTCTGAAGAACATGTACTTTGGAATAACTTTCATTGTTAATTGCCTAGAAATTATTTGATTTCCATGTCAACAAAGTATTCTTACAATAATACTGCAGACACAAAGAAATCTCTCCTTCAGAAGAATTTGTTTGATTTTTTATATCATTCATAGTGACCAATGAAGATAACTTGCACCATGATACATTTTAATTTGTTTATATATACATTTATCTTGATGGTTATTCCATTTAAAACCATTATGTTGTCTTTCTTATATACTTTCCTCACTGAATATAATATGTAAACATGACTTAATAGGTAACTATATATTTTAATCATAAATGACTTTTGTTCAAAATTGAACCTTGTCAAGCAAGGTTCAAAATTGAACCTTGTCAAGATGTTACGTTAATTCAAAATGACACATGATTTACATATCATCTTATCATACCCTTTAATACTTTCCACTTTTTATTTAATACACATTTTCCTTTCAACTTTATTAAGCCTTGTACTAAATTTACAGTTCTCTTTAGTTTCTTGTATACATATTGTCTCATACACTTTCCTTTCTTTATAATTTTTACAATATTTTATCATTTCAATACTTTCTTCACATTTTATATCATGCCCTGTTTCTAAAAAAATGGCAAAAACGGTTCTGACTTAATTTCTCCTATTTCTTGCTCTCTCTCTCTCTCATGCTTTTTCTCCCTTTCTATTTTACTTTTCACTGACTGACCTATATATATTATCATATATTCCTTACACATAATTTTGTAAACTATTCCTATCTTATCATTCCTTTCATTTCTCATTTTTGCACTACTCACTACTTTTTTTAATGATTTACTATTTTTCAATCCTATATCTGTATTCTCATTAATCTCCTCCTATCATTCATATATGGCATCTATTGATTACTAAAGCTTACACTAGATGGCAAAACTGTGACAACACTATTGATTACTAAAGCTTATACTAGATGGCATAACTGAGGCAGCAAAACACTTTCATTATTGTTAATATTACAGAAGTTAGATTTTTTTTTCCCCAATTTCATAAGATTTAGATTGGAAACAGCTGGTCATTTTACTTTAAATAATCCTTTTTTATTATTTAATTAGATGCTTTTAAAAACGAAAATATTTTAATGGAAAAACATTTTTTAATTTCCTAATGCATTTTGTTCTTCATTTATTATTATTTTTTTTAATCAGTCTTAATGAGATATTTTTTCTCAACTTTTGTTAGCAGACAGTTTTTTTTACAAATAAATGGAATTTTAGACGTGATCAACTAATATTTTTTTTAATTTTTGTTTCCCAGATTTTCTGAACGTTTTGTTGTTTTAGAAGAGGAAAATTTGATGTAAGGAGAATTAAAAGATTATAGAAGGCCTCGATTCAGACCATCTGCAAATTAGATGGATGAAATTAGGAAACTTTCTGCAAAGGCATAGAAAATTGAAGCCATAAAATGAAGAAACTAGAAAAAAAGATCATGCATTGGAATGATAATCATTAAGAATAATCATGAAAAATACTTGAAAACATCAAATGTTAAAATTTTATCATAGAAGCCAATATTGAGTGCTAAATACTAATTTCTTATCTGATTCTTTTGTAAAAAAGATCTGTTTCTATCAATTTTGAGGTAAATGACCATGATGTTCAGCAATAGTTTTGCAGCTTGTTTGTGCACCCATCTTCTCTGTATAGAGAAAAATAGTTCTTTTGAATGGTCTCATCAAAATTTTTTAATGAGTTTATCTTCCTATCTTTCCTCGCAATTTTTTTTTTACCATCAGTCATAAAGGCAGCTGAATTTTTTTATTGAAATCATATTGGAGTCTTACCACTAAGAGTATCTGCTATAGAGATGAACAATAGTAATTTCCTTAAGTAACTATTCACATAATAAGCTTATAATGAGAGTCTTTCAGGTAATTATCTTCGAGCACAAATGGTAAACCATATATGAATAATTTGTGCATATAATGGCAGAGGTGAATTTCTAATGTAAGTCAGGAATGAGTCATATCCTGGCTGGAATCATACAATTTTCTTTATAAGTGGATATTTGGAGGAATACCATTGGATTTTTTTGGTATAGAAAGCTGGGAAATTCTATCCTTGCATTATATGATCTATTTAAGATTCTATTACATATTGTTTATATTATTAAAAGTTATGTTTAATTGTAGGGTTAATACTATTTTCAATACCCAGTATGATTTAATGCCATTAAGAGCTATGGAGTCAAGAGCTGTATATTTCTATACATTAAGTCAGTTGATAAAAAGTAAAAAAAAAATCCCATTTGATAAAATTAAATAAAATTGCTACATTCTGTGACTTGTGATTGAATGTCACATGCTCACCCAAAAATTCCTGAATAATTGTAACTTATTATACTTCATGATTATTTATTTTATTTATTCTTTCAACTTTCTATAAAACAAAACAATGAAATAATATCAAAAGTGAGTAAAAAATTAAAAATGATTTTATATGTGACTGCTCTGAATTTTGAATTTGTTTTTAAATAAATAAAAATTATAATCAGTTAGTTGCTCAGGTAGTCATGTGCCACTTGACATAACAGGTGTTGATTGAGCTTGGATTTGAGAACCTTCAGCTTTTTGTCCATAACTCCATCAAGCTAAACTACATAGACTTATTTGCTTTTTTCATGATAAAACTTATTCACATAACTAAATGATGTATTTTTTTAGAGATTTTTTTTTGAATGAAATATGACTTGTTTTCAGGACAATTATATGTCCTGGTTATGTTAAATAACTAATTATAGAATCTGAGGATATTAGTGCATCTTTCATCTTTAGCTCAATCCTATCATAACTATCCATCAGCATTAAAGTCAGACTAATCTCTCACACTTTAGATACATTTGAAATATATACTTTTCCAAGTAAATCATGTAACACATGTTACAATTTAATTTCTTATACACATTATTTTTAAAGATATTTAACTTCATAGAATGTGTTTTAAATATATTTCAAACTTCTATTACATCCCACTTTACTTAAACATGTGACCAATGATATGCAAAAAAGATAAATGATCCCCCAAGTGATCATTTTGTGCTGAACCAGCACTCATAAAACTGTCCAGATCACAATCTCTTACAAATATCTTCATCATTTGGTCAGTATATATCTACAAGTAGCAAATTGCTACAGTTTAATTGACAGGTTTCAAATTTTCTGCTTTATAACTTTGATATAAACCACTTTATGGCAAGATATTAATAACGTTTACTTATCACTTATTAGGCTTAAACATTATCCATAGACGAATTATATACTTTAAGTCTCACTTAATAAATAATATATCTGCAGTATTACAGAGGTTTCAACACCTAATTTCCTTGCCCACGTAGACAGTTTAATAATATAACTTTCTTTTATTTTTTATAAGTTTGTAATATATATCTCATACATGTTTTTATCGGAAAAAAGATTCATTACTGCTACTTTCATGTACTTATTTATATTTTTACATTCAATTATTTTAGTTACAATTTTTTATTATTATCAATAAATTAGTAAATTTAGTTTCATAATTAAATTTATAAAATTAATTTAAACACTGTTTGTATCTTCTTTATTTTCTGGTGCCCATTTTGATATTGAATTTAGACACGCAAAAATATTTGAGCATGTGTGTGCAGATTAATTTTTATTTTGCTGCATATATATATATGTTCACTAGAGTGAGCTTACCAATAGCTCCAATCAAGCTTTAATTTATAAGTGCCGCGAAAGAAAGAATTCAAAATCTCCATGGAATGTCCTCATCCTCAGACCAATTGGTTTCGAGCTTATGGCTCACCTAAGTGAGGAGCTATGACTCCAGACACTAGATCTAAAATACCAACTCAAAAGTCAGCACTTGTCTAATACGTTACTATCAATTTGAAAACCTGAATTTTTCAGACACGTAAATGGCTTCAAATCTATCCCTACAAACCAGACAACTATATGAGTCTAAACTCAGATCAGTTTCACCATATATTAATAGCCTCAACAATATAACATCGCAAAAGCCTTCAAGGGTAGCCCTCTAGTGAACATTTTAATACAAGCTTAAAAGCAAGTTACATAATTAGTGTCTTGTTTTATTAATTATATATATATATATATATGTTTTAAGAAAAGTCCATAATAAGATGAGCTTTTTATTTACACACTCTGTGCTCAATTAGCTTGAAAGGCTGATATTGGAATGAAATTACATGTATTATGCAAATTTCTAAAACAGAAATTTCTTAGCAAATCAGAAAATTTAAAAGGTGAAACTAACATTTTGAGTAACAGGTGTGCAAAATGCAACTTCTGAGGTAGTTTAAAATTCTGATCAATAACAAATTATCCTCTAGATTTTTTCCATGTCTATATTTTTAGAAGTGTAATTTTTCTGTAATTTATAAATTATGTTAAATCATCTCGGGTGGATTTGAGTGAATACATACATTTAAATAATTGTTTCAAATGAGATGTTGATTGTTTAACCATATAAAGTGTTATGTATCAGTTTCTGAAACCCATGAGCTTAATTTTCAAATGAATATTTTTGTTACTCCGAATGCTTTTGTTACCTAAAAGTGTATATTACTGAATATACAACTGTATTTTTCATGTAATATATATAAAAATATAGATAAATGGATGAGTAGATATACTAATATAGATATGTTAATTGATCACTATATTGATGAACAAACAATTAGTTAGATAGAGATATGGATGGGTTGTTAGATAGGTAAATAGATAGCCTTAACAAATTTGTAGTCAAAGTTAGCGGTTCTGCGATCAAGTTGATTTCAATTGAGATAAATTTTTAAAAAAATGTCAATTTGGTCATCTAAATAAAAATTTGAACCCCGAATGATTTTCCTATGACTATCTGTGTCATTATTTATAGTCTGAAAAATGAAAAATTAAATTAAATGTTCTAAATTAGTTTGGAACAAAACGATTTCTTGCCAATTATATATAATAAAAGGAGTTTTAAAATGCGTTTGAGATAACAATGCTGTATGTAATTTATCAAAAATAATTGCGAATGCTTAATGATTTAAGTATTTAGGCCTTACAAAATTGTATGTATAGGTGCTATTTAGGAAGATCGTATTTAATGATTTAGCCTTACAAAAATAGCATCATTTCAATTTACTCAGAATATCATTGTTTATATATACTAAAACTATGTTGAATATGAGTTTCATCCCAGAAAAAAAAAAGGAGAGCTATCAAACCTGAGTAAGAACTAAAAAAAATATGTATATATATATTAAAGATTTTCATTAATAACATATGACCGGCCTTGTCGAAAGCAGTGTAAGCTGTAAATCTGTAAGTAGTTCTAATTTTATAATCTTTCCTGAGTAGTGAACATTCATTATCTATTGAAGTTGTTAAATGATTAAACCTATTATTCAAACAATTAAATGGCATGGAGCAATTCTTTTCAATGTCCTCTAGGTCCAACTATGTAAGAGATCCCCAAACTTTTTTGTCCTGTGGATCACTTTCCGAATTTATTTTTTTGCCGTAGAGCCCCTGCCTGCCCAATATTAAATTTCCACATTTTACATCATCAAATATGTTTTTCACAGCTGACATAGTGCTGTTCACTTTGATAGGGCTTTATAAATAAAGAAAACGAACTTATCTTTTTTATTCTGACCTTTATTGAAACAAATTAAAAATCTCATTTTTAGGTGAAATAAAACAAAATTAAACGCTAATAGCTCAAAATAATAATAATAAAAAAGGCTAAATTAAAATTCTCTTTAAAATTTAGCACAAAACTGTAAATATTTGGGTTTTGGACAAAAGAGTTGTTAGCCGAGAGGTCAGCACAGACGTCTTGCAAGCAAGCAGTTGGTTGCAGTCGGTTGTTGCGGGTTCGCCTCCCAGCCAATGCTATGACATATGGAAAATAAATAAATAAATTTTAGTAACAAAACTGTAAAATACAATAATTAATGGTGTTAGTGGGAGGTATGGACTTGATGTTCTGATAGCAATTTCTTAATATCTGGAGTCAAATGATTGAGGTATAGCTTTACATCTCATCGTTCAGTTATTTGCATACAATTTCTTTTTTTTTTTTTGTCAGCAGATTAGTGACTACTCTAAAACCCCTTTTCCATGAGATATGAAGATGGAAAAGCTATCAAAAATTTTCTTGCAATACTCCATGATGCAGGATAACTATTAGCTACATTTTTTTAAGCCAGAACTACTATTACCTCTTTCTGAATTGTACTTTAAGTTTTTCATTAGTTCTTATTGTGATGAGTTCTTCTTGTAGTGTGATATCCGATTCTACAATTGCACCATACAGATCGATAACCCAGTGCAGTATTGTCATAGTTGAAACATCATCAAATTTGATATTAAAGTCTGGAGGACATTTAAATGTTGAACATATGCTAAAATGTCATCATGCTGAGCATTTGTCAATGATAAGTTGTGGTACTGCAAAAATTTGTGCCTTCCAATATTTTGTTTGAATAGGTTAATTCTGGCAAGAAAAGCTGAAATTATAGACTTTGGTTTTTATTAAATTCAGACTGCCTCCTCGTAATTGCAAGTCAACCTCATTAAATTTAGCAAATAAATTGGTTAAATAAGCAATATCTGGTTTCCATTTTATTAAATTTTCTTTCAAAATAGGATTTTTTTTCATCCCAAAACTCTAGAATGAGTTCAAAAAGTGAAAGAAATATTTTCAAACATAAGCCTTTTGAGAGCCAGTGTATTTCATTGCAAAGAAGCAATCAATGAAAGCCCTTATCATTTTCTTCACACAACTGCTCAAACAACTAAAATTTAACAAATCTTGTTTACTGCTGTTATGACAAATTGGAGAGATCAATGCAATCTGACATTTAGATTTTTAGCTACTAAATGTTGTCAGTGAGTGATGCAGTGAACTGCAAATACACCAGGTACTTTTTGCTTTTAATAGTTTATAAAACTATGATAATGACCAAAAATGGCTGGTTCTCTATCTACTGCTTCCAATATTATATTTGTTAAGGGGATCACTTTTTTCCATGAAATAGTCTTATAAAACATTAAATATTGATTCACCTTTAGTATCTTTTGTCAAAGTTTTTGCAAAAAGCAATTCTTGATGAATTTCTTGGTCCACAACAAAATGAACATATACCATTAATAGTGCTTCATTATCAATTAAAGTTGACTCATTGGCTTGAAGAGGAAAATGGTTTGTTTTTAGGTAATTACACAAGAAGCTTTCCACATTGTGACTCATTTCATCAATACATCGTTGAATTGTGTTGTCACTCAAATGAATTTTTTTTGATTATATCATATTCATGTAGAACAGTTTTTAAAACCTCTTCAATGGCTGACAAAATCAGATGTTCTCTGATAGTATGAGGTTTTCCTGATTTTTCTATGAGTAATGAAATATTTTAAGATGCCAGCAAACCATCATCATCTTTTTTGGCATTGAGGCAAACATGCTGTCTAGCATGATTATTTCAGGAAGTTTTTCTTTCAGTAGTTTAAAGTATATCAAATCTTTTCCTGTTTTATAAGGATGCAAACTTCTCAGATAATCCTCCAGCTTAGATTGTTTCATAGCATAGTTTGTTAAAACTTTGTTGCACAAAAGATGCATGGCCATATGCTTGTCTGACAGTAATGGAATAAAGCCAAACTTCAAATAATCAATGCTATACTGCTTACATTTTTTAAAGCCTCTGCCATGTTGAGTAGAAGATATCTGTCAACAAAAAACAAGCAATTTAAATCACATAACATAAAAATTTAAATTAATTGACTGGAATAAGACTCTGTTGAGGCACTTCCATTAAAACTAAGTATTATGAACATTGAAAAAGTATCTGAATAATTTCTACTTCTTTAACACAAAATATTAAAAAAAAAAACACCTACACAAACAAAAACAAACCTTAAAAAGTAGGAAATAAATATTTTTTTACTATATCTGAAGCAAGCATCACATGATCACATCTCCAATACTAGCACATAATTGTTTATAAACAAAGCAAAGCAAAACTCCATATAGATTACTCTGTTTAGCATAGGTGGCACTACTATATGGAATTTTGCTTTGCTTTGTTTATATCTGAAGCACTGACTATTTCTTTGTATGGATATTTAATTTTTTGTTTGAGCATGCAATTAGAGTTTTTGGTCATATGTTTTAGAAGGTATTATCTTTATTTGAAATATTTAATTAAAAATGCTTCCGAGAACGCAATCTGGATGACTAATTAACTAAAAGTTTGTATTTTTTTTATATACTCCTAAACAAGATGTTTTTGATCCACTTTGATTTGCATCTGCATTTTGCACTAAATAAAGATAATATTTTTCAATTACTTTTCATTTCAAAATTCAGAATAGAAATAATCAATGTTTAATTCTAACATTCCTATTTATAGTTGCCTAATTTAATATATCCGTGCAAAAGTTTGGGTCTAAACAAGTCTGAACAAATTTTATTCACTATATGCGGTTGCTCGATGCGATGCTGATATGAAAACTTGTAGAAACTTGTATGTAATCATAGAACACTACGAAGCATATACCTAAATAATCTTGTGAACCAATAATTATCTGATTTTGCCATATTTTAATAATAAGCAGAAAAAAAATTAGATTCAAATATCAGCAAGAAATGCCGGGATAATTAAAAAAATTATAATTTCCAATAAAAAACATTACAAAAATTACTATTATCTTTATTTTTAGAAGCTATATTGTAATTTTTGTGGTTTGCAAGAAATAGAATAACAAAATTCAAAACCTATCGTACCTATTCATACAATTAATTATTTCAAATTTAAAACATCTACTTAAAAGTTTACGAAATGCCTGAAATAATGATATTGGTGGGTGCACCCCATTTACATATCATGGACCCCCACATTTTTTTGTCACTGACATAGCCTTCTGAAAATGGAAAATGCCCCCTGGTGATCGATGTTGACCACTTTGAAAACCACTGAATTTCTATGGTAAGCTTGAGTAATCAATAAATATGAAATAGCAGTGCTATTAAATCTACATCTAGAGCTATTCTATTCACATTCCTAAACTATTATTTGATTTATAGTATTCATCATTCAAGAGTTTAAACTTAGGAGATGTGGATTTCTAGACCTAAGATACTTCTGACTCTTAATATTAACTATTATACAAAAATACATTGAATTCAGAAACTTCAGTAGATTCAAATATATCATACCAATAAGAGGCATAACAAAATATAGTCACATGTTGCAAATAGAAAAGCATTAGATCTGGATTTAATTATTCAAGCTTACAATAGATTGTTCTAACAACTGAAAACACAGGCTTATTATATACCTGTGCCTATATATGTAACATATGGGATATATGAGCACAGACTTTCAAACGACCCACCACTCTCCACACTATCTCATAACACTGATACACTTGAACACATATGTTGAAAAGATAAATAATCACCAATATCCATATTTCATGCTAAACCAGCAATCATCAGTTGGTCCAGATTACCATCTCTACACATATATGCTATAAGTGCTCAGATATATATTAAGATAGCCAATCCTCATACTTTAATGGACAGGTTTCATTCTACTCCACACTCCAACTCTTCAACCGTCCATCCAATCGAAAATCTGATGATGGAATGCTCAAAGGCCACCTTGAGGCCAAGACTCTTGTCACACCCATGTTGACCTAAGGTCAATCTGACCCCTCATGTACAGGACATAATCCATTTAATACATATACAAGGGCAATGATTGTTCTGTAATAGAATAAAGAGAATTGTTTTTAACAGCACGAGTAAGCAAAGATCATATGATGAATAATAATATTTCTGTAATGTAATTTTCACTACACCATCACAGAAATATTATTCATTAAATGGATAATTTCTAGTCTAATGAATAATAAAAATTATTAATATGCTTCCATAAAGTGGTTTGTGTCAAAGTTGTTGAGGGCAGTTCATTTGATATCAATTAATTCCCTGTGTTATATACTGAACAATGATAAAGATATGTGCAAGTGAAGGTGATCTGGGCTAACTGATGAGTGCTGATTCAGCAGAATTGTGCATCTTGAGAATCATACATCTTTTTCACATCTTTGGTCATATGTTTATGATTACACCCCTCCACAAGGTATTAAAATATATTAAATTTATTAAGCAAGCAGATGACATAATAATAATGTGAAAGGCTGAAACCTTTGACTGGTGCGCCTAAAAATGCTTACGTGACAGCCAATCAGATGTAATAATGACTGCACGTATTTCTGGCTTGTGTTTTTGAATTGAGAGTTCCACATGCAGTCATTATTACATCTGATTGGCTATCACGTAAGCATTTTTAAGGCACATCAGTCAAAGGTTTCAGCCTTTCACGTTATTAAGGTATTAAAAGTGGATGTGAAACCAGTCCCTAATTTGCTTGAGAGTGGTGCAATGAAAAGCACACTACAGAAATATTGTTCACTAAATGGATAATCTCTAGTGTAATGAATGACTAATTAAAATTATAAATATGGTCACATGATGTTTGTTAAGAGAGAGAGATGGGGGGGGATTAAAGTCAATCTACTTTAAAATGAAAAAATATTTTCGGTAGTTGTGGAGGGACCCCTCCACAACTACCGGTCTCTCCACAACTACCGAAAAGAAAATTGAATCGCATTTAAAATTTATCTGAATTATCAATTTATTCTTGAAAATTAACTTGTGTTATTCAAAATATATTTAGATAACATAGCTTCACTGCTTTATTTTTTTAGCATTTCTATAATTCCAATTTATAAATATTTGAAAACCAGGCACTCTTCACAAACCTGGAGCTTAATTGTAAATATAGGGAATTCGAACTCAGACCCTCTATATTTACAATTACAATTTATGTTACCTTAGAATCAGTAAAACATTAAATGTTGGAACACGCAATAGTTTTATTTAATTGAAAAGATATTCAGTCTGCCCCTGCTAAATTAAATTGCACGTTTGTTTGTTAATAGCTAATTGCTTCATCTTTGATGAAAAAAAAAAATTAATAGCTTTTTTCACAATTTATTCTGAATTATATCAAAAATACTGTATAATAAACTTTAACTCCTTAGCATTATTATTTTAAATGTTTTGGACTGTTATTTTTAAAATGAAAATACTTTTCTTGAAATGACCATTGCATTTTTTTTTTGAAAATGTTTTCCTGACAAATAAATGAAAGCAAATATTATTTAGATTGGATACTTAATAGAGAAGTAATACAGATATTTCAGACCACTCAATGAAGTATGGAGAGATATATGTTAGAAGTAACAAGAAGAGGTCAAAAACGAAATACATGGGTAAAAGAACAAATATGTGTTAGTGATATCGTTGAAAGAATTAAGGGACTGAAGTGGAGTTGGGCTGGACTTATTACTAAAAGATATGATAATAGATGGACAGTTGGAATCTTAAATTTATTCCAAAAGATTGTAAAAGACCTAGAAAGAAACCACATGCGAGATGGATGGATGAAATAAAGACGAGTGCTAGGATGCTGTGGGGAAGACAAACTAGAGATCAGAGAAGATGGATTGAAGTTGGAGAGACCTTTATCATGCAATACATCAATAATGTTTAAAAATGATGATGATACAGATAATTTAGAAAAATTTTATACAGTATAAAATTTTGTTGCTCATTCTGGTTACTTTTGTTTTTCTGCACACTTCATCCGCTCTAACCTAACTTCATATAAAGAACATTATTTGTTTCCATCTTACTTGTTCTTTTCGTTGTCATTTTATGGTATCAATCATTGTCAAATCATGATAGAATATTTTTCAGTGTTAATATGCTTTCATGTACAGTGCTGTTTGTTCTTTATACATTTTTTAACCAAGATTTAGAATCACTGATGATGATATGGTCCAATGAAACTTCACATGATCTTAGCTTACATATATTGCTAACCATTAGCCTATTTTTGTATTATCCCTATTGCTCTACCATCTAGCATAAGCTTTAGTAATCGATAGATGCTAGATGGTAGTGCTTATTAAATTTTTTATTCTATTATTCTGGCCAAAGATTAACGGTGACAAAAGTTATAAAAAAACTAAGATCAACATATTAGATGTAAATTGAACTGGTTTTAGATCTATATAATTATGCAAGTAAATAGACTTGGATTAAAAAAAAGTAAAAAGCTTCTCAGTTTGATATGGTACATTAGTACATTAGTAATATAACTGACCACTAGAGAAAAGACACATTAAATCCAAAAGCTCCAAGTGCACTGTTCAACAAAATACAAGAAGCTTCTCACTGATGAAAGATATGAGCTAAAAACTAGTCTGGGATTTTTGTATAGGGAAGCTCTGAATGTAGATTTGATAAGCACTACCATGTGAGATTTATTGATTACCAAAGCTTACACACTAGATGGCATAAGAGTAGGTAGAATAAAAAAATACATTTCTGATATAAAAATGATGCTTCATCACTGGTGACTTTTAAGTTTTAATCCATTGCAAGAAACTATTTCTGGGCATACTCACATGCATTATTTCTACCCATTATTCTGATTTTTTTTTTTTATATAATAAAATGAAATTACACCAAACTTAAAGTCAAAGTTTCAAGGAGATATCTACATTGTATTTGAATTGAGGTATAAAATTTGCACAAAGCAAATATTCATCACGTATTTTTTCCCCATCAGCAAGGTTTTAAATTGCATCTTTTATGTGCATGATTATGATCATAAAGTATTTCTGGTTTTGGAAGATTGCATCATGATTTGAAGCATAGTTTGCTCAAATGTTTACCAATTAATTTTTTCAGCAAGTAGACCTTAAATTTTTTAAAGATATAGAATATTTTCAGTCATAATTCTAAATATCGCTTTACTTATATTTTGTATTAGTAAAATTAAAATTAATACTTGTAATTATAAAACAGAAAAAATTAATACTTGTAATTATAAAACAGAAAAAACTACCCCTTGCAGAGTTACTTAACGTCAAGATTTATGTAGCTTCAAAAACCTATGAAAAGATAAAATGATATCATTCTATGTTTGGGCTCTATTGTTGTATGAGCTTAGTTTTTGACTTGGTTTTAAATTATATGATGAATTTTGTTCTATTTTGTCTATTGTTTTAATTTATGTACAGAATAAATGTTCTGCAATCGCCATTAATATATTCAAAGGATGAAGAACGGAGTCTTACTTTTAACAATCTTTGAACATTAAGTGAAATTTTAGTTTTAATAATTATAATAATAAATAAATAATAACTTCTTAATATTCTTATATCTTCTCCTTTACTTTTTGCATTTATTTATATATATATATTAAAACTTTTTATTATCTCCTCATATACACATTAATGCAATTTTTATATAATTCCTTCTTTGTTTTGCTTACAGTTTTGACTATCTTGCAGTCTTCACCAGAACTACAACATTTAAACATATAATCATATAACCATAGTTTCGACTGTTCTGCAGTCTTCATCAGAGTTACAACATTTAAACATGTAATCATATAACCATAGTTTTGACTGTTGTGCAGTCTTCATCAGAGCTACAACATTTAAACATATAATCATATAACCATTAATAGTTTTGACTGCCCTGCAGCCTTCATCAGAGTTACAACATTTAAACATATAATCATATAACCATAAAATAATATAATGGTTATATGTTTAAATGTTGTAGCTCTGATGAAGACTGCAGGACAGTCAAAACTGTAAGCAAAACAAAAAAGGAATTATATATAAATTGCATTAAAGTGTATAAGAGAAGATGATAAAAAAAATTTTTTTATAACTTCTATATATATGTAATTGCAAAGCGCATGTATTGCATAGTATTTAGTCTATACATAAATTAAAGCAATAGACAAAATTCACCATATAATTTAAAACCAAATCAAAAACTATACTTATATAATAACAGAGTCCAAAGATAGAATGCTAACTTTTCATTGATTTTTGAAACCACATAACTCCGAAGTAGGGAGTTACCTTCGCTTTGCAATTACAGATATTTAGAAGTTATAATTATTTATTTATTATTAAAATTAATATTGTTAATAATATAAATATAAAAAAAAACATCGTATGTAAATAGTTTGGAAAGTTTTGATCAATAAAATCTAAATTGTTTTATATGTCTTTCAATTTATAGATTACATTAATTCTTATCTATAATGTATTGTTTTTCTCGTTCTCGTACTACGATTTTTATTATATAGTGTTTTGTTCTTCATTCTCTTGAAAAGTAATGTATCAAAGTTTCACTACATACTTTAGTAGATACATCAGCTCCTAAAGATCGTTGGGGTTTTTTAAAACATTTTAATATACATACATATGAGTGCTTGCATGTGTTTACATGCGATTTTTTTTTATGAAGTACAAGTAGCAGTCCTAATTTGTTTACTTCACTCTTCTTTACATTTTTTGGAGATTCTGTTCTGAAAAAAATAAAATAAAATTTATTATTATAATTTATATTAACTTCTTATTAATTTAATAATAAAAAAGTTTATTCACAAACAAATAAACTTTATTAAATATATGCATATATAAAGTCACATGAAATTTACCAAATCTGTGATGTGATGTATTTTGGCTTCTCCTTAAACGAAGTCAAAAATATCTCAGTAATTATGCCCAGATAAACCTGTTAGTCACTTTATTTTCCATTCCCCACTCTAAGTCTTCCCATATTCTGCCCCATCCCATTTCCACAACATAATCTTTATCAACTCTATTGCCTTTATATCTAAATGCCCCTTATCTTTTCGCAAACCCAGCATAAAAACCAATAACTCACTTTCTGTATAGTCACTTTGTTCACACCTATTCTCCCATAACTTCATTATCTGTACCCTTTCTGCTTTCAAGCATTTACATTCAATCAATAGATGTCTAATATTTTCTATATCTTCCTTACACAATTTGCAAACTAAATCACCCATATTTTTCCATTTACGTGTATATTCTCTTGTTGCTAAAGATCCCATTCGAGCCTTAAACAATAAGCTACTTTCTTTACTATTATCATAAATTAACTCACACCCAATGTTCCATTTACTTCTATATATATTTAAACTCTTTTTACTCTCCATACTAGTTCTTCATCTCTCCAACTCCCTATTCTTTATTAATGCATCTATTCTTTTATCCCATTCCCTACCACTATAACACTCAACAATCCTCCTAACACAATCATCCCACCTTTTATACAAGTATACTGATATAAATTCTTTTCCAAATCCTTTGTATACTACACTATCTTTCTCACCCATCTTGTTGCTTGCCCTTTACTCATAACCCAATTAAATACTATTTTGGCTATTCTTTTATTATCCATAAACTGCAACCTACCAACCATTTTCATTTTATTTTTTGCATCTCTCATATAAAAAGTTGACCATCCCGTTTCTCATTGAATTGCTTCCTTTGCTGTCCATACCTCTGCATCTAATGCATGTCTTCCTACTTCCCTTTGTACTTTCTCTAAGTAATCTAATACCCTTTTACTAACACATAACACATCATTATCATATGTTAACCCTGTTACTACAACTCCCTTCCATACAACAATTCTAGCTACATCATATTTATTATATGAAAACACTGTTAATTTCTTTACTAAACTCTTTCTTTTCTTTGCTTCATTCACCAATTTTTTCTCCCATTCAACCAAGCAATTTTCCTGAATACTTAAGATGATTTCCAAATAACTATATCTATCCACCACACTTAACTTTATATCCCCCAATAAAAATTCTACATCTTCTCTTTCCCCATTATAAATCATCATTATATTTGATTTTTCTTCACTAAATTTAATCTCCATCTCTTTACCCACCCTTGCACATGTCCTCAGCATAACATCCATATCTTCTCTTCTTTCTGCACACAAAAAAATATCTGTAAAAAAAAAGACCCTGCAAAATATATACTCCCTTGCCACCCATTAATGGGATCTCTATCCCTCTTCCTAGTCTTTCTATTGCTTTCTCCATTTCACTCAAATACAACAAAAACAAAATAGGTGACATAGGGCATCCTTGCCTTAATCCCACCCCATTTTTAACTTTAACTGATTCTATATCCCCTAATTGGTAAGTATAGTAATTATTTTTATATAATTTCTTAATAATATTTACTAAAGCTTCATCCATTCCCAAATTTGCTAAACTTACCCATAATCTATTTCTATTTACTCTATCATATGCCTTTTCTATATCTATAAAACTCATATATAACGATCTACCTGAATTTCTACTCATATCCATAAGTTGTGTAACTACAAATAAACTATCTCCTATACGTCTATGTGACCTAAAACCTCCTTGGATTTCCCCCACTACATTATTCTCTTCCATCCACTTTACAACTCTTCCAGCCACCATATATGAGAAAACTTTATATAAAACTGATGTTACTGCTATAGTCTATTTTAAATAATAATTAAACTGCTCTCTAGCAGCCATGTCCAATAACTTTTTACAGTATAAAATGGATCGTAATTTCGGTCAGGGGTTGGCGATGTTTTTTTCGTAAAGTGCCATTTTTAGAATTACATTTACCAAAATAATATCTACGGAGCTGCAAGTCAGCAACTTGAATTATGAAATATACATTTTTGAAAATTGAACCTAAAACATGTTTTTTTAAAAATGAGTTTATTTGGTTTTGCTTAAAGGTACTGTAGTAAAATACACTGCAATTCAATTATTTATTATCATTGTTGCAAAAGTCGTAATTATACTTATAAAATATAATTATTAAAGTAAAAAACTGAGTGATTTTAAACATTCTTACATATAAATTAACATTTTTTTTTGGTCAAGCAATATGCTGGGATTTCAAACATTTTATAGTATATTTAAATTCAATAAATATTACGGCATAATATTATCATTATACAATGACAAATTAAACAACCACATTTTTCTTTTAAAATATATATGTTCTCCAACATTATAAATAAATGCATGAACTTCTTATTTCTTTCCAAAAACTTTATTTCCATATATTAACTAATGAATATATATATAAACAGTTGAAACGTTGGAAAGTGTATAATATGTGAATTTATATATATGTTCATTAGTTAATATATGGAAATAAAGTTTTTGGAAAGAAATAAGAAGTTTATACATTTATTTATAATATATTTAACTTGTATAAATAATAAAATTAAAATATATATTCGTAAAAAAAATAAGAACAATATATAGTTTCTAATGAGATTTTTGTTGTTAAACAGGCAAAACTCTCCATACAGTAGTGCCAACAGAGTAATCAATGGATGTCAGAAGGCTTGTGCATAAAATCCCCAATCTAGTGCCTACTCACCCAATATCCTTACTCTGGTTGGCACAGGTGGCACTACTGTATGGAGAGCCTGTTTAATAACAGTTATGTGCTAGCATAAGAGATGGTGATCATGTGAGATTTTTTTTGCTGAATTTCTCTAGAAAGTTTGTCAAAATTCGATAAATATGACGTTACTTTCATTTCAAACTCTCACTGTTAAGCTGATTTTTTAGTTTATTTTTAATAAAATTCATGTTCGAAAATGGCTATTCACAAAAATATGTCAATCCAAAATCGACAGAAGTTAAAATGCATAAGTTTTTAATTGAATATAAGTATCAGGCAAACCGTTCCAAATATCAATAACAACTTGATCTTGCCCTTTAAGATTTATTGTGCAACAAAAGTAGATTTCTGTCTCTCTAAATTTCCTAATTCACTTTTAAGATCTACAAATTTTGAACTTCATATTTCCTTGATTTTTAAATCTGCTAGTTCTAGCTGAAAAATTGCTTAATCAATATCACTAAAAGGTAAAAAAATTCAAATCGGTAGAAATAATTTCGAGTAGTCTCAATAAAAATGATAAGGTTGCTTTTCCTTTCTAAACTCTTTAAATCTCTTTCCAAATTCTCATTTCATATTTACCACTATTTGCGTGAAATATGTTAATTTTTTAAAAATATCCTGTTGATATTTCTTCAACATAGGAAAATGTAGCAATGTGCCTTTCTCTAAGTCTGCAGTAAATAAACATAATTTTGATCAAAAGCAAGTACTTCTTCTAAAAGCAAAATAGCTGTATTTCCCTCTCCTTGCAGTTTCTTGTTTAGTGTGTTTAAATGTGAGATCATGTCCACCATAAAATAAAATTTTTGGTCCAATCATGATATTAAGCTCAACATATTCAAAATCTTTTTGGTTTAAAAATAATTTTATTTCTTCAATGCAAGCAATAAATCACATTAACACTACTACTCTGGAAATCCACCTTATTTTATTGTAAATTAATACATTGTACAGGCGTACACACACCTGCACATATATAATGTAATATATAAGGGATTCGAACTCAGACTTTCACGTGATCCTCAGCTTTCCATGCCATCTCATATTGCTGACCCACCTGATCATACACAATGTTGAAAAGATAAATAATTACCAATGTACATATTTCATACTAAACCAGCAATCATCAGTTGGTCCAGATTATCATCTCTACACATATATACAATCAGTGCTCATCTTTATATTAAGATAGCCAATCTTCATACATTAATGGACAGGCTTCAAACTACTCCAAGCCACAACTCTTCAGCCATCCATTTCATTGAAAATCTGATGATGGAATGTTGTGTATGATCAGGTGAGTCAGCAATATGAGATGGCATGGAAAACTGAGGGTCATGTGAAAATCTTATTTTACTGTGTAAACGAAAATCAGAATATTGATTATTGACATTGTTAAGAAGTTTACAAAATTGATGATGATATAGTGGCCTTGCCATTATTTTGTTTACAATTTATACAACCATGCCCATAACTAATAATATTTCCTTTAGAAAGATTTGTGAACAAAGTGCCTTTTGATGGATTATGCAGTGAAAAGAAACAATGTCATGCAAAATTTGTTTCTAAACATAGAAACAAAATATTTCATACTTGTACTCCATGGTTGCAATTGATATTATTTTATTAATATCAATATTTTTACTTTTTAAACAAGTGGTAACAGCAGATTCTATATCCTCACCTTGAGTTTGTCATCATATCATCATCAACCATTATCAATCCACTGCAGGATGAAGGTCTCTCCAAGTTTAATCCATCTTCTCTGATCTTTAGCTTCTCTTTTCCACAACACTCCTGCACATTTTCTTATTTCATCCATCCATCTCACATGTGTTCTCTTTCTGGGTCTTTTACAATCTCTTAGAATCCAGTTTAAAATTTCAATTGTCCATCTATTATCATTTCTTCTAGCAATATGTCCAGCCCAACTCCATTTCAATCTTTTAATTTTTTCAATAAGGTCAGTAACACCTGTTTGTTGTCTTACCCATACATTGCGTTTTCGATCTCTTCTTGTTACTCCCAACATACATCTCTCCATACTCCTTTGAGTGGTCTGAAGTCTCTGTATTGCTCTTCTATTAAGTGTCTAAGTCTCAGATCCATAAGTAAGAACTGGTAAAACACATTTGTTAAAAACCATTCTTTTCAAACACATAGGCATATTTCCTTTTAGTATCAAGTTATTTCTACCAAAAGCACTCCAACCAAGTTTAATTCTATGATTAATTTCCTCCATTATGTTTCCATCTGTATTAATAATCTGACCTAGGTATTTGTAACTGTTAACTTCTTCTAATTCTTCATAATCAATCTTTACTTTCATATTTTGAGCAAATCGATTAAACATTACTTTAGTCTTTTTAACATTTATCTTTAGTCCTACTTTTCTACTTTCATCTGCTAACTCCTGCAACATTTCCTGCAGCTCTGAAGCATTATTTGCAAGAACAACTACATCATCTGCAAAATCTAAATGACTTAAATACTCTCCATTTACTTTCATTCCTTTAGTTTCCCATTTTAATCCACAAAATACTTCTTGCAGCACTGCTGTAAAAAGTTTTGGAGATATGGAGTCACCTTGCCTTACACCTTTCTCAATGTTGATTTTTCCAGTATCATTATGTATGTCATCATATATGTGGCAGTATATCAAGTAACTCTTCCTGAGGCCCATCAGAGTTAATATATCTACAAATAAATACAACCTGTGCAATATCATTGCAAGATTCATCACAGGCAATAAAAAATCTTAGTGAATTTAAATCCATAACCTGTTAACTAGCTACATCTTCTGCACATGGACAGTTCTGTCTCTTATTGTCTTAGCAGATAATGGCAAGTGTTTTATTTTAGCAATTATTTCTGTTTTATTTTTAAAATTGCAAAAAAGATATTCAGACATTTTAATAAAACAATCTTTCACAAAAGCCATCCGTGAATGGATTTCACCACTTCACTAGAGTGGCAACAAAATTAGCAATAGTTGTATTATTATTTGATTTTATTCATTCTGAAAATGTACCTTTACTTAAATTCACTTTACATTGAAGTTCTACTGTCTTTCTTCTCTATCCCTTGATGTTTGCAAATGTTTCATGTTTATTTTAAAAATGCCTTTGTACATTTGTTTTTTGGTATTAGAATACTTTTTTTTTGACTTATTAAACACCTTGGGAATGTTGTTAAATTTGTAACAACTGCACTGGATTCAATCCATTCATTTCTAAATTCCTGCTTTTTTTGTCCTACTTTTTTCTTTTTTCCAACCATATTAAATATTGCCCTCAATACTAGAAGAAGCTTTTATTCAATATTTTTCCTTTGCACACTATAATATTTCACGAACTAAACAAAAACACTATAAAACTACTAAATGCAAAGGTGACATGATTGATAATGTCGCCATTTTAAAATTAAATTTGGCCAGAGAAACAGCACTGGAGTATTCATGACAGTTCATGTCTTTGATTTTAAATTTGCCTTATAATCATGAGATGTCTCCACAGATTATATTTTTAGATGAAACCATGAGAGCTATGGTTGAAACTGCCTGGAGATGGTCATGAAATATTAAGATAATGCGACACCACCTCTTATGTGCCATCTGCTAATGTCCTAAATTCTGCCTTTGGCTGGGTTAGTTTGGCATGTTTTTCTCAAGGCAATATATTCAATTATTATTAATAAGTTTTGTTCTTATTCTGATAGTGAAGTGATTAGTGAAATTAAAAAGACTTTAAAAAAAAAATTAGAGAAGTTTATGAGTTATCTTTTTTTTTTTTACTTAAATTTAAAATTTTAATCGTATAGTATTTACTAACTTAAAAAGAACCACAATTATACATTAAAAGAATCGCATGCTGCTCCGAAATCGCAGGTTGCCGACCCCTGGTTTAGGTCTTACCATATTTTAGATCATTTTATTTAGAGCTACTCGGAATAATAACAGCCAGAGAGTAAACGAAAATCAGCCCATATATTTTAATATAAATTGATTTTTAAATAACTGATATTATTAAATTTATAGAGTAGAAATATTTCACTCCTAAAACTTTATAATACATAAACACATTATATATGTAATGATAAGTAATTTTAATATTGAATAAATGTAATATGTGAAATTTACTAAGTCTACTTTAAATAATAAATGACCTGCTATCTAGCTGCCATGTCCAATAAATTTTTACTGTTAGAAAATAGACCATGGACCACTTCTTATTGTATTTTAAATCTTTTTAAAGTTATCCCGAACAATAACACCTTGAGAACAAATTTTCATCACTCTATAACTTAAAATAAAAAGATCTAAAATATGTTAAGAAGTAGTTCATTTTTTTCATATGTCATAGCATCGGCCGGGACGCGAACCCACAACCGTCTGCAAGCAACTACTTGCTTGCAAAGTGGTTGCGATGACCTCTCGGCTAACAATAGATATATTAAACAACCTCCATACTTCCCCATTCTTTTTAAATTCATATAAATAAAGATACAATAAAAGACAAATGATTCCCAAGATGTATTTCATGCTAAACCAGCACTCATCAGTTGGCCCAGGTCACTATCTGTCATATATGTCCCTATTATATGAAAAGTATTTATTTATCTATAATAAATTGTTACATTTTTATTTACCATTGTCAAACTCACTCCACTCACAACTTTGACACCATCCATCTCAGTTAAATACAATAATGATTATTATTAAACATTTTCTAAACTAGAGATTATCTCTAGAACAGATATAAACTTTAAATCTCAGTTAAAGATTAATATATCTGATTTTTTAATTTTAAACATACACACACATGAACTTATTCACCTTTCTCTTTCCCATGTGTAATATTTTTATATATATATAAAACAACCTCCATACTTATCCATTCTTTTTAAATTAATATAAAAAAGATACAATAAAAGACAAATGACCCCTAAGATGCATTTCGTGCTGAACCAGCATTCATCAGTTGGCCCAGTTCATTTTCTTACTGTAAAAAATATTAAACATGACAGCTAAAGGCTAGCTCAATTATTTTTTTAAATATATTTATTAAGCTGTTGCACATGTGCTTTGCAGATTTTAACTATAAATGACTGAATACTAACACTTCAAACACATGATAAAGTCTTTGGAAAAGATAGAGTGGCATCTATCTTTTCAAACCCAAACGCTTTTGTATGGGCAAATCTTAAGTGTTTGAAAGTGAAAGCGTGAAGATATTAAATAATCACTTTAAATATCTTCACGCTTTCACTTTCAAACACTTAAGATTTGCCCATACAAAAGCGTTTGGGTTCGAAAAGATAGATGCCACTCTATCTTTTCCAAAGACTTTATCATGTGTTTGAAGTGTTAGTATTCAGTCATTTATAGTTAAAATCTGCAAAGCGCATGTGCAACAGCTTAATGCTGTTTAAATATTACAGTTTATAAACATCACGCTATATAAAATAATTGATTTATTTAAATATACTTAATAAATTTTACATGGCATTATATTTATTCAATATTAAAATATTATTTACCATTATATATATATAAGTAGACTGTTATTAATCTGAATACCATTAGGTATAGAAAATTACAAATTACTGTTCTAATTACTGCTGTAGAAATATTTTATGCTCACATCAGTATAAGCATATTTTATAATTTTAAATTACTGTACTGTTATTATCAAAAATGTTTCAGTATATATATATACTAGAAATAGTAAAATTAATATTTACTTGGATTCTTAGCAAAGTTTGAACTTATAGTGAGGAAAAAAGAATTAATGTTCAAAGTCAAAAAAATCATAAATCAAAAAACCTCCAGAACTAAGTATATTGTATTAATGGTAATCCATCAGTATATATATATATTAAATTTAATATTTCAAATTGAAATATATATATATATATATATAAACACCCTCGAGTAGAAATATATGTATATGAAAAAAAAAGGGGGAATTTAATAATTTGATTTGAATGCACAGATGGCAAACTAATTATATAATTTAAAGTTAAAATCTAAAAACAAGATTCTTTTTAATATAAAAGAATTTTTAAAAAAATGCTGTTAATTAGTTATTTTTATTCTTAGAATGGAAATGATTTTCTATTTTAACGTAATTGCAAACAGGCCCTTGGGCATATAGTCAGATAGGAGATAAATTAAAAAAAATATTACTGATTGGATTTCAGAGAGCTAAAAAAAAGAGATTTTTGGGATTGCTCTTACTGATTGTGGATTAAGTACTGTATATTGATAAGTGTATTATGAATTTTCAAAATGTAGACGTCAGCAATAATTTACATTTCCCATATTTGCAGCAGCTGAAGTGGTCTCCAGAATAGGATGGTTCCTGGAAAATAGCCAGCAATGGATTTCTCTCCATCTAGAAGAATAGAAAATGGAAAGAACTTTGAATTCTACCATGCAGCACGAATTACAAGGATGGACTTTACCTATAGCATTGGAAAGTATAAACTTTTCTTTTAAATGAAGTATGAACATTAATCATATAATGTGAACTTTTCCCAGTATTTTAAGTGTCACTTAACTCTTAAAAGAAATCTCTTATCTGACTAAATTTTAAATTATTTATCTATTTTCTTTTTTTTAAATATGCTTAATATCATTTCCATTCTCGTAATTTCTTTTAAATTAATTATTTAAAGTGAGTGTGAATGGCTGCATAGATTCATAAGATTGTTAGTTTAAAGTGTGTTAATTTTGGGCTAATTGTTTTGTAGTTGGATCGGTGCTAGTGGATAGATGTACGGATGTTTTATATCAATGTAACTCGAGTAGGTGCATTGGATACTCGTTCCCTTGTTCCACGTTAGCATACAGGGCATAATACCCACCTGAACGTATGACCCAAAATGGTAGTCATCATGTTGACAATGATCATAGACATATTTCCTATGTTATTGATTTTCTTACGCTCTGACTGGGACAGTAAGCCAGCAAAGATGGCTATCACCATTTACAGAGCTTCTTGTATAATTTCATTCTTGTATCATGGGGAGAATATTTTTTTTTTGTCTGTGAGTAATTATTGATTAGTGAAAAATATATACTTTTGTCTATGTGTTTATAATATAATGGCAGCTTACCTACAAGTTAGTCATTCTCAATAGCAAATAGATAAAACATTTTGTCTTACATTAAGATTATTACATGACTTGTAGAATTCTGTAGTGGCATTTGAGTCATTTGGCTTAAATCCATTTCCCCCCAAATATCTCAATATATCAAAATTAAAAAATTGAACACAAAAAAAGTCAAAAATATTGCTGATTGGTTCTTTTTTATTCTCAAAATAGTCACTGTGTTTGTGAGAGCTCATCTTTTATTCAAATCTCAAAATGAAAAATTGCATATTTTCCAATATATTTATATTTATTTTTGGAAAATATTTGTAAAATATTCATTTTTTAAAAAAAAATATGAAGATTAGATTTAGATTTTATTTTAATATATATGTGTTTCATGACATACAACAACATAGTAATGTGAATGCATATATATATATATAAAGTTGAAAGGAAAAATATAAATAAACACATACAACAATTTTTTGTAGATGTTTTTTATATTACACTGAAATAACAAATATTAATTAATTTTGAATTTTAAAAAAATTATTATAAATCAAACATTTTAAAAAGGTCTAATTAATATTGTATTAATTCTGATTTTGAAATTAAAACAAGCATGTTTTTATGTTACAATAGATATACTGGTAATTATAAATCTCCACTATCTATTTTGATTAAAGTAATTATTTTTAATTAATGCTTGTCAAAGATATTTTGATAAAAATTCTACAAACTTATTTTTGAAAGGATTAAGTTGAATTGGAAAAAGTTATTAACTTTTTCAATCAAGATAAAGAAAAGTTACTTTTCGTGACTATGATTTTTTTTCATCCTCACTATAAAAAGGTTGGAAAAAAGATATGGGGAAGTTTTACAGATTATGACAGCATGATTATTATGAAGATATGATTTAAAGGGCAGAATTCAGTCCAGGTGCTGATACCAGCTTACTACAGTAGAATTTGGATTCACATGGAGTTCAGGGCCAGATTTTCTATGTTTCATTAGCCCATATTGTTTACTAGTTGGTATGCCTAAAATCTATCAAATTTTAGATGAAATGGAGCTGACTGTATATATGACAATAGTTACCAGATTATATCTTTTCTGAAGATGACAAAAAGCCAGCCACTGTTTTAGAAGGGATCAGCTTACCAAGAGAGTCCATCAGCTTGCTGAAGAATTAGTTTATATGTATACTGTTTATCTATATGCAGAAAAATACAGATAAGGGTACTGCAATATATATATACAAAGTACAGCTGGTGAGTTATTTAAAATAATTTCTCAAAAAAGACCGTTGTAAATTTTAAATTACAAATTTTTTTAAAATAAATAACTTTATTCAACAAAAAGTAAGATGCATTTCCAGTATTTTTTTTAAAAAAATCCTCAAAAAGCCTTTCTAGATTAGAGGAAAAAAAATTTGCTGGAGTATATTTTAGAGATATTTATAATTAATTAGGAGTAACGTGTTACAAAGAAAAAGAAACCTTTTATAAAGGGCTGTCAAAGAAGTAATCTTTTTTTTATGGAAAGAAAAAAAAACTTATTTACAATTGGGGATAGTGAGATGATTTAGATTAGTAAGAAAATATATAAACACTATGTGTGCATTGGTTATTTATGTTTGATGGAAATAATATTTTTAATAAGTTTATTTGTTAATTAATGAAATATTATTAGGATATAAATATCTGTGTGCTTACATCTAAATGGGTACCCAAATATATATTAAATCAATCTTTATTTATGTATCATAAATATGATTAGAATGTTTACACAGCATATCTATGCTTATTTATATAGATTTGTGTAGTGCTATGTATTATAAAAATGAATTTCATTTATAGATTTATCTCATGTTTATAAATTATTATACTGCACATCGGTGTGCTTATCTATAGGGGTGTATGTTATGTAAATCTATTGGGACATATATGTAAATTATTATGTAATTGTGGATTTCTTTAAATCAGAAGGCTTAATTTATATGTATAGCTGTATTCTACCAACCTTAATTTCATCTTAATTTTATTGTTATTAATATATTCATATTTCATTGTTTAAATTATTCCAGTGAATTTAATTAATCATTGAATAGATTTAAAATATTATATGTTTGTATTGTATCTATTGATTACAGTAATAATTATAGAGCTTTTGCTCTCTGAGCTGGATTTGTGTATAATGGTCTGTTATATAAAAGGTGGTTGTATTTAGTGTTATGGAATCCAGATGATGATCATCCTGGTTAGTGCAAAGGAGATATCCTTTAAAGTACATGCACTATATTTCATTTTAATTATTTAGTTAAAAATTAAGTTTAAAGTTGGCCAGTACACTAATAGTACTAAGTGGCCAGAGCATTGATGATGACCAGCATGTTTTATTATCCCAGCATTCTCTTTTTATTGTTATATATTGTTCTGGGTTAACACTTAAGTATTTGAGCATCCAAATTATTATGTTGTACCGCTGTTCTAAGTTTCACAAGGGCTAAATAATTAGCCTGGTTTATAGTAGATCCATTTCAAATCCAGTCACAAGATTGACTGTTGATTTAGTTTTATTGTTCATCATCCATGGTGCTAATGATTATTATTTTATGTAATTCTGATGAACTTATAGTTACTAATAGTTAGTCTTAGTGCTGATTTCTGCTCTCTCATGCTCATTATTTACTCATTATATATTTGTATGTTTAATTTTATATTTTGTTGACTTGGGTTGATGATGATGATTTTTATTTGAATAATGAAGAGAATACACTATCTCCCATCTACACAAAACACATCTTTGACTCTATCATGAATTTTAAAATGCTTGAATAACAATGTACCATAATATGCATTTTCACCTACCTACCTCTGCTATATTTTATTCCAAGTCCCTCTTATAATTATTGTATATGATATATAATAGCTCGTTTTGTTCATAAATTTTGATTCTATACGTTTTATTTATTGAAAACTTTTCACATGCATATATATATAACACAAACACTTTTTTTGTGTGAATGGTATGTATATGTAAATTAAGATTAAAACAAATTGGTTGAAATATTTCTAAGATTGGCTAAAGAAAATGTTTATTATATGTATTTATTTTTATTATATTTAGCTGAGTGTGCTTTTGGTTTGGAAACCCCGATTCATAATATTCATGTATTGGCTGGGTATGCTGCTGTATTTATTGATGATGTACTAAATATTTAAAATAGCTATTTAAATATTCCAATTGCTTGAGAATATTTTATACAAGTGAGCAAAAAAAACTCTGAATATAAATCAGTTTTTGGGAGCATGAACAAAAATTTGTCCCCACTTTTGACTCAAAGAATGCTGTTTGCATGGACTGAGATGACAGAAAAAGAAAAGTTAAAGAGATATTATGATTTATAATCACCAACAACCAAGTCTTTAACAAAAAAAATCAATACCCAATTCTCAAGCAAGTGGAATATTTGAATAGCTAATTTAAATAATCAGTACTTCATGAATTAATACTGCAGCTTACCCAGCCAATCAATGAGTGCTATGAAACTGATTTTCCAAGCCAAAGACATGCCCAGTTATGTTTAATCAAGATAAATGCATGTAATAAATCTTTTTTAGCCAACATTATAAACGTTGCAGCCAATTTATTACAAACAAGATTTTCAATAAGGATAACAACGAATTTTAAACTAAGATTATAGTATGAACAAAATTTTAAATAATAATAATGTGGTTATTAATAATAAAATGAGGAAGCATATATACATATATATTTATTGTGTGTTTATGCATTCACTCAAAAAATAAAAAAATAATGAAACTTACTATGCCAAAATAGTTCTGTTTTAACTACATCACTTTCACGCAAGGTAGGGACTGGTTTCTAACTGCTTTTAACATCTATCGTGAGAGTGGCGTAGTGAAAATTACACTATAGACTTATTATTCATTATGTGGCTAATCTCTAATCTAATGAATAACTAATAAAAATTTATATTTATTGCATCATATTTTTAATTTTTAAAAAATAAAATGAAAAGCAAACTATTAGAATTTTATCGCAATGAAACATGTTTGGAATGATCTTCAATAACTTTTTCTTTTGTTCCCAAGAAATGTTAATAGCTGTCTGTTTATTAGCAAACTAAGCTCTCTCAAACTGTTTTGATATTCTTAACTCTGTATTGACTTCAGAATCTAATATCGTTACCCCTATTTACCACTATTCATTATAAAGTCTCAGTTAAAATATTCAAACTTTAAGCTTTGTGATACCATTCAAGAATATTGTGTAATTCCTTTTTATGTCACTCCTAAATATTAATTTTCATTTTAGTGCTTAAAAAATACTTTAGCAATTATCTTAAATTTCATAAAACTTTAAATTTTATGATTAGAAAACATTTTATTACACAAAATATTATACTGCACTGAAATTCAGAAAAATTAAAAAAGTGAATTGTAAAAGATCCAAATAAATGTTAACAAATTTGATAGCGTGCTAGCGTACAATATATTAGATAATTATAAATTAGCGATCAGGCTAATGCACATGCGCTTTACAGATTTTTAAACTATACGTAAATGAATACTCTTATTCTCAAATACGTATAGTTTAAAAATCTGTAAAGCGCATGTGCATTAGCCTGATCGCTAATTTACAATTACAATTTAATAATATATATACCTTATTAAATATATTAGGTAGAAAAATAGTTGCTGCCATATCAAAAAAAAAAAAAAATTAAATTTATACATTTTAACGTTTCTGTATTTTGGTTATTTAATTTTTTTTATTGTTTGTCTCCATTGGGGGGTGGGGGTGATACAATTGAAACAATGTAATTTGATTCAGTGTATATTGTACCTTCACTGCAAATGTGTGTGTATACTATATATCCAGTATGAAGTAAAAAATTAAAATGTATAAAAAAATTTAAAAAATATATTTTAAAAAATAATTCCTTATTATTATTTATATATTATAAAATAACTGAAAACATGCATATGGGGGGTGTCTGTATACTCAAATTATAAATAAATACAAATATTGAAATTCAAAAATGGAAATTAATGAAGTCCGTAATGCTATTCTTTTATATAAATTATAAAACTAATAAAAAATCATATACAACAGCTATATATTCTAACCTTCCCCCTCTTGCTCCATAATAATAACAACAACAACATGCCAATAGTATACTAATTATTCCGGATTTTCATTACTTATTTATTTCCGGTCAATAACAATTAATATTAATAATAATTCCGGGTTCTTTAGCTCAGTCTATTAAACATATTATTATGATTTAAATAAAACAATTACTAGCTCAGAATTTTATAAAATCTAATCGTGTCTATGAAATAAATCAACACAAATATCTTTTATCATTCCCATGAGACCTGGAGCAATGACAAAGGAACAAGACGAAAGATCATTGAGATACTATCCCAATGGCATAAGAACACTATCATAAATAATTGACTAATAGCATTCTTACGACCTTTAAAACTTTTATTATATCTTAATATTTTTTTTTAAATAAAATCTAGCTCACATAAAATAAATTAATTAAATAAAATAGAATTAAATTGATCTAGTCATATCAAATCAAATAGATAAATCAATAAGTAAATAAATAATTAAATCTCAGGTTTATGAATTGTAATTAAAACTGATTTTATATTGCCATAGTAAACTATGATAAGGGAATTTTATGTCATAATTCACTACGTAAAGAATAACTAATTAATAATAACAATGACAATAATAGAGTAATACAATCATCTTTTCTTTCTAGATGTATTAAATATTTTCGTGGTAATATTTATCAATCCGATAATCAAAAGTTATGTGGTAACGTTCGCATATATTTTACTTAAATACTGTGGCAATCAAGTTATGACCATATCTGTTCTAATTATACTTCTTTCATTTCATTACGTAAATAAAATAAAATAAATTATTAAAATTTCTAATGTTTATTTATTTTGTGCAAAATCTTAAATATGTTTAATTATAAACGTGCGTTGTGATTTCATGCATTTTCATGTGTAGGAAAAACAACAACCAAGACACAAAGCTTACTAATAAAATTTTATAACATTTTATTAACATTATAACAAGTAACAATTTGTACATTATTTACAGCGGATATCCCTATCTACTTATTACAAACTCTTTTATTTCTACCCGTTGATGTCTTAACATTATTCTTATCTAATTTTTTATTTTACCCTTTTACCATTAATAATTACAAAAATATATTTCACAATATTATTATCTTCAGATACATGTTTTGAGCTTAGTTTAATACACAAAATTCTATCTATTAAAAATTTCTATTGACATTTATATCCTTATAATTTCAGGTTTATATTTCTATAAAATCTTTACTTTTATGTAAAATTATACAAAAATTACAAAATTCTAATTATATTCTTGTTAGTATGGAATCCTACAGAATTTAATCCTTATGACAATTTGATGTTCAGTTCTATCATCGATCATATAATAATTATTAGTCGAATTATTGATCCTATTCCTAGTTTTACATAGCAATTATCGTCATCCACACACCATGTACAAATACACATTTTTTATTATACTTTTAAATCATTTCGCTACACAAAACATGCAATCTCTTCTATTAAAATATCACGTACAATATTTTAAAATCTTATTATTGCTTTAAAACTTAATTCTAAAGTTTTTTTTTTTTTTTTTTAAATTACATCATATGATTCTCCATCTTTTATAATACTGATACTTTCACTTTGGACTTATACAATTCTACTTTACTCTAGTAAACAACTATTCTTACATAACTAATATCTAGCTTCCTTTCTATCTTATGTATCATTTCTATAAAATTATCTCCCTGACGATGTATTCTCATGAAATCAAGATAGCGAAGATATAGATGCATTGGATCAAAATAAACAAGATATTATCCTTTATAAAACTTCGACAATCATGGCACAGTGAATTTAAGGACGCCATAGAGGAGTGACTTTTATCTGTCTATCTGCCTCTAATATTGGAAGGATGCTAAAGCTATTTCTTCAGCTTCATCACATCAGAAAGTTTCAAAGATATGTAAAGACACTGTCCAGAATATATGTGCTCAGTTATAGGGCAAAGTTATCTATACTGAGGTCACACAAATTATTATGATCCCCATATTTCATTCCTTATATTTTAATAAAACATCCTCTTGGTTTCCTTTGATATCAGTATTCCCAAGTCACTATCTGACTGATTTCTTCAGATTCATCTCTACATTACATCGACAAATTCTCTGTCTATCTTGCTAATAATAATAAAATTCATTTTTAATATAACTATACAGCTATTCTTAAGAAAATTCTTTACTATACTTTTCGTACATTTCTATCTCTATTGTTCTAAACTATTTAGATATTTTCAATATAAAATTCAAAAGAATCACATAATTAATATGTTACTTATTATTAATTATTTTAAATCATTTATTGCATGCACATTTTTAAAATTTTACTACTCTCTCAAATATATGTTTGATGTTGGATAAATGTGTACTTATAACTTTTAACATCGTTCATACCTCATTCATTAATAGATGACCTATAAAAAAAAATTACATTACATATTATCAATAATATTAAAATTACCAACGATCTCTATCCTCTGGATCGTATTTGTAAACTTCTCCATTCCAGGACTTCTAGTAGGTATTTAACATTTTCCATACACACATTTTATTTATTATTAATATTTCTCTCATTCCATTAGCTCATATTTTAATTATAACTATTATAAAATTTATGTTTATATGTTTCCCTAAGCTAATTCAAATTTTATACTTTAAATACAATAAAAAATATTAAAATTATATTTACGATACATCTTTGTTGGATTCGCTTGGAAAATCGTTCCTTGCAAAGCTAAATAAAAAAAAATGTACTTTATTTTCTTTAGTCACTTAATGTTCTATTTAAAATTTTAATTATGTTTATTAATTCTTCTTAGACGATGATCCTTAGTTTTCTTCATATTTTTCCACTTATTCTTGATATCTCCTTTATATAGTCTGCTAATTTTTTTTTTTCTTTTTCCCCCGCGCGCTTGGTTTTCCCTCGATGCATCTTGTACTTTATTTTAGAAAATTCAATAAATTTTTCCTTATTTCCATGGATCCATTTTCCTCCTTTAGTGATTAATTTATATCTGTTTAAACAATCTTTCTTCCATTTGATATCTTTTCCGCTTTTCTATGATAAGATGAAATCCAGGTTCCTCTTAGTAAATTCATATAGCACTTTATACAGGACTATGGCTTCTCTCCTACTTTTTACTTTTGGAAATTATATTTTTTAAATAATGTTTTCCTTTACTATAGCATATTTTTCTTCCTCATCCTATTTATATTTACTTGAACATATACTATGATTTTTCTCATAGAGAAATATGACTTAGTTTTAAGTACTTATAAAACAAATGTTCGTCATAAGATTCTCTCAATAGTAAATATTTTCTTTCTTATATTTTCACACAGCGTCTTCTTTGTATTACTTTTCTTTTTTAGCGTTATAGGATTTAGTTTCTGGTTGAGCACGAATAACATAAAATTTATACAATTTTCACTCATTTTTCTTTCAATAATTATTTCAATTATTATTTTTGGTATTTCCATCTTTACTGTAGCATGAATGGTCAAATTTGAATAAATCCACTGGTAAGATCACGTAGAAATTAGCAAATCATCTTTCTGGATACAAGATTATATTATCTGTTAAAGACTAACTTTAGAATAATTATTAATTTATAAATTTAAACTACTTTTTCAGCTTTGATGTTACAAGCAATTCAAAAAGGTTACCGTCCTCTTCAACTTTCACATTCCGTCTCCCGCTTCTGTCTATCTTAGATTTTTTTCTTGCCAATTTAAATCCGTTGATTGGTCAATATTTGTTTTTAGCGCGAACAATATTAGTCATTCTATTTTGGGATAATAAATTGTACTTTTAAATAAATATTTATGACGTAATGTCTGGAATATTATTTTAACTTAATATTATTAAATTAAATTACAGTTTGATAAACTTATTTTTTGATCTTTAAAATAATTATTAAGACAATATATAACATTTTTAACTTTTAATTTTAATGATGGATGGCAATTATATCTAGTTTTAAATTCACAAACTTTATTATTATCTACCAAGTGTGTGTGTGCGTGAAGGCATTTAATATACGATCACGTGTCTATCAACTTTATAAAATGATTTCTTTTTTATTTATGTCTCGGTTTAAATCACCAAAACTAACGTACTTTATAAAATTTTGGAAAATAAATTGAAACTTATAGAACCAAATATAACTCTCACCATCCTACAGTTTATTAATAAAAATATACCCTATTAATTTTGACTAACTATAAAATTATATTTCATTTATTTAATCTATTAATTCTTGGGCTATTATTTTAAAATTATTACAATAATTTTAGCTATCTATAGCTGTGTTATTTTGTATGGCCAGCTCTCACAACCATAAGCAATGATATTAAAACTTTATTTAACTGTTTACTTTTAAAAATACTTTATTACACTATGATCTATTAGGTATTTTAGCTTAAAATTGTATTACAAAACTATTATTACTTTTATATCACCTAAATATAACTTAAAATTTAAAATTTTTTTCATATTTGACCTTTCTCCCTACCTATGACCTACAGACAAGGGCACAATATATATATATTGAACTAGGTCCAAGGAAGAACTTTACTCTTGCTAGGTTTAACTGTGTTTAAATATCTTTTATAATAATTTTAAAAACACGGGAACAAACTGGTCCTTCAAGCAGAGAAGTAGAATACCATTGATAGATGACCTATCAACAGTACTTATAACCAGATCAAGGTTATAACCTATGATAACATTTCCAGGCTATAGCATTTCTCAACTTTTAAATTCAAACTCATGCCATCCAAAGCATTTTATTTGTTTTGGGGATCAACCTCAGATTCCAGCTAACCATAGGTTATATAGTCCGCATGCTTTGGATGACAGGCACACACTCCAGCACTTAAAGTATCCCATGACTAGCTCATACTCTTAAATCAGGATCCAGCACATTCATTTAACACATAAAATAAAATATCTATACACTTAAATCACTGAGGATGCAGTGACAAAAGAGAGAGAGAAAAAAATAGACAAAATAACAATTAAGTAAACAATATTTATTCACACACACACACATATCTAATATAATATAAAATAATATAATATCTTACATAAAAATATAAATGATTACTTTCAGACTATAGTTATAATAGTCGCTCGTTAAAGTTCATTTCATTTAAAATAAAGAGTCTAGACTATGATCAGAATATATTTAAAAGTATCTTTTCTTAAGTTTTCATTTATTTTATTTTCCAACTGGTTTCTGTCAAACAATGAGAGAGAGATAGAGAGAGTATGCAGCAGCTTCTATTTCACAATCTTGGCACTGGTTTCAGGTATTGATTCAGGTGGGATAGTTGATGGTTAAGGGTTTGGGCATGAAGTTGTAAAACACTTCTATGGCTTATGTGGCCTCTGCATTAATGTTGACCACAGCAGTAATGACTGGTTTATTGCGGCATTTAAATTTTGCCAAAACTCTAAATCTGCATTCTTCTGCATGCTGTATAGCTAGACTCTGAATTGAATGAATAATACTGGACTGATTTGAAGATTGCAGTCCTGACTAATAACAAATTGATGCCTGGAATAACTCGATCACAAAATGTAAACCAGACTGTATAGCAATAACACTAATAGCAACCCCAACTTGAACTGAACTTGAACCAAACTGAATTACAGATTGAAGAGTGGAATGATCTAGCAGATTGCAGACCCAACTGAAGAACAATAATGATGTAACTTTTATATATATTTTTCTCTTCCATTATTTATTTCCTTATTGTATTTTTAATTTTGATCATAACTTGAAGTCATCTTTTAATTAATTTTACATTTCTTGTTATCTTAATCCTTCGTTCAGATTCATCTACTACCTCGATAAGAGAATGTACATGTTTTTTTTTTATTTAATTCAACTGTGACTTATAATTTTCTTTTATCAGCCAAGTAATCTTTAACTAATTGCATTTTTAAAAGTTTTTATTTACAGATTTGCATATTTATTCTTTAAAAAGAGAGAGAAAAAAAAGGAAAAAAGGTTTAAATCTTTTTCTAATTTTATTTTAGATTTCTCTCTCACCCGCCTTTTAACATAGTTTTATTATATTTTAAAAGCAAAATATAAGCAATCTTTTTATTTTATTTTTAAAACTACATTTTGAAAATCATTCCTTAATTAATTATTACTTTTGGACTATTCTTTCAAATAAATTTGATAGTAATTTTTTTTAAAATTATGAAACATGTAATGCAGATATCCATTAGCATTACAATATATATATAATAAAAAGTTGTTTGTTACTGATATTAGGATTGTTATTGATATTGGGAAGTGTTGACTGATTTTAATGAATACTTATAAATCCATTTAGCCATGAACATTATCACACTTTAAATAAATAATATATATTCACTATATAACTTTATATATACTACCTTATATAATTTTCTATTTATTTTTAATTGAGCAATTATTAACTAAATTTATTAAAGTTTTATAAATATTCATACAATTATTTAAGTTATGATTAGTAACTTAAATAAATTTAGGTAACATTAACTAAATTTATTGAAGTTTCCTAAATATTCATACAATTATTTAAGTTATGATTAATTACTTAAATAAATTTGGATAACATCTAGTCAATTAAAATTGAATGGAAAATTATATATGATAGTATGTGAAAAGTTACAGTGTATGTATTATTTATCCTGTATATTGAATATTATATTACAGTCAATTCTATGAAGTTATATTGAATTATATGGAAAAAAAATTCTATTTTACTGATGTTTTGTTTTTGTTATTTTACTTCCATAAGAGAACAATAGATGGTGTTCTAGCTGCCATAATTGGTTAACATTAAAATAGATGCTTAACATTTGAAAGAGACACAAAACCATGTGTCAACAAGGCTTTTTATGTGTAATTATTATTAATGTGTATTTATATAGATGTTATATATGATTATTTATTATAAATATTGAAATATAGATTTTCAAAAACTGACGGTTAATTATATTTTAAAGTGCTTTTTTTTTTGATACAGTAAATTAATCATTAATATTTTCATAATCCAACTATTAGATTATTAAATGGCTCTAAGCAAAGTTAAGGATTTTTAATTCACTTAAAAACAGAAAAAGATTGCTCTCTATTTGCAAAGAAGCATAAGAAATATTTTGCAAATTGTCTACATTTTCATTAAAGTAGTAAGATAATACTTTGTACCTCTCAAATATTAAATTGCCCTTCATAGATTAGAACAGTGATAAAGTGGAACATTTTGAAGCCTCCAGGGATCATGAATCTAGTTGTTGCCATCACTTATAGTACAGTTACCAATATGGGTTTGATTTGCAGTTATATTTGTTGAAAATTTTAAGTAAAATTTTATTGGTGTGGAGATGCTGTGACCAAGGCCTTATCTTCTATATCTGTACTATTCCAGTATACTCATTCATAAACAACATCTTGTTTCCCTTATGTATAAACTATCCACATAATACATTATATATAATATTACATTTATTGTTATTATGAATATCTTTTACATTAATAATTAATCAATAGATATTTGGTGACATGAAAAGTATTATATTAAACTATTCAGATACAATTTATTCATTCCACAATATTTGTTACTAATATAAGGCAATGATACTTTTTTTTTGATAACCTTCTTTAACATTATTCAAGATATGTATATATCACATGATCACCTTTTCTTATGCTTGCTTATAACTGTTATTAAAACAGGCAAAACTCTCCATCCGTATCACCACTCAGTGCAAGCTAGAGTAATCAGTGGATGCCAGAAGGCTTGTGCATAAAATCCCCATCTAGTGCCTACTCACCCAATATCCCTAGACTAGTTTCTGGCTTGTGGCTCCTCACTGACGAAGGCCATAAAAGATATTGGATGAGTAAGCACTAGATGGGGATTTTATGCACAAGCCCTTTTGGCATTGATTACTTTGGCTTACCCTGAGTGGCAATACATATGGAGAGTTTTGCCTGTCTTAATATATATATGTCAAACTTTAATTCAAAGCATAAATATTCTGAATTCAGCTAATTTATGATTCATAGAGAATTTTGCATAAAGGAATTAATAAAATCTCTGTTAAAGAATTCACAAGTATTTTCTATTCAATTATATTTTTTTTTTCTATAAATTTAAATTGGGGTAAGAAATAATTTCAATATTATCGGTCTATTTCATATTGTTAATTCATTTAATAATTCATGAGTTGATAAAGAGTAATTGATGATCCATTTGCAAATATCTCATCCACATTATTTGACATTAATGTGACAAACTTTTTATTATCTTTTTTTATTATAAAAAATAGGAAATTAATGAACTCCTTTATGCTGTTCTTTCATATAAATTATAATATATAATAAAAATCATATATAACAGCTATATAAATAAATATATACATTAACAATAATTATACATAAAAAACCTTTTTCTGCACACGGTTTCATTTTCTTTTCAAGTGTTAATCATCTATTTTAACATTATCCAATTACTGCAGATTTATTCTATTTTAATGATATTTTATATTTTGTTATGGTATTTTACTTTCATTATTCACCACTAGGTAGTGTCCTCTCAGTAATAATTGGTTAATGTTAAAATAGATGATTAACATTTGAAAAGGGCATAAAACTATGTGCTCAAAAAGGCTTTTTATGTATAATTATATATATATAGCTAATGTAAATGATTTTTATTATTTCTTATAATTTCTTCATAAGGTAATAACATTTAATGACTGAAATAGGCAAACCTATTGGCTAAACGTTTTTAACATTTATGTATGATTTTCAAATGTTGCCATTAAATTATCATATAAATATCAAGTTATTTTTAACAGATTAATATTTAAATTTAGTAAATATAAGTAATATTAACATCAATATTCACTAACTGAGTGCACTTAATGCATGTAATTTTTATTATTTTCAGAGGAATACAGTTTCAACTGTTCAGTAATCTTTCTCAGATCATATATTATGTTTAGCAAAAATGTTAAGTTTTTTTTTTTACTCATGTGTCATAGTGAAATTTTTTGTAATAACACTTTATAGCTATTGGGAACAGTTGCACCACACACACACACACATGCTAGAATATATATATTTCCCCAAAGTAAAAAAAATATTTGACTTAATGACATAGGTTTTGAAAAAGGCTATTGAATAGTTGAAATTGTCAATTTGTATTTGAAGATATAAACAAATTACATATATTAAGTGCATATGGATTTTGATTATTATTATTGTTATTTTATATTTTCTATAATATAACACATGAAAAAAATATAAGAAAAAAATATGAATTGCTTTAATGTAATGTCAAACTTAAAACAGTGACAAACTCTCCATATAGTAGTGCCACCCATTGCAAGCCACAGTAATCAATGGATACAAGAAGGTTTGTGCACAAAATCCCTACCTAGTGCCTACTCATCCAATATTCCCAGATTACTTGTAACTTTCATCAATGAGAAGCCTTGGATCTAAAAGCACTGCACCTAGATCTTAACATCTAATGCAGTCCTCCAGCAGCCATCTTTTATCTTTTTAGTTAAGTATAAAACTATTAGTCCCAAATAAAAACATGCTTTCAATTTAAGCTCATTCATTTGTATAATGGTGATTATGGTTATTAAAGAACCAGACACACAGAAAGATACAGATACTAAACTGGATTTAGATCTATATGACTATAGAAACAAATGAGCTTCAACGGAAAACATTATGTTTTCATTTTGGACTCGTAGCTTTACAGTTAATCAAACAGATAAAAAATGGCTACTGGAAAGTTGCATTAGATCCTAAGATCTAGGTATAGTGCTCTCACACGCAAGGCCTCTGACTGATGAAACTCATAAGCTAGAAACTAGTCTGGGGATTTGCATGAGTAAATATTATGATAGGGATTTTATACCAAATATCTTGCATCCATTGATTACTATGGTTTGCACTGGGTGGCACTACTGTATGAATAGTTGTCATTGTTTTAACAGCTTGTGTAAGCATAGGAAATAATTATCATATGATGTTTAATGGTTTAATGTCAAACTTACAAATATCTTCATTATATAAAGGCTTATCAATTATTTGGATAGAATTTTTTTATTATAAATCTATACAATTCTAAGATATTTGATATAAATATCTGATTCTTTTCACTAACAAATTAATTTGCCATGTTTTTATCAAAATAAAATGGTGATGAAATACACATAACATATTTTAATTCATTTTTCTGATTTTTAAAAAAAATATATACTGTTAATCCAAAAAATGTGCGCCATTCTCAAAATTATAAACTGATAAATATATATAAATACTGTATAATTAGAATATATATATATATATTTAACTATAATCTCAGCATTATGTTCTGAATTTCAACTTCGATTTGCTTAACATCAAAATAGTTTGTGCTAAGCACAACAATCTAAAGAGAAAATTTAAAGAAGTGTGGTTCATCGCCACTCACACAATAAATAAAAAGAATTCATGTGTTTCTTTATCATGCAAATAGTACATGTAAATCTATCAATTTACACATTAATTACTTTATATGTTTGATCTCTGCTTCCTCTTCCTCACTCACAAATCTGATTTTATCTTGTGCTATGAATATGACCTGCTCCATAGAAAGCAATGCTAAGTTGTAGTTATTTTGTAATATTTATTAATGTTTCCTTTGAGGTGAACTATGCCCTGTATTGAATAATGAACTTAATTGTAGTAATGATTTTGACGACTTACCAAGCCTATGAGATTTTAATGTCAATCTAAATTTTACATATTTTTAAAGACTAATAAAAATTAAAAATAATTTCATAAATTAAATAAAAAATATTTTTTTACCAAAATAAAAAGTGTATTAATATAAAACAAACATAAAAAGTTACTCATATACACATTTAAAGTTGTAATTAATAATTTATAAAGGGTATATTTATTACGTAAGTAATATATATTAAGGCTATAACCTTAAGACTAAGCACATAGTCTTAAGGTTATAGTCTTCATAAACACATTTTAAAAATAAAATAATAGTTGCATACCCCATGCATGCATGCACACAAAATATGCAAGTTTCTTCAATAGTTTATTTCACATTTTGTAAATTTGAAAAAAAGTTTGAAAGCCTTTCAAGCTTTTTGGTCCTTGGTTCATTATGTACTACATATTTTGCCCTTATAAGTGATATGATTCTAAATGTTAAACTCATTTTATTAAACTGTTGGATAGCATTTTCTCTGTATTGATCTTTATATTTTAAACCTTTTTTGATGAATATAATCTTATAACCTTCATTAATAAATCATTAAAAACAAATTAATTTGTTTATACTATAAATCATCTAAAGAAAATTCCAAGTATATATGGAAATAATTATTATATCGATATACATCTATAATTCATTCATAGTTATTTTTATTTGATTGTGATTAAAATAATTGAATGATATAATGCTCGTGATATCATTAGATGTTAGAAGTGACTTAGTTGAGCACTGATCCACAAGTCTTCAGCTCTCAAATTTGACACATTACCATTGAACTAAACTATACAAGGAAATTATCTGCTATTAACTATATACACATTCTAAATTTTCATGGAACTTTTACCTAATATGAAAATTGTAATAATTAAATACTCTTTACATGTAATACTTTATTCTTGATAAAACTGTACAGTTTCTACTGTCCAACAGTATTCTTCAGAGATACAATATATAAATATAGAGGAACATTTACCATACATTATTTAACCATAAATAATTAAATATCACAAATTTTACAACTTGATACCTCTCTACTAATATATATCTTAAGATATATGTATAATGATGACAAAAAATGGAAATTAAAAGATTACATCCATGTAAACAGATATAACTTTATCTTTTGATGTTGCCAGGACACCATAAATTTCTAATTCACAATCCTCTTAAGGCTAAACAAGTTTTTTCCATTATCCTATAAATAGCTCTATTATTTTGGGTGTAGTGAAGTAAAAGTTCTTTTTTACTTCAAACCCAAGTTCTTATAATGATTTAAAACCATTTAAGCTATTTTTATAAGTGTGACACTGGAGAAGACTAGTGTCTTTCTTGACATTCTGCATATAATAATTAATTTTTGCCAAAAGAGATATATATATGTTGAATTATATATTTTCATGCATTTTTAAATTGATAAAGAATAGAAATTAAAAGATTATATATATATATATATATATATACACACATTTAAAATATATCTTATACTATATCTTATATCAAAAAGCTCAATACATAACTATATACATTACAATAAAATTTTAACAGAGTGCAATGCCTTGTTAATTAAATTAACATTATATTATTTTGTTGGCCTAAAATATCAAGAAGCTGTATCATGAGCAAACATGCAAATTTTATATTGTATTTATTCTTCAATAAATAATTGCTAAGTACTTTTCTTATTAAAATTTATTCAAATTATTATCAACAATAATTGTTTCTGACATTATTATGTATTTTTTTATTAACTGGTAGTGATGTCTGGCTGTTGAGATTTAGAGAGTTCAAATCTAACACAAAATGAAATTGTTGATGAAAAATGGATTGTACTATAATCTCAGATTTGCCATTGCTAGTGCATTTGTTTTATTTTTGTGGGTCCAAAAAAACTTGTTTACCCATATTTTAAAATTCTTTTACAATTCTACATTTCACCAATGATAATTATTTAAGTTTATAATGATTGCCCATAATGTTACGGATCATATTGTTGTCTTCCTTTGGGTGACTAATTATAAATCTGTTATATGTTTTAGTTTTCAGTAATAGATTGAAAAAATTGGTAGGTAATGGTTCTTAAATGAAAGCTCGATTCATCCTTCTTTTGCATTCGAATGTCACATGATTCTCCAAGCAATTAAGCATTCAATTCTTATTATTATTTTAAGATTAATCTTTTCTGGTTTAACTTTCATGAATGAATATATTAAATAATCAGTGTATAAACATCGCATGATCACCATTTCTTATGCTTGCTTATAACTGTTGTTAAAACAGGCAAAACTCACTATACGTATTGCCACACACAGCAAGCTAGAGTAATCAATGGATGCCAGAAGGCCTGTGCATAAAATTCCCATTTAGTGCTTATTCATCCAATGTTCCCAGACTAGTTTTTGACTTGTGGACTTCATCAGTGAGGAGCCTTGGATCTGAGAGCACTGCACCTAGATCTTAGGATCTAATGCAACCCTCTAGCATCCACCTTTTATCTCTACTTAACTACAAAATTATGAGTCTTAAATTGAAAATTATTTTGATTTCTTTGGTTCTTTAATAATCATAGCCACTACTATCTTATTAGGCAGAATTGGTTTTAAGCCAATAAATATCACATGATCACAAATTTCTCATGCTTGCTTATAACTGTTGTTAAAACAGACAAAACTCACTATACATATTGCCACACACAGCAAGCTAGAGTAATCAATGGATGCCAGAAGGCTTGTGCATAAAATTCCCATCTAGTGCTCCTTCTGGCATCCATTGATTACTCTAGCTTGCTGGGTGTGGCAATACATATAGTGAGTTTTGCCTGTTTTAACAACAGTTATAAGCAAGCACAAGAAATGATGATCATATGATGTTTATTGGCTTAAAACCAATCCTGCCTAATAGGATAATGGTGGCTATAGTTATTAAAGAACCCAAAACACCAAAAATGTATAGGTACTGAACTGAGTTCAGATCTATATGACTATATCAGCTAATGAGCTTGGATTGAGATTATTAAGGTATTTTCAGTTTAAGACTCATAATTTTGTAGTTAAGTAGAGATAAAAGGTGGATGCTAGAGGGTTGCATTAGATCCTAAGATCTAGTCTAGATGCAGTGCTCTAAGATCCAAGGCTTCTCACTGATGAAGACCACAAATCAGAATCTAGTCTGGGTATATTGGATAAGTGGAGCTAGATGTGGATTTTATGCACATGCCTTCTGGCATCCATTAATTAATCAAGTTTGCTGTGTGTGGAAATGTGTATAGTGAGTTTTGCTTGATTTAAATAATCAATGTAATATTTTTACAAGGATTCACAATCTGTCTGCTTTTTCTAAATTGTTGATCGACAAATAATTGCACTAAATCCATACCTAAAGATTTAAATATTAACATCTCAAAATTTCAATGCCTTATTTTATCAATTCATTTACTAATTAATAAAAAATTTAAGATAAAGATGAATTATAAATTTGGCATTCATAAGACTATGATCCTTTTTTATCAAGATGAATAATTTACTATATTATATAACATCATATTGTTAAGCCAGCTTCCAAATAATAATTTCACTGATCCAATGTAAACTGAAACCATATCCCCCCTCATCCCCCAACTAAAAATAATCATTTAAAAAAAAAATTGGAGGATTAACTATATCAAGCTACTTGAAAAAAAAATTCTAGATTTGCTTAGAAATACTTTGCTACTTGAAAAAGATTATCAAATTCTATCCAGATTTGAACTCCAGATTATAGCAGGTGATTGCAGCAATCAGTACATCACAAGTCCTTTATATAATAAAGTCAATTGTTTTAAATATCTTGGTATTTTACTTTTGTCTTCTGTTGTAGAACGTATCAAATTTTGCAAGATAAACAAAACATGATCCCTAAATACAATATTCTCAGAGCCAGTTTTACATTTGTATTAAGAGCACTATTTCATACTATTCATCTTCTTCAGAGCCATCTATTGCTAGCTTAAGTACTACAATAATATCAATCAAATCACAGATAATTTGTCATTAAATCTTCATAAAGTTGTGTGGGTTTTCAATGCATGCACACTCTGCAAACATCTAAACTCTTTTTTGTATACAAAGCTTAAAAGATCCTAAGAATTTGAATCCAGGTCAATTTGCTCAGATATCTATATAAACCTACATACGGACTTTAGATACCTTTGGTTCTCTGAAAAAGAGTAGTATATATCAAGAAAGCTTCTCAGACTACATTCAATATCTGAATGAGAAGCAATAATTTACCCTATAATTCTATTACAAAACTATAAATAGTAAGTTTAAACAGCCAAAGAACACTTAATGGGGTTATTAACCAAGTTACTAATCTAGTTTCTTTTTATTGCTTTTATTAGTGAAGAACCAAAAGATCAAAAGTGACTATAATCAATATATAGCTGAGGTGATGTTTGCATGCGAATCTAATGTATCCTCACTGACAAAGCTTAATAACTAGAAACTAATGCATAAATTAGATTAGAGTCATTAAAACATCACATGACTATCATTTCCTTTCCTTGCACAAGCTATTAAAATAGCAGCAACTCTCCATACAATAGAGCCGCCTTCTGGCATTTGTTGATTACTATAGCTTGCACTAAATGGGACAGTCAGATGAAGAGAGATTATTTTTATCTAACGTCTATGATAGAGGCAATTATTCACATTGACTCTAAAGTAGACTGGTCATTTTAACACAAAATTAGAAATGAAATGTAAGCTGGAAGAATTGCATAATGTTTTGTTTGGCCTACCTGGTAATAAATCAGTCCTACAGTTTATGCGTGCGTGTGTTCGCATTTAGTAATTTCAAAATTGTTTTAGTTTCGAAACCCTTTTCCGCCCTCCCCCCCATTTCTGATTAAAATTACATTCTTTAAGTGCTTAAAACTAATGTTATATTTCAGGAAGTTGAACGTTGGTTGGATGTCATAACTTACCTCAGTAAATCAAAAGATCGAGTAGATATTTGAAAGAAAAAAAAGAAAACATTCAAATTTATAAATAAATAAAAAAATCAATTTCAAAAACAGTTTAATGAAACTTTTTTTAAAAAAAACAACAAAAAAAAAAACAACATTTTTACTCGATTTGAAACAGGTGTTATTTCTTTAACTGCACTTGGGTTTTTTAAGTGATAAAAGCAAATTTGTTAAGGAATCATACGTAAACAGATATTTTACTTTTTAGTTTAACTTTTTAATTCACTTTTTATATATGAAGTAAATTTATTTATTTGTTTAATATTGATGAAAATTTTAGTATAAGTTATTTGGGCACTTTCTGAGAGATCTCACTTTTAAACAACTATTTGTAAACTAGTATGAATATTACGAATCCAGTAGAAAGAAAAACAAATATAGAAAGACAAAAATATTGAAAAATAAAATATTAAAAATGAGTTTTGCGATAACAATGCAAAGCCACTGTGAAATATAAATCCTCGATATGAGTCATAAATTGGTTTATTTGACATCTTGCAAAGTTGGCTTTTAACTTCTGCAATGAACTTTTTTTAAAAATATTTCCATATCTTCCCTAAATTTTCTATTGAATTTTATTCTAAGCTCTATTTATCTTATAAAAGCAGTCAATACTGAATTTCTAAATTGAGAATTTTTGAGATGATTTTTGTATCATAAATAAGGTCTGATTTTCCCATAAAAAATGTTTACCTTTACTGTAAAATATTTTTATGAAAGTGACATCGCATCCAGAAAGTGAAAGGATATAATAGTTAGTCCTACAATTTTGCCAATATATTTTTAGAATCTTAACGAACATCCTTAAGTAACATTTTCCTAATGCTTTTATGATGAGATAATACTGAATCCAGGCTTCACTTGCATACATTAAATTGTTCTATATGCAATTAATTTAGGTGCATTTGTTATATCATTACGATGAAATAACCTATCTTTTAACTTATTAAAGATGGCAGTACACTAAAGTCTGTATTGCACCTCAAAATGCAAGTTACCCTTTTTGCACCAAAAGCTACCAAGATAATAATAATATTATTGATTATCCAAACTAAAAGTTGCCAAATATTTTTTTTCGGGACACTAGCTGATAGTTTGATTTAACATCCATTTTTAAACTAAAATCTTTATAGGCTACTTTCAAAAAAATATGATCATTCTATAAATTATTTTTAAATTGAAAAGATTGTCATTAAGCATTGGCATACTCTTAACCTAAAAAATCAGAAAGATATGCTTTTGTTTTTACTTTTAATTAGTTTTAATTAAACTCCACTATCAACCATATCTATCCTGATGACTGATTTCTGAAGCTGACTGTAAACTGTTCCAAAGATCACAGGGATAAAACAAAATAAGGATGGAGATACTTATTTCATATTAATTTTTATTTCAAATGCTTTAAATTCTTTCATAAAGAAGATATATAATATTAATAAGAGATGGATGGTCAATGAGACCTGTTTGATTAAGGCAAACATCATGACCAAATCAATAAAAGCAATATATAAATTGCGTCATGATAATTAAACCATATCTGCAATATTTTTTGATTCTCTAAAGTCACATTAAGCTGTGATGACAATTTATCTATGATTGGAAGCCATTCAGTCACCAAAGCATTTGAAAGCACTGTTGCTTTAATGAATTGAAATAATTTCTTTTATTTTTATACATTTGTAATAATAGAAGCATTCTAACATCAGATGGAATAACTTTGATTTTTTACATTTTTAAAAAAATGTTAATAGGTTTGACGTTAACATATCATTTCTACATTTTAAAACTTCTCCAAATATTTTACTACAACTTATAGCCTTTCCATTTTTAAAATTCTAATAAATTGTTTCAATTTCATATAAGATAAATATTTGCTTTCAAATGTTTAAATGAATAGGATAGGATGGATATATTATTAATAAAGATCATCTCATTTTTTGATCATTAATCAAAAGTTGCGAAAAGTGCTCTCTCCACCTGTTTATAAAACATCCTATAAAAGACCTATTCCAGAGTCTATTAGAAGTATGATATCATTTTTCTAGTTCTTATGTTACTTTCAGTGTGTTAAAAGTGGTTTAAAGTGACCAAGACCAGTAAATGATTGTATGTCATTTGCAGTTTTAATACATCATCATTTTTAAGTTGTTGTTTTTTAATGTTAGATATTAACTTCTGACTTTAAATTTCTATATTCTTTAGGAAGATTTATAATTTATTATTCCACTAAGCATAAAACGTTCCAAGATTCTTTTTAATCAAATTACTAATAATAAGATCTTGTCCGAGTCAAGATTTTTAATAAAAAAATGAACATACTGAAATTCAAACAAAATTTTAAAATTAAAATTGGAGATTTTAATTTTTAATATCTGTTGAAATTTAGTATGAATAATAGATGCTTCTAAAGAGTGAAAATCAAATTTCATACTAATAATTTAAACAAAATTACCACAAATTCACAACTCAAACAGACTAGTCAAGAAAATAGTTCACTGCTGCAAGCAGATTTCTCAAGTGTAAAGAACTACAAAATAACAACATATTTAAATTAAACATTACTCACAATTCCAGTTACCTTCCATACACCTTTAATATTAAAAGAACTTTTAAATAGGTTAACTTCTTCAGAATCATAAAATTTTAATAATAATACTTTTTATTTCATTTTTTTTCAAAGTTTCATCAAAATTAATACTATGATCTGCATCTTTTTCATGGATATATAAAGCAGAACTAATATATTAATTTATAACCCTACTTTTTTTTAATAAACCTACTTTTATGTACCTTTATTCTTTTATTTAAGTTCAAACTACTCTGAACTATATATACCTTCTTACAAAACAATACTATTAATTTTGATGCAGCTAAGGTTGTCTTCTTTGAGAGAAATAGAATAAAAAGAAGAATTAAAGAATCGTTATTATTAAAATTTTATAATTCTGAAGCAATTAACTGATTTAAAAGTTCATCTAATATTAAGGATGTGTGGGAGGTAAGTGTAATTGTGGGTAATGTTTAGTTTAAATAGGGTAATGTTTAGTTTAAATACATTCTTATTTTATGGTTGCTTGTAGCAGTGAAACCATTGGTCATATTTTAGAGTTTATTTTTTTGGCTAGTCTGGTTGAGTTGTGAATTTGTTGTAAATTTTGTTTATTTATTGAACTAGTTTAGCTTTAAACTTTTAATGTGTACACTTTAATAATCTAAGTATATATTAGTCTTTTTTCCTGTTATCAATTTAATAATGTGCACATGTACCTTATTTGATTAATAAAGATTTTTTTCAACTCTGATTTTTAATTATACCATAATCTATTACAGTGGTGCCCAACCTTTAACTTGACGCGAGCCAGTTGAGAATTTAAAAAAATTTGGGGAGCCACAATTATATATTACATTTTTCATATTACATTTATAAACATGGTACTTGGGTACTAAACCTGCAATGTAGGGAGATAGGTGGGGGGGGGACGACGGCCTATTCACATTGGTATCAATCCGCCGTTTCTAATGTGGCCAAAATAACGTGTACACGGATCTTTCTCGATGAAAACATCAATATATACAGCAAAATATATATGTGTACACGAATCTATCTCGATAAAAACAACTATTTACAGCACTAAACATCAATATATATATACAGCAAAATATATACGTGTACTGTTTACAGCACTAAACATCGATATATACAGCAAAATATATACGTGTACATGGATCTATCTCGATAAAAACTACTTCCAGCACTAAACACAATATATATACAGCACCAAACCAAACGTCTACAAGGATCTTTCTCGATAAAAACAACAATATATACAAGAGCACTAAACACAATATATATATAGCACCAAACCAAACGTGTACAGCAAAAAAAAAAATGGTGTAATATGTTAAAAAGAAAAAAAAAATGTAAATACATTTTATTTATTAAAAATTTGGTAACATACATATAAATTACAATTACAGGAAAAATATATTTTATTTAATGTGAAACCTGACACTGCATATCGTTATTGTTTGTATTGTAAAAATGTTTATTTTTTAGTGTGTGCATGTGCCATCAAGGAACATAAAATATTTTATCAATTTTTTTGAAGAGTGCAATTCGAGCCACATTAAACAGTAACGCGAGCCACATGTGACTCGTGAGCTACGGGTTGGGCATCCCTGATCTATTAGATACTATTATTTTAATTATGCAAATAGAGGGAATTGAACTCAGGATTTTTCAGTGTATTTGTCCTTTACTCCATTTCAAGCAACGAATACACTCGTGACTACCCACACACAAAAAAGATACAGGATCCCCAATATACATATTTCATGCAGAACCACGACTTATCATTTGGGCCAGATCATAGTCTCCCATATATATATATGATCACTAGATGAAGCTTTACCAATAGCTCACTAACAAGCTTTGTTTACATAAATGCTGAGAGAGATAGAATTCAATATCTCTTTCATTGTCTCCAACCTTTAGACCGTGGTTTCGAGCTAGTTGGCATGCGCACGTGGGCCAACTAGCTCGAAACCATGGTCTAAAGGTTGGAAACAATGAAAGAGATATTGAATTCTATCTCTCACAGCGTTTATGTAAACAAAGCTTGTTAGTGAGCTATTGGTAAAGCTCCATTTAGTGATCATAAAATGCAAGCTAAGAGCAAGTTATGAAATTTATAACTTGTTTTGTTTATCATATATATATATACACAATCAGTATTCAGTTTATATTAAAATTTCCTCAAACTTTAATTGACAGACTTCAATCTTTTCACTCTTCCAACTATTCAACTGTCCATTTCATTGAAAAATTGACAATGGAATGTTCAATGCCCTTATCAGAGTCATATTCATGTAGACATTACATCAGTCTAAACCTTTATGTTATTAAACCATTGCACATCCATATATATTAATAGGAGAGGATTGGGCTGAACTTATACTAAGATGTAATCTATTTCCCAACTGATGAGTACTTGTTCTGCATGGAATGTGTATAGTGGGATTTTGTGTGTGTGTGTGGTCATGTGTATTGGTTGCTTGAGATGGAGTTATTTTTGAAAAATCCTGAGTTCAAACCCCTCTATTTACATATATGAAACATTCAGTATGAGCAAGTTACATACTGCCTTAGAATTACTATTTCTCCATTTGTAAAAGCACAATAAACAAACTGATTCATGATAACTAATAAAAGTAAGTCAGTAAGAGCAGACTATTTGAGTTTACAATACCAAAATTATTATTTTTAACAGTGGCAATTCTCTCCAAACAGTAGTGGCATCCAATGCAAGCCAGAGTAATTAATGGATGCTAAAAGATCTGTGTACCAAAATTTCTACTTATCCATTATACCAGAATAGTTTCTAGCTTGTGGCTTTCATTAGTAAGGAGCCTCGGATATGAAACCTTAGATTCACCTTTTACCTTTTTAGTTAATATAAAGCTGGTCATGTGATGTTTTAGTGATTTAGTTTTTACTTTCATTGATTTTGAACTAAAATTCACTGTTACATACAATATATTCATAAACAAGAATAAATTCAGTAGTCAATAATATTGATATGATGTTACAATTCAGCAAGTTGCAGCATAAGCATTGAGAAAATGTGCACTGGTAGGCATTGTGAATAAAAAGTTTCAGTATTATTAACCCTTTACTGATATATTACCAACTCCAAGAATAAGAGATTTCAAATTAGACCTCGCAGCAAATGCAAAATCATAGTTTTTTTTCACTCAATGATATACACTTTTAAAATTTAGGATATCTGCTGATGTAATAAACTTTCTTCCTTTTGGATATGAGTTTTACATAGAACAACTGTATCAATATTAAATTTTAATTTTATAATTGCAAATGCTGTTCTTTCATATTTCAGTGAATTCACTATCAAACATAGTTCACATATTTTTTTATCTGTATTCAAAAGAATAAAATTAAAATACTTATACTTATTTCTACCATTACCACTTGCTTTTCCACAGTTACTATTACTGGTACATAATTAATATCATTTTCAGATGTACTCTTTCAGATGTAGATGCTGACCAAACTGTAATAGCCAGGTCATTTTTATATCACTTTTTAAGCCAATAAACATAAAATGACCACCACTTCTTATGTTTATGTATAACTGTTATTAAAACAGGCAAAACTCACCACACACATTGCCACATTGAAGACATTAAGGTGTTTTCAGTTTAAGACTCATAGTTTTGTAGTTAATTGGAGATAAAAGATGGCTGCTGGAGGGTTGCATTAGATCCTAAGATCTAGGTGCAGTGCTCTCAAATCCAAGGCTCCTCACTGACAAAGGCCACAAGCCAGAAACTAATTTGGGGATATTGGATGAGTAGGCACTAGATGGGGATTTTATGCATAAGCCTTCTGGCATCCATTAATTACTCTGGCTTGCTGTGTATGGCAATGCATGTGGTGAGTTTTGCCTGTTTTAATATCACTTTTTCTAGATTTTTTTCACTTTCATATTAAGTAAGGAATCTCTAGAACTTTCAAATTTCTTGCTGAATTAAAACTTCTGTGGTTCTGAATTATCCATTATGGATTATAATGCTTTTCACTAAGACATAGATAAGAACTCTTGTTCTACTAAACTTTACTTCGTCATTGCTCTATCAGGATTAAGAATTTGTGCACAAAAGTGGGAAGTTAACATTTAGCATGATATTTACTAAGTATAATTAAAAGATTGAAATATGATAGCATAAATACACAATCTCATGATCATTGTTAGCATAGAGAGATGACATGGAAGGTTTCATAGTAATAGTATCTTAGGTCAACTTAAGTAAGTGAACACAGTAAGCGAAAAGAACACATACTTTGTTTCAGAAACAGTATTGTCATGACACTGCTTATTGCAATTCACATTTTATCTTCAGATTTTAAAGTAATTTTTCTATCTTCCAACTGCCTTTTTAGTATTATATTTTTGATTATCGCAAAGTATAGAAAAGGAAACACATGCCAATGTAACATTTTCTTTTTCAAATAGAACTCTAAGAGAATGATAAATATTTAACAGGAAATAGCAGTTTTATAATCCTGTGAAAAAATATTTTGTAATTTTGAGTATAAAATGAGTTAAGTTATTGGTTTCTGATTAGTTTAAGTGTCATATCAATTGAGTTTGGAGATTAGAATTTAGGTGGAGATAATTGCTTTCAATATTCATAGATGCCCAAAATAAAATTGGAAGTTAATGTTTGCTGAGATGGATATTATAAATGGCAAACACATTTTTGTATACATCACTGTTTATAATTTAAAAAACCAAAGAACCTCTAAAATGTTCATTTTATAAATAAGATGTTAAATGTTATACAGCAGTTATACAATTTAGGAAAGATAAACCATTAGCTTAGAACTTGTAAACGATATCACCTTTCCACCAAGAAGTAGATCAATCTATCTAGCAATGCCAGATTAACTGAAGAATTTTTAGAACTTAATAATAAATATTCTTTCTCTATCAATACCCAATAGATAGGGAGATTATGTGTGAACTTACTACTTAAAAAGATCCTATATGAGCTTAAACTTTTTTAATCACTATCCCACAAGACCATTAACAATTCAGAGATTATATATTATGTAACATCTAATATTTTACATCACATGGAGTTTTTAAAAAGTCTTCAATTCAATATTTTACATTTCAGATTTTATTTATAAAACAATTAAGCGTATGTCACGCTTGAATGTGAAGCTATAATAATATGCAGGAATTAATATACGCTAAGCGCTTTCGAGGTCCTTTACCTCATATTCATAGCGATGCTGTGAGCTGCGAAATGTAAAAAATGGAGCGGGAGAAGTGGTATGCAAAGCATATGCAAATGGGCTAAATAGTCCAGCGTTTAGAGATGTCGAAGCAGGTGTCACGTCTATTGATAGAGTTGTTATTGTTATTGATGTAGTACGCTTCTCTGATCTTCCGCTTAATGTCGTTTTTCTCGATACAGACTATTTTAGGGTGGGAAGGTTCAAATAAATGTCCAGTCTTCTTGGAATGTTCCAAAAATGTTGATGAGTTATCATTGTTTTTCATAGCTCTATTGTATGTGTATCTGTGTTGTGCTGTCCGGGTGCTTGCGCCTACCTTGGTTTCTCCAAAATAAATGGCGCGGCAACCGGGTTGTGGGCAAGTAATGCTGTAAATGATATGGGGGGTCTGAGAAGGTTCTATTTTGTCCTTGGAGTTATTGATGAGACGATTAGTACAAGGGGGTGTATGAAAGCTGATTTCACATTCAAGCGTGACATACGCTTAATTGTTTTATAAAATAAATTATCGAATGAGAAGATTTAAAATTATATAATTTCAGATTTTATTAATAATTTTTAAATTTATGCTAAAACTATAATAATATTCTATTATAATAGTATTATATCATTGCAAAGATCTATCTGAATAATGTAATGTCTACTAGATAATCTATCCTAAGATTTACAAAATATTACTATTTAACCTACAAGTATCAATTTTCTATTCTCATCCTCTGACATCATTCCTTTTTTATTGTAAATATAAAAAGTTCATTGCTTGTCAATCAAATTATAGTTATTCAAAAATAATGTCAAATACTAAACAAATGCAGAAGACATATAAGAGGTTGTGACTAGTGCCGATGTGAAGTGTTCTGGTTCATCCAGAAATCATTTACCTTTTTCAGATGCATTTGTTTACATGCATCAAGAATGTGTGGTAAAACAGAAGTTTTAAGCTTCAAACTTGGCATTCATGATTAAGCTGCCAATTGAAAGCTATTGTGTCCTAATATGATTAAAAAGATAAAGAATTGATAACACTAAAGTAAAAGATAGTAATGGATGATTAAAAGTTATTATATTTTGGGGAAAATTATTGTTTAAGCCCTCTTCTCTTTTATCTTTCTTTAAAAGATAAAACATGGGGCTGGATCTATGATTTGGTTGTCTTTATTTTGCACATTGTAGATAAAAAAATTAAAGATGTTTTATATTATCTTCCCACTGAGAAAAGAACTATGATAGAGAAAGCATTATCTACAAGGCATTTCAATTGCTGGATAGTCAGGATTCAAGCATTTGATAATCTTTATTTTACATGCTAGATAAAAAAGAGACCCATTTTCTGACCAACAGTGAATGATTTTATGAGTTGTCTATGAAAATGCTACTTAAAAAGAATCTGAATCCTAATTAGAACTCTGCAAAAAAAGCTCAGATACAAACACAAACACATATCATAGATGAAATTACACAGACATGATAACCCTATAATTATGAATTCCTTTATAATTTCATTAAGAATAGAAGTATTTGAACATTTTGAGAATTTAGAGTCATTTACTTGAATTTAAATAATATTAAATTGTTCTTAAGCAACAGGAAATAATGTAACACGTTTGTAATTTTCCAATCGAAACATATATATTTTCTTGGGTTCTTCCCATCATTCTTAAACAAAACATGAAAATCGGTATTCTCTATTGACATGATTCAAAAACGGTTGTGACTCCCCCCCCCCCAAGATAAATTCCTTAATATTTCTTTAGCATAAAGAATGGGCTTATACTATATTAAAAAAGCTATCACAAGTATTGCCATTATTTTGTTCATAGTGAAATTTATATATATAACATTAAATAGATCGTTGAAACCGTAAATGCTATTATTGTAAATAAAATATTCTTCCTCTAACCACCCAACAATATATTAATAAGTAGTGCCTGGCAGTGTCTTATTACCATTTTGTCAGATGATTAAACGGAGTGTGTCTCATTTACTACAATAGTATTTACTGTTTATATGATCTATTTAACATATATTTTCTCTTGGTAGTTGTTTTCATTATTTATATATATTGTGAAGGATATTTGATATCCCTAAAATACAATAATACAGATAACTTCAAAGTTTTTATTGGTTTATTATAAAGATAATATTATTATTTAAGTTTTGAACCTTGTAGGCCAACATTTTGTAATTCCAAGTTGTTGTCTCATATATTTATAGAGTTTGAAATTTTTATAGCAATTTTAAAAATTGCTGTTTCCTATTTAATGTTACGGATAAAAAAATATACCTGTGACAAAATTAACTTGTAAAAGAGATAATACACCGATAAAATACACAATATTGTAAACATATGAATAAATTATTCAAATTAAGATTAATGAAGTAATAATTATATTAATTTGTACATAATATTAAAATAATTTACAGTAGTGACATAAGCTTTTAATGTAGTATTTGAATGTGTATGTGTGCACACGAATGTTTATTTTATGTTTCTTTGATCTATTTTAAATTTAATGGGGTAAGTATTTAAAAAGATTTGTGTAAATTATTTTGTAAATGGTATCTGTTATGAAAACAATAGTAAATGAACAAAATAAAAATTACATTTTAATATCTGTAATAAATAAATAATACAAAAACTCTGTCAAATAATCTAAACTACTGCACATGTGTAACAGACTTATGGTGACATATTAAAACTGAACAGTTAATATTAGCCATTCAGTTTCAACATGTTGCCATAAGTCTGACACACGATACTGAAAGCGCTTGGCAAAATAGTATTATTGTTTAATATTTTTTGAATATTTTATACTCTGGTTGTCACATTTTATACATGTGCAGTAGTTTATTTTAATATCTGTAATATAAGTATTTATTCTAACATTATAATTTGTATATTTAATTTTATTAAAATAGATAACATTTTATTTAAACAGCGTATAAAATATTGTTTTGTAATTTTAAAATAATTTTACTATAATGGGCACTATAATTTCTTCACAAACTATATTATTGCCTGAAAGAATAAGCACTTTAGGAAACTATAGAAAACTTTCATGTATAAAGCTATAAGAGTTAAGAAATTTGAGTAAAGATGATGGTAAAATCAGTCACATGGTAGAAATCTATAAATATACATGCATGAGAGGAATCTCAATTGTTCATTATTAGTCATTTGTTAAGTAAGATATACTGTAATATTTAACCTTAGCCATATTGGTTCATGGTTATAGAATATGAGGGAATAGATGTTTACTAATCATTTGCCCCAATCTTGGGCAAATGTATGATGAGATTGTCCAAAGAATTGATCAAGATATCCGAAACATCTTCATAAGCTTAAAATCCATGGACAAATGAATTTTTTTTTTAAATGGAAATTTTAAAACTTATCCAGGAATGCTAACAATTTAATCACTCCTCTGCTACTATGATAAAAAAAAAAACCCCAAATATTAAGGAAATAATTATTATATAAACATCTGCATCCTAAATACTTTGTTTTTGATCAAGTTTCTTCAAAATTAATGGAACTTTTCTTAAAATATTTTCATAAAAAAAATATCAATATTTGTGAATTTTATCTTCATTACCGCCAGGGAAAACTACTAATTATCCACATTTAGAAATGGAGAAAAACAACTTGCTTTACTTGTACTTAATATTTAAATTAAATTCTGTCATTCTTTCCCAGAATTGCAAGGATAAATATTTACATCATCCTTTGGGATTTCTACACTAGGTATGCTAAAGAATTTAAATCAAATCTTAAAAAAAAAAAGCATTTCTAATAAACTTTGCTTGAATCTTAAGTAGGTCTTTATGAAATCTTAAAGATTTTGAATGAACTTTAGATAATAGATATATATTTTTGGTATTATTATTATCTACTTTCCTTGTTCTCAATGAAATAAAAGTTTTCATAAAAGGAAAGCAAGATGAAACAGAAAATATACAGGTATTATGATTTATATTATATAAGTATAATTTTAAAATTAATGACTTAGGTATGTGTGTAACTTGTATTAGAGAGGGGTTGTTATTAACATTAATTATTATAATTAATAATTAAAGATATAATTAGTTTGTATGTATTTGCTATGTTTTATTGATCTCAAAATTTCAGTCTCTTTTGTTATATTTAACTGTTATAAGGTATTTAAACAGTATTGTGTAAAGGGCTATATTTATGTTGTTTGAAAGTATTTTAAAATGAGTCATTTTTAAATTTTGTAGATATAGGCATGTTAAAAGTTGTATGAAGAATATTTTGTAGACTTATATTATGTTCATGGTGATGAATTTTGTTTTTTACATGTAATATAATATTGTTGTTTAGTAGAGAAAAGCTCCTATCAATTGTGTTATAACTTTACCCATAAATATTAGCCTGTATAGGCATCCTGGGTAATGCCACATGTATCTATGTAAATTATACTTTAGTCTCCATGACCCTAAATATCTGTTATAGTATAATCATATAGTAGAGGGACGACCTCCTAATGATTTGTATTTTAACCTGTAAAGGAAGATAATTTATAATGCCGTATGTATTTATATGGTTCGAATATATAAGGCTAAATATTTTATTATCTTCATAAAGAAATGAATAAAGTTTATGTAAAAGAGAGGCATATTTAATAATAAAGAAAAATCAGATAAAACACTATTTTATATTAGTTACTCAATAATTAGTTAATGTTGAAATATATTTAATATATGCATAACAACCTTCTCTAAAGATTTGCTTGACCAACAACACATATACATTTTGTTTTAGCATAGTATAAATTGAGATAAAACTCTTATATTTAAAAGGCATTCAAAATCTTTTAAATATAAAATTTGATGAAAACTTAATTTATTATTGTTATTTTTATATATATATTTAAAAATAAATTGATTTCACATTTAGTAAATTATCTAGCTTGCGTCTTTCATATTTCACGTTCATTATCTCATTAACGATTTCTGGTCACATGACATTATCACATTACATTTATTTAAAGATACAATGATTTTTGGAAGTAACGTTCATGATATTAGTGGGTAATGTTACTGTAAGATAAGGTCTGAATACACCTAAAGTTGTCTGTGTTATTCAGCCGTATCATGATAAAGATTAAGAATTAAATACTAAAATTCTAAGAGTTTTATTTATTACGTTTAAATATTTTAAACTCTGAGGTAAAGTTAGATTTGGTTATGTATTTTGAAAACTTAAGAGAAAATATGCTAGCTACACAAATATTATTAGATTTGTTTACTCTACTCTGCATTACACAGTTATATACTATTATTATAATCCTGAGATAATATTTGTTAATACACACTTATTTTGTTACCAGGTATTTAAAGTAGAGATAACCTATTTTGTTTACATTTAAGAGAATGATAACATCTTAGCTTAATCAATAAGTTAAGCTAAGATTTTGTCAGCTACAAGTTTGGATAGATACCATCCAGTTGCTTATTGTAGGAGTATTATTATTAGCCCTCACTAAGAATTTTGTCAGTTACAATATATACACATATATGTAAATTAGGAGCATGATTACATTTATTGAAAAGTTGCTAAAGCATAAAATATACCAGAATAGTGAGTTTAATTATCTCCAGAGGTGTTCAAAACACCTGCAGAGATTTGATTGACTCACCTAAAAGTTTTGACTACTTCTAGTAAAAAAATAAAATAATAATTTGAATTAAATTTTATAGTAAATATTTTAATTCTATAACTATTCAATAATCTTGATGGTGATATTATTATCTGGTGTTTTTACATCACTGTATACCCACATATTTTTCAAATGTTTGTCAAAGAAGCAACCTTACATTGTTTAGTAAACAAAGCCAAACTATCACAAAACTCTTGCTAAATTGCTATTCTATAAACAATTATTGTACTTGTCTACCGTTTCAATAAAGAAACTATTATAAATACCTCTAATAATGTAATTTATGTATTGTAATTATTATTTTGAATATGGTACTTGGATAAATATTTTTTTAATGTGTCCTTTGGATTACTTAGAGTTGGATTTCACTTTAAGCCTATTAACTGCCAAATTCAATAGGCTAAGGATGATCCGCTTATATGGAATATTTAATGAGGATTTAATCAATGTTGTTTATAGATTAACCATGATTTTGTCTTTTTTTCTCATGGTGAGCATAGTTACATAGATTGCATTTATGTAGTTACATACACAAATATATATTCACAAATATAAATTTTTTTAATAAGATTTTTGGGGGATATTAAATGTAAATATTGATGATTTAAGAATTTTTATTCTTGCAATTGTTTTTAGATAAAAAAATAATTGGTTTTATTGCTTGGGAGTTCATAAGAGGTTTGAGCACTGGAAATGACAGAGATGGAGCTGTGATCATTCCAGCTATGATGTAACCAGGCAAACTACCAATTAGAAATTGGTATTGCAAACTACATTTGTATGATCTATTTCTACACCAAAATAAAATTGGTTTTATTTTAATTAATTTAGATATATAAAGATTATAGATTAAACATTAATACTTATCATGTGTGAAAATTGAATATATATATATATATATATATATATAAGTTAACAATATATATATATATATAAAAGTTAACAATTTCTAATAATATTTAAATAACCCAGTCAATCGATTTATTGGCAACTTATAAGATATTAAACTAAAAAAATCAGCCAATCCGCTCTCTCAGTCTTATTGTTTCATAGAGTAAATGTTAATGTTTAGTTGAGTTTGAGGTTATTAGCTAGTTACTCTCAATGTAATACACAAATACTTTTGTTTATAAATTCCACACTAAAGACTGATTAAAAAAGGTGAAATAATCATGACTGCCTTTAATTGTTAGATATTTTAATATTATGCCTAATTAGACTAAAAAAGAATTGGAACTAATTTCATATTGTAATGACATAAATAGAAATTAATATTAATTAATAACCCATTTCATTATAAACCAAACATATATAATGTTAATTTAAAAATAATACAAACTAATGATTTGTAATAATGTTTAAATAATCCAGCCAATGAACTTTCTTTTCATGGTATTTATAAGCAAAGAATTTCAATATTATATTGATAGTAGCATGGATAATAAACTCAAAATCAGCTGGAGGCTAATGTTTCATCTATAAAATAAGAAATAGCCTGTTTGGGTATTTTATTTAAATGATTTTAGAAGGATTTAAATTTGTATTAGTTCTACTTTAGCATTATGTATGTTGTGTGTGTATATATATATATTAAATTAAACATTTTCATGGATTGTTATTATAATAAAGAATAGAAATAAGGAGATTATACTCATGTAAACTGACATAACTTTTGCCTTTTGACATTACCAGGAAAGTATCAATTACTATTAATTGATAATTATTCTAAGGCTAAACAAGTTTTCCCATTAACATATAAGTGCTCTTTTACTGAGTTTTTTTTACTGAAGTAAAAGAAGATCCTCCTTCACTTCCAATCCAAGTTATTAAATGGATTTAAACTCAGCAAGATATTTTTATAGATATAAGAATGTGAAAAAATAGCATCTTTCTTGACAATCTGTAAATAATACTTCAAATTTCTTCAGAGAGTTGTACTTGTTGAATTAAATATTTTCATGCATTGTTATTATAATAAAGAATAAAAATAAGGAGATTATATCCATGTAAACAGAGATAAACATTTGTCTTTAGATGTTTCCAGGAAATTATCAATTACTACTAATTGACAATTATCCTAAAACCAAACAATCTTTATTAACCTCTAATAGCTCTTTTGGTGTTATCTTTGTTTACATTAATACAATCTCTTAATTTTTGTATATATATAATTCACAGTACAACAGCTATTGGCAAGTTACAATTTGATACATGCATATATATATATTATAACGTTTTTCGTTTTGCTAGGCCTTTACACGCTAATATAAACTGCGCGTGAGTTGATCAAGCTATGTCAAAAAAGAAGAAAGTTGTATTTCTATTCTAAAAACACAGCTATTTTTCCTGATCAACTTCAGCCTATTAATTGTTACGAATTGTGCTATTGACAAAATCAACTTTTAATTTTATTTACTATGGGCGCCAGAATTCCTAAGAATCCGCTGAAATATGTCGCCAGCACCTCTCGCAAGTTGTAAAACAAAAAAAAAATAAAAAGATTTTTATTATATTTTTTTTTAAGGGGCGGTAATTCTACCGTAATGAGAATTAATGATTTTTACGATTATTAGTCCTGGGCGTATTGAAACATATTGGCAAAGGTAACTTACGTTTAAATCTTATTACACTAAAAATAAATTTAATAATAAAAAATAATAACTATTATTAATAACGCACAAATGAGAATTGATATTAGAAATATTTTTAATTTTGACAAACTAAAATACTTCATGTTAAGTAGCTAATTAATACCTTGGAGAGAACACATTTAATTCAGGTGGGAAATATCCAGAAAATATAAATATCAGTTAAAATAAACAAAAAGTTCTTGGTTAAATAAGAGTCTCTCATATAGAAAAATTAAAGTCACTATCGGGATTCTTTTATACGTATATTTTTACGAGTAGTTTTAAATAGTTAACTTTGTCACAATCAGGATAATTATTCTTACCGGTAAGTTTCATGAATTCAGTAGTAGATAACTATGCATAGTTTTTTGGTTATAATGAGCTCAGCCTTTTGGTTATTGCTTGATCTTGTGGTCCATTTCCCCAGTCGGTCACGAAGGCTTTTCCTGGTGTACATCATTAGGTCCGATGTCTTCAGAAGCTCCGGTTCACTGTGACATGCCGAATTCCTTCAGCGAAGAGCGATCTTGGATATATTAATGTTATCCAAGACCAACTAGAGAAACAAAATAAACCAGACGTTCCTTCAACTGGATCCCTCCTTTTTATATCCAGTTTTCAGGACTTCTGCGCATGCTAGTACCATGCCTTTTTAATCTTATCCAGTCTTTATAAATTTTATGTAATAAACTCTTTATTTTCTTCAAGTTTTTGGCCATCTTTAATTAATTTGAGTATTTCTACTTTCAGCTTATCTTTTTTACTTGCTTTTGGAATTCTTTTGTTCTCTCCAATTACTTTTATTACTAATCACATAAAAAAAAATAAGAATAATAATTCAACCCTCATTGTACGTTTTTTTTTTTTTAAAAAAAAATTACTCAACAAAATTTTAAATCCACTTTTATCTTTTAGTTTTTTTTTTAACCCAATGCCAATATATTTGTAACGTATATAAATAAACGTTACAATATATATATATTCTGAAAATATCCACCCCATCACACATTTTTAAACATATTCATAAAGACATCTAAAAATAGAAAATGACCCTAAGATGCATTTCATGCTGAGCCAGTTCTTTTAAGTTGGCCTGATTCATAATCTCTTATACATATCTTTATTATTTGTTCAGTATTTATCAATACCTAATTATCATAATTTAATTTACAAGCTTCAAATTCTCTGCACTCAATAATTTGAACACCTTATCCACTGCAGATAAAAACATTAATAGTTGTTATTAATCATTTATAACGTTAGAGATCATCATATCATTCCAGCATTAGAATTTAAAGTTTATATCTGGGCTAGGAATAGCTAACTAAATAAAATGTTATCAATATATATATATATATAATTAGTTTCCAACCAGTAACCACCTAAATATTCACAATAAATATAGCAACCAATATTTCTAACTGCTGTCAAGGCAACCTTCACACCTTTTAATAGCAAGAATGGAAATCCATTCTTACTAATGGTCCATTGAATATATATGGACACTTAAAGATTGCAACTTGACTACAGAGTATGAAATATTGTTACAATGAAGTTTAAACAAACCTCTTTAAACATGAAATATATATATATGTATATATATATATATATTATCCATAAAGTCTTAAAAAATCAACTAACACAATAAATCCAGCAGTGAAAACCTCATCCAATGGCTTTTGATTAAATCAAATAATATATCCACCCCCCCCTCCCAATTAAGTTAACATTTTCTATCTTAATAGCATTTGTTTCTACTCATATCTTTATATAAGCAGTGAATAATAGCATTACAGTTATTTCCGAAGTTTAAAACCAACTATATATATTGGTTTTCATTACAAAATATTGATTAACATTAGTCTAAGAAACAATAAATCTCTAGTAAATAATTCCACTGAAAAATCTACAAAAGTTTTTCCTTATTCTAAAACTATTAAATATTTATAAGTAATCAGTCATTCATGAGATCACATGACATTCAAAAATTGGAAGGGTCAGTGTTGAGCAATTATCCATAGGGCTTTTGGATTTCAAGTCTACTACTCTACCAATGCCCTAACAGGGATTATAAAGTTCAATAAACTGACCATAGAACCTAAACTGACCTTAGAACCATTCACTGGCACTGTACTTATTTGCTATATAAAACATGTAACATCCAACTTCTTTATAAATCTTGATTTATTATATGAACTATTATATAAATATGATTTGCGCTAACGACGCATACACACACAAAGCTGATTTTTTAAAACAATTCTTTATATATTACAATAATATAAAATAAATATATATAAGTGTGGCTGAGTGCTTTCAAGGGACACAGCCCTCATAGTCATAGCCATATTGTAACTAAAGAAAGTGGTTAACTGCAATGCAAATTTATGCAAATGTCTTTATGTATTCCATTTAAGAGGTTTGCATTATTGCTAGGGACAATCATACCATCAACAGAAAAGACATGCTACAATATATCCAAGAAATGGAATACATAAAGTCATTGCATAAATTTGCATCGCAATTAACTAATTTCGTTAGTTACAATATGGCTATGACTATGAGGGCTGTGTCCCTTGAAAGCACTCAGCCACACTTATACATATTTATTTTGTATTATTGTAATATATAAAGAATTTTTTACAAAAAAAAAAATCAGCTTTGGGTGTATATGCATCGTTAGCGCAAATCATATTTATATAATAGTATTTAACTGCAAAGTTTAAACATTTCGCTTATATGACTTATTATAAATTCCAAAAATACTCCATTTTAACTCTATTATTTTATAATCTTTCTCAAGGAACAATTAGAAAATACATAAATAAAATAATAAATATGAGTACTCCACAATAATCCAATACATATAACAAATACAAATTACTTTGACCTTAAATCTCTTCAAACAAACAATCTTAAATTTGTATTACATTCGTTTCTTGAACATCTTTCTTATTTGCTCCATAAATGAGATGTCAAAATCCATTTTGCACATGTAGATAACCAAAAATATAAATGGTATCCCTGTAAAGGGTAGTATTTTTTATATTAAATGTTCCAGAATTACATTATTCAAGATTAAAAACTACAAGTAATGCAATTTCATAATCATTCGTTACAATAATTCTATTCACCAATATTTTGCTGAATTGAAGTTTCTACTCTTTTTTCCCCATGTGTCATAGCAACGGCCGGGAAGCGAACCCGCTAACCTGGGACAACTGCTTGTAAGGTAGTTGTGCTGACCACTCGACCACCAATGCTTGACAAGTGTCTACTCTTATGTGCTTATTCATGTTAGTTTCCTAAAAGATTTGTCTTGTGGAGTGATTTATTATCTAAATAACATAAACAAAATCAGCACATTCAATTGTAGTGGTTAAAATGACACAGTAGCGCCAATCAATGCAAGCCTCAATAATCAATGGATGCAGAAATTACTACTGTGTGGAGAGTTTGTACTACTAATAACAGCTTGTTTAAGCATAAGAATGGTGATTATGTAATGTTTCAGTGGTTTTATACCATTCCTGTCTTTGGGATAATAGTGATTGTGTTTTTGATAAACTAAGAACACCAAAATGTATAGTTGCTGAACTGGGTTTAGATCTATATGACTATACAGGTGAATAAGGTTGGATTGAAAACAATATGTTTTCATCTTGATCCCCTAGCTTTATAATTAACTAAATAGGTAAAAGGTAGTTGCTGGAGGGTTATATTAGATCTTAGATCTAGATGCAGTTCTCTCAAATCCAGGGCTCCTTACTGATAAAAGCCACAAGCTACAAACTAGTCTGGGAATACTGGATGAGTGAAATAAATTTTATGCAAAAATCTTCTTGCATCCAGTGATTACTGAGGCTTGCACTGAGAGGCGCTAATATAAGAAGAGTTTTACTGCTTATAACAGCTTGTATAAGCATAGGAAATGGTGATCATGTGATGTTTTAGTGGTTTTATATACATTTAATTGTGTGGAATTGTTGTGTATATAAAAAAGAGAGAATTATTATAAAATATTTATTAATTTTTATAAAATTTCTTAAATGTTATATTGAACATTCACCCATAAAACTAAGCAGGAAAAAGGCAGAAACTCTTAAAATATGGATACCACATATCACATGGTCACATTAAAGCAATGATTCAATTTGCATATTATTTTAAACATATTTCTGTTAAGGATGATGTTGATTTGCATGCTGTGATCATGGAGTCAAAAAGACTATACATTTTTGATTGAGCTTCAGAGGAAAAGTTGATGTCTATCAATGTTTGACAGACAAGTTTTTATAATTTATACCAATCTGAATAGTTTATCCAACAATGTTGCAATTGAGTCTTCAGGTACCTGAAGATGTCACAGTGATAATAAAATAAAGCATCATATGGACTAACTACTAGTTGTGGGATCAATCAGCCAAAATGTTCTGATAACATTTTCTAGTTACAATTGTTGATTTAAAAAGGTTGATCAGGTTTCTTAAATCATATTTCACAAATCATTTCTTTCTCTTAAAGTAAGTATGTAGATTTTTACATTTATGGTCATTCGGATGTGAGCACTTGGAAGTGCAAATTAAGACAAGCTTGAAAATGAATTAATGAAAAGGGAGGGTATACAAACTATCCTCAGGTAGAATGCTTAATAGACTTAATATAATTTGCTAAGCATGTTTTCAATCTTACAGCCATATAATAATCATAGCGATGCATCTATGCAACATAGGTGAGTGGTGGGATATAAATGGTATGTAAATTATATTAAATGAGCTGGTTTATATGACTCTTTTTAGAGAAGAGGAAGCAGGTTTCTCTTTTGTTAATCGCATTGGCATTACTTATGACGTGTGAGCCTTCCTTTACGTTTTGCATCGTTTCTCTCCAAGCATACTACTGCGGCTAGTGTGAGTTCGAGTGTATGGCCGGAACTTGTTTTTACGGTCCAGGAATATAGATTTGTGCTCAGAATTATCTTTGGTCCCTTTATATAAATATTAATGTTGGGAGAGTCAAGTTGCAAAGCTAGCGCAAGATTTCCGAAATAATTAACAGTTTAGAAAATCACAAAAGCTTACTGACAAGAAAGCCAATAGTCCATCTTTTAACCATGAGATAAAAAATCCTTTTAGTGTGATTGATATCTTTTAGTGAACTATGAAAACATACATATATATATATTCCTAGTAACATTAACAGAATTCTGTTAGTATTTTTACCATCTGAATAGAAATGCATCTGCAAAAATGACGCTAATAAGATTAAGAATCATTTTAATGTATTTTCAAGCAGTTTGCAATAAGACGTTTGTGCTGATGTATAAATATTTGTTACTGCTTTATCTTGATGCTGTTACAAAGAGACTTTCTGAACTAGCTAAATCTGCTTTGTAATATATCACTTTTCTGCGATTATGTTGTCGTCTTGCATTGGTGGTCGAGAGGTCAGCGCGACTGCCTTGCATTTGCAGGTAGTTGCCCGGGTTGCGGGTTCGCGTCCCGGCCGATGCTATGACACTTAAAACAAAAAACAAATATTTTGTCTATAGAATATATTTAATGCTAAAATTAATTAAATAAGTCTATTGCCTTTAATAAATGATTGAGAACTCTGGAAAGATATATATTAAACTGAGTAGTAAATAAAATTATATCAAATCTTTATTTATAAAACAACTCATTTCAACTATTCATCGCAGTGGAGAAAAGAACTTTAGGGAAATTGCGCTGACAGAAATTTCTGGTAATAAATTACTATAATGTTATAAATAAAAAGTAATTAAATGTTTTATTGCACGGATGTTCGTAAAAAGTTCAATCTCCGGAGTGACGAAGTGGAATTGCGATCCATCGATCTTGAGTTCCAGAATCCATCAGTCTATCATTGGGGCTGAACCATGCGGAAACTTTTAATACCAAAAATGAAAAATACAGAAAACTTATATACAGTATATAATATAATAGTGGTTGAGAAACTGAAGCGGAAAATAAATAAAGTTGGTACTATTGATTTTTAATATATAAAAAGTAAGAATGGGGGAGGGGGAGAGGAATAAAAAGTGAATGCTACAAAAATAAATATTTTATCTTTTTTTCCCAATCTGACTTTGTAGTGTTTGGCCCATTTATTTTCTATATATATAATGTGAGGTTTAAATCTCAATAGAGCTTCAAGATTTCAAGTAATCCTAAGAGCTTAAGATTTTTCAGGTCAGTAGTTGATACTTATTTATCTAGCTATTCTTAAATGAGTAGTACAAAATCTCGAGTATTATAAAATTTGTCAGTTGAGTGGCAACTCACTGATAGTTTTTTTTTTTTATAAAAGATGATGGAATACCATATGTTAGATTTGCATAGCTCAAGCTTAACCTTTAACTTTTTTAGATAGAGAGACTACGCTTATTCAAATACTTTTTATATACATTTTCGAAATTCAGTCTTGGTAGGTTTAGACAATTTAAATAATCATCATCATCAAATTAAATAGCATCTTTTCCATAAATATATAGTATTTGCTTCAGGTACTTTTTATTACATGCTATATTGAAGTTGTTTTGTTTGATATGTTTCCACTATTAAAAATGTCATCATCATCATAAACTTTAAAAAGAAAATTATAAAAAAAATGTTTGAAGTAATGATTTCATGTAGAGAAGATCAAAGATATACACACCAAAACTATCCATACTATGTTGTCAAATAATACATTAATCAAAGTATTCAGAGCGCCCTCCCAAATGATATGGTATTTCAGCATTGCACTCTGTGAAGAAATATAAAATCTGAACTTCAAATAGTATTGATTTTATATTTTTTAACAGAGGGCGCTGCTGAAATATAAAATTTGAGATGATTTGAATATTTTCTATTTAATTTTCAGCTAGGATATACACTGGAATATTTTATTAATCATACTATATCTGCCATATATGTTATTAATAGTGGTAATAATCATCAAGCATCTGTGTGCATTTATATAAAATTTCAAAAATTCAGGCTAATTAAGTAAAAATATAGCTACAGTATTATCGTGAAAAGGTTAGATGAGCGTATTTTGATAATAAATTTTCCTTCTTGAAAACTGATAATTTTCTTTTTATAAAGTTTTTTGATTATAAAAATACCCATATTTGAAAAATATAGACACTGAAATCAAATTAATTTACTTCTTATAGTGTCCATGATTTGGAGTTTGAATTTCCATTAAACTTAGAATTTTGTACATAGATAACGATTCTTAAACAAGCTTAGTATTTTTTGGGATAGCTTCCCCTATTCCCAAACTGACTAGAGATCCAATTGTTTATCAGTAGATGGGTGTCAATATATTTTTATTTAGAAGGTAAATCCCAAAAACTTCAAATCTCAAACTCATTTATGAATAAGCTGATGTATAATGTCTCATCCACATTTTTCTTTGTGTGGAAAGGTCTTCACTAAGCAGTGGACTATTCTAAATTGTTTTAACCACTTACTAGTTAGTTTATTAAGCAGTGATACCAGATTTCAGGACTTATTCCCAGTGAAAGGTGACTGGTTCTCTCTCCAAGTTGTCTTTAGTGTCATCTTTAAATCAACATGTGTTCTACATATGGACATATTTTAGCTATTCACCACAAAAATGTTAAGGCACTAGCATGTCTGGAACATGAGATGAGAAATATGAAAGTGTGATTAATAGCTTCATAGATCATTTTCAATGTTCTCTCTTTCAACATGAATGAAAACATTCTTGAGATTCCTGATTTCACTATCAGTTTGAATAATTTGAAATATTAAGTAGCAGTGGGTTAGATTATAAAACACACTCATATTTTATATCATAACTCATGATGTTGAGATGCTAGCACATTCAACTTTGCCTCCATGTTATATATATATAATAAATATAATAACGTGAAAATTTTACCAAATCTATTAAATAATAATTGAACTGCCCTCTAGCTGCCAAGTTCGATAACTTTTTACAGTATAACTTTTTACATCATCATCATCAACCATTATCAATCCACTGCAGGATGAAGGTCTCTCCAAGTTTAATCCATCTTCTCTGATCTTTAGCTTCTCTTCTCCACAACACCCCTGCACATTTTCTTATTTCATCCATCCATCTCACATGTGGTCTCTTTCTGGGTCTTTTACAATCTCTTGGAATCCAGTTTAAAATTTCAATTGTCCATCTATTATCATCTCTTCTAGCAATATGTCCAGCCCAACTCCATTTCAATCTTTTAATTTTTTCAATAAGGTCAGTAACACCTGTTTGTTGTCTTACCCATACATTGCGTTTTCGATCTCTTCTTGTTACTCCCAACATACATCTCTCCATACTCCTTTGAGTGGTCTGAAGTCTCTGTATTGCTCTTCTATTAAGTGTCCAAGTCTCAGATCCATAAGTAAGAACTGGTAAAACACATTTGTTAAAAACCATCCTTTTCAAACACATAGGCATATTTCCTTTTAGTATCAAGTTATTTCTACCAAAAGCACTCCAACCAAGTTTAATTCTATGATTAATTTCCTCCATTATGTTTCCATCTGTATTAATAATCTGACCAAGGTATTTGTAACTGTTAACTTCTTCTAATTCTTCATAATCAATCTTTATTTTCATATTTTGAGCAAATCGATTAAACATTACTTTAGTCTTTTTAACATTTATCTTTAGCCCTACTTTTCTACTTTCATCTGCTAACTCCTGCAACATTTCCTGCAGCTCTGAAGCATTATTTGCAAAAACAACTACATCATCTGCGAAATCTAAATGACTTAAATACTCTCCATTTACTTTCACTCCTTTAGTTTCCCATTTTAATCCACAAAATACTTCTTGCAGCACTGCTGTAAAGAGTTTTGGTGATATGGAGTCACCTTGTCTTACACCTTTCTCAATGTTGATTTTTCCAGTATCATTATGTAATATAATTGTTGCTGTTGCATTTTTATAAATATTCTTTAAAATATGACAATATCCTGGATCTATACCTTGATGATCCAATGCTTTAATCACTGAAGAAATGTGTATAGAATTGAATGCCTTTTCATAATCTACAAATCCAAAACATAATGACAACTCATATTCATTTGTCCTTTCTATGACTTCTCTCAATACCTGAATATGATCTATTGTACTAAAACCACTTTTAAATCCAGCTTGTTCTTTTGGTTGGTGGAAATCCAAAGTTCTCTGTAGACGAGTTGTAATTATCTTGGTAAAATTTTTATATAAAACTGATAAAAGGCTGATAGGTCTGTAATTTCTAATATCTTCTTTATCACCTTTTTTAAATATTAATATTATTACTGCATTCTTCCAATCTTCCAGTACATCTTTATCATTTAGACATTTGGTATATAACTTTGCTAAAATTGTTTCTATTTCTTCACCTGCTTCTTTTAATATATCAATTATAATTCCATCATTTCCTGGAGCCTTTCCTTTCTTCATACACTTAATTGCATGTTTCACTTCTTCATTTAAAATTCTGGGCAATTCGGAAGATGTAATAGATATAGGAGGTACTTGTTCTTTATTACTATATAATTCTTGATAAAAATCTTCACCAATTTCATGATGTCATCTCTCTTTTTAGTAATAATTCCATCTTTTTTTCTTATTGCAGATATAAATTTCCTACCAATACCAAAATGTTGTTTAACATTTTTGAGACTTTTATTTTCTTCTACAGCTTTCCTTGCTATTTCACAGTTATACTTTCTTATATCATTTTCAACTCTTTTCCGTACCATTTTACAAAATTCGAGATATTCAATTCTTTTTAATACATCATTTTTGTATATCTTCATATTCCTTCTTTTCTTCATAAATTCTCTAGTCTCAGTAGAAATTTTATTAGTCAATTGCTGCTTTTTTCTACCAGCTATGTTTGTTGCAGTTTTTAAAAGTGTATCAGTTATTTTCATATTAATTTCATTCAAATCTGTATCATGTTCAAAATCTTCTAACACTTGAAACCTATTTGTAAGTTCTAATTTAAATTCATTAGAATGTTTCTGAAGATTAGGAATATCAACTGTAAATATTGTTTTTCTTAATAATTTTTGTCTTTCTAGTTTTACATTAACACGTAACTTATATCTTACTAATCGATGATCACTTCCTGTGTTAAATTTATTAAGAACATTACAATCTTGAAATATGTATTTTCTGTTAGTCAAAATATAATCCAATTCTGCTGTACCTCCATTTGGATGCTTCCATGTCCATTTCCTTTTAACATTTTTCTCAAAAAATGAATTCATAATATAAAGTTTTTCTTTTTCTGCAAACTCCACAAGTCTATGTCCTCTCTCATTTCTATTACCATAACCAAAATTACCTACAGCAATTTCATCTTTCATTTGTCTACCAATTCTAGCATTAAAGTCTCCCATAACAATTTTAAAATGTTGTTTACTCTGATCAAAAGCCTTTTGTACATCCATATAAAAAGCTTCTACTACTTCATCACTATGAGAACTTGTTGGGGCATAAACCTGAATTATCTGCATTTGGTATCTGCTATTAAGTTGTATAACTAATCTTGTCACTCTGTCCGATACACCAACAATCTCCACAATATTGTTCTTCCACTTTTTATTTATAATGAATCATACTCCACTTGTATTTCCAATATGTGTGCCTTTATAATAGAGTATATGTCCACTTTTTAAATCAATTGTTTCTTCTCCTTTTCTTCTAACTTCACAAAGTCCAATAATGTCCCATTTAATATAAGACAATTCTTCTTCTAATTCTTGCAATCTTCCTTCACTTGAAAGTGATCTGCAGTTGTAAGTACCTAAATAAAAAGTCGTCATCAAATGGCAGCCTGGATCCACAATCAGGGGATTCTTAGCACCCTCCGCCTTCGGCCACCAACCGCTGCCTTGGTTGGTGACTTTACAGCCTCCTGGGAATAAGGGCCATGCTTTATTTTTGTCTGTCATAATTGTATATATGTATTGGAAAAATATTTATCATTTACACAAACATTCATTCTGCCTTATCAGGCACTGAGAAGAAAGACCATGGTGTTTCTTGATCTTAAACTCAGAGGTAAAAAGCCAATAAACTCACCACACTGGCTAATGCGTGTTGGTGAGCAGCCCACCCATGTTTGTATACTATATGAATAATCACATAGCAATAACAGCTGCAATGACAAGAATGTATGGAGTGGACATTAGGAATTTGCCCTGCTCGGTTCCTTTAAGGCCTCCAAGAGGAATCAAAGGGTCTCCTTTCAGTTAATAGCAAACTCCTTTCTTTTTACATATATATATATATATATATATATATATATATATATATATATATATAAAAACAAAAAAATAAAGACTTATAAATCCAATAAATAATATAATATTTCAACCAGAGGACTGGTTTTCATCAGAAAGAAAAAAAATACACAGTATATATATATATATATATATATATATATATATATATATATATATATATATATATATATATATATATATATATATATATATCATATTGAGCTAGCATTTGTACTGCAGAATAATTAGAGTAAGAAACAGTCATCTTTTTACTATGTAGTTAAAAATTAAACTAAGATTAGAGTCCATGAGCATATTTCATCTCTTTTACCTATGCTAAAACCTCATCATATTTCAATCGTGTTTTTTTCTTTATGGTTAATGTATTAATTTCATCTCAATGACTTTATGGTCTTACTGATAACAGCTGAGATTATTTGAAAAAAAAATTTTGACTAGCTTGAGACAAAGCTTCCAGAAACTATTTTAAATTGAATACTTAGATTCTGGTCATTGCAGCTAATACCCTAATCTTTACACTTTTACATAACAAAGACATAAACACTTCAATTTTTAGAAAAAATAACTGAATTAGGATTAGTACAAATAAATAGAATGGGAAGAGCAATTGATAATTTTTTCCTAATATTTAATGTACGAATATTAAGTTTCAGCCTGGTGAAATTAAAGTTGATATAAAGAAATGGATTTAAGAATCAAAGTTTTCAGATAGATTTCCAATTGAACAAAGTAAAAGTCAGTCTTAGTTTTGTCATCTAACCCTCATGGTGCCATTTTGGTGTTTGAACATTTATGACTTCCTGAACAAAATACTATATTATTTTTATTCATTTCACTATTAAAATATGTTACATTATTAAGGGATAAGTAGGATTGCTAAAGTATAACTATTGTTTCAAATATAACTAATGAGAAACCATTACAAGAAGATGATAAAACAGAAGCAATACAAAATGCATTGGAAACTATATTTTAATTTAACAGAAGTTATGAATTAATGGAATCAATTGTCTCCATTCCAACTGACTTTGAAGATTAATTTTTAAAAAATATATATTTATTATACACATATATAATATTTAATGTGTGCGTTATCCATTTATAATTGCTAAATTAGAAGGCACTCATCTAGAACAGTAGCTAATGAAAGCCTATTTCCTCAAGCCAAGGATTAAAGTGAAAACTCTTAGGCTGATTTTTGGTACAGTTGTTTTTCATTAGCTATTGTTTTAGGTCAAATGCTTTCTAATTGAGTAATTATAAACAGATAACCCCACTTTAAATATTTCCATCTAAAACATCCATTAAAAATATTACACACACACACACACATATATATATATAATGTAAAAGGCTAAAACCTTTGACAGAAGCACCTTAAAAATGCTTATTTGACAGCCAATCAGATGTAATAATGACTGCATGTGGAACTCTTAATTCAAGCTCACAAGCCAAAACACAAGAAAAAGATGGGACCCACATTCTTCTATACTTAAATTTATATATAAATAAGTTAGACTCAAGCATTCTGAACTAAGAGTGTGAAGCTTAAAATATCTTCACATTTAATTCACTAAATATTATATAAAAATAAACAATGTGAAATCTTTCAATTTACAACGAAGCAATTTTTAAATCTAATGAAATGATTGTAACAAATGTAAATATATAAATTTATTAAGCAATAGCAGATATCTAATAATAACATACAAGGCTAAAACCTTTGGCAGAAGTGCTCTTAGTTTGGAATGCTTGAGTCTGACTTATTTATATATAATTTTAAGTATAGAAGAAGGTGGGTCTCATCTTTTTCTTGTGTTTTGGCTTGTGTTCTTGAATTAAGAGTTCCACATGCAGTCATTATTACATCTGATTAGCTGCCAAATAAGCATTTTTAAGGCATTTCTTCCAAAGATTTTAGCCTTGTATGTTATTAGATATGTGCTAGTGCTTAATAAATTTATATATATTGTCCAAACCTTGAGGTGGCAGTGTATATTATTTACTTTAGCAGTAATTACTATTTTAAAATGATTGGGTTTAACATAATATATATATATAAATCTAGTTTCTGATCTTCCTACCCTTTACTGATGTTAGCCAACTAGCTCGAAACCATGGTTTAAAGGTTAGAGATAATTCGAAAGAGATATTGAATTCTATCTCTCTCAGTGTTTATGTAAACAAAGCTTGATAGTGGGCTATTGGTAAAGCTCCATCTAGTGATCATAAAAATGCAAGCTATAAGCAAGTTACAAAATTTATAACTTGTTTTGTTTATCATATATATATATATATATAATGATTTTATTGCTTAAGAGTTCATAACAAGTTTGAATGCTGGAAGTGCTTGCACTAGAATTGCTCCAAAGACATTCTACCACTGCACTAAACCATGCTGGACAGATTTTGATGGCTTTATTGTTGAGAGTTCATAACAAGTTTGAGCATCAGAATTATTAGCACTGGATATGATTAAAGGACCTTACACTCCAAAGTCTGATATTTTACCAGTGCACTAAATCACACACCAAAATAATCACATGACTTCAGAGTTCATAAGAATAGTTTGAGTGCCAGAAATGACACAACTGGAATTGATTTGAGGACCTTATGTCCAGAGTCTGACTTTCTATAATGACATTAATTCATGCTATCATCTCTATATATTGTCATAATTCCAATGGGTCTTGTCTTAATTGTAATCAAAACAGCTGCTTCCATGAATGCACACTGCATAGTTTATGGTGCAGTTGGTAAACTTTTTCATTCAATAATACAAATATTTTTTTAAATATTACTGTTTTCTTATGAAATATAAATAGGTAATCAACAGTAATTATTTCTATAATGATGTTAAATTTCAGATAGTTGTTAAATTTTAAATAGTTAATTTTAAATTAATTTTCTAATGTGAAATCAAACATTACTTTAATTGTTGATCAGTCATAAAAACTACAAGTACTTCCAGCAGAATACTGACTGTTTTATTATTATGATAATTTTATTATTGATAAGTTTTGAATATATTAGAAAAAGTATCATGAGTTGCAATTGATTGTAGTAATGATTTATTATGACTGAAAAATAGAAGTGAAAGGGATATTAGGCTTACAGACATAAGGATATATTTATTCAACAGATCTATGTAGAATCTCTGCAAAAAGAACAATAGTTAAAATTATAGAGAGTTATTTATCAGAGGATACAATGTGATTAAATGTATAATACCAACTCTCTCCAATTTTCTTTATCCCTTGCAAGAACCTTGAGAAAATGCAAATTAGTTTCATGCCATTTTTGAATATCATCTGTCCAAATATTCTGTACTCTTCTCTTTTTAAACACTTTCATTTAACTTACAAACTCAGTTTGTTTAAGATAAATTTTGCGATTGATTTTTAATGTACTTCTATCAAATGGATTTCCTTCAAATTTTGTATATATGTTGGAAATCAATGGCAATGCAATACAACAGTAAAATATTTTAATTTTTTCTGCTCATTTGTTTAGTGTTATGATTTTGGTAGACCAAATTTCAAATGTGTTTATAATGAATGATTCAGTAAACTTTCAGTGATGCTCTACTTATTCCAAACCCTCTCCATATATATATATATATAGCATATAATAGTTCAAGTTTTGTTGATAAATATTGATTAGAATATTGAACTGCAAATGTACAATTCTTTTCATCATAAACATAACACAGATTCTTTTTATATGTATAATGAGCATATATAAATTAAAATTATAGTTTAAAAATTTTAAAAAAATATATAGTTATTAATAACACACTGAGAGAATATATTTACATATATTTTATTGTGTATTCACTTATGCATTCATTAAATCAAAAACCCCAACTAACTATCATATTTTTATTTTTAAAATAAAATAAATAGCAAAATGGCTGACTTTTATGATGTTAAATATGCTTGAGCAATATTATTTTTTTCAACAACTTTTTTTCTTCTTATAGAAGCATAATAGTGGTTTTATTATTAAAAAAAATAGGATCTCCCTAATTGTTTTGATGTTTTTAAATCAATATCAACTTTTAATATGTTCTAAAATTTTGAAAAACTTTTAGCATTATGCTTAGAAAATATTTGAATATGCAAAATATTGCACATCATATTCAAAAAGATAAACTAAAGGAAGAATAAAATGTATGGGCCTTCAACATAAAGTGAAGAAATTTTATTAATGTATGTATAATCATATACAATATGCTCTGAGATGAAAAAATGGCTGCTGGCATATTATAAAATTTATTTACAAATTTTACTTTTTTTTTAACGTGATCATGGATGGTACTGCCAAGAAGAAAAAATGGCTGCTCAAGTATCATAAAATTTTTGAATTTTAATGTATTAATTTATTTTTTTATTTATCTATTTACATTTTTCTTTAGATAGCATACAATTGATGTTATATAATAAGTAGTTCATAGCTTTACTGTACTTGCTCAGGAAATCATGTGATATGTGAGTATTGAAATAGCTTGCACTTCAGTTAGAAGACTTTAGCTGTCCAATATATCAACATCTCTCCTTTGTAAAAAAAAAATAGTACTAAAGAGAATCTTGTCTTATATTGAGTAATCTACCACATTTAATACAGAATGCAATAAATTACATATCATTCTTAGAGAAAAAAAGTAAAAAGGAGAATATTTATATTTATAGATAATTACATCAATTTAATTGATAATTATTTGATTATTATAAAAGCAACAGAATATTATCTTAAATGTATCTAAATCAAAATAATTCTATCTATAATAGTTATTTATCATATAGTAAGAATATAAATATATATTAAAACAAAAGAGATTACTTGGATGAAAGTGACATTAACTTCTAAAAAACCCATGGTAAAATAAAACATGTTAAGTCATGATGGTAGAGTAAGCATTTACTAGATATATGTTATATCTAATTTAATGTTAGATTATTTTTCTCTGCGTGTGTGTGTGAGTATGTATAGAAAAATATCTTAAAATAAATTTGATTAATTAAGGCTATTTGTTTTCAGTAATTATTCTTATATTTATTATTATAAAATAATTTAATAGTAATAAAAAAGTTAAAATCGCTCTCTTTTATCAATAACAATAAGTTTATAAATTCATACCTGTAGTTAAAGCCAAACCAATTGTTTGTACAAACATTTGTTGTATATTTCCTGATTGACGGTAAAATCAAAAGATAGAGGTTTTGGGACTTAATGTTCTTAAAAATGTTTTGACGTAAATAATTTACCGTTAAATTTTTCACTCAAACAATCTCAGTTGTCTTTTTTAATTTCAAAAAATATCCTTTTGTATCTCTGCTTACAAGGGACGCTCAATTATCGGCATGTCATAGAAAATAGTGACGTTTTCAATCCCTTCTGACGCACGGCTTCGTTCCTTCAGTTACATAAGCGTGGGATTGGTATTAGTGGGTGTCCGTCAACGCGCGTCATTTTCACTTCAGTTTACGCAACCAAATATTAATATTTACAAAGTTATATTGACTTTAATAATCTAGGAATAAATTGGATTATTGTTAATTTTTTAAAAGTCAATCGATCTGGAATAATGGGGGAAAAAAAATTAATTTAATAATAAACCGAAAGACAAGAAAAGCAAATGTTTATGAAGAAAAAAATCACTTTTAACAAAAATAGTTTAAAAACATTCAATTTCAAAAACAACTCATCTTTAAGTATTCATATAATTACTATTATTAAATTGTATTAATATACAAATTTAAATAGAACTTTAAATATATAGATTTGTATAATAAATGAGATGTTATAAACAAAACAAAATGCACATCGGCAACTATTTAGATTCCCAAAAAATATTCTAATAGTTTAACATTTATAATGTTGCAATAGGCTTATTCAATTTTAGTATATAGTTGTAAATATTAATTAGTATATAGGGTATATGAGCACAGATTTTCACATGACCCACCACTCTCCACACTATCTCATAACACTAATACACTTGAACACATATATGTTGAAAAGATCAATAATCACCGATATACATATTTCATGCTAAACCAGCAATCATCAGTCGGTCCAGATTATCATCTCTACACATATATGCTATAAGTGCTCAGATATATATTAAGATAGCCAAACCTCATACTTTAATGTACAGGCTTCAATCTACTCCACACTCCAGCTCCTCAACCATCCGTCCGATTGAAAATCTGATGATGGAATGCTCAAAGGCCACCCTGAGACCGAGATTCTTGTCACACCCATGTTGACCTAAGGTCAATCTGACCCCTCATGTACAGGACATAATCCATTTAATACATATACAAGGGATGGTCAGACATCTTTACTATGTAATAACTGAAACACACAGGCTTTTAGTGTGGAGAGTGGTGGGTCATGTGAAAGTCTGTGCTCATATACCCTATATATTACATATATAGACACAGGTATATAATAAGCCTGTGTGTTTCAGTTAAATATTAATTAGATAAATAAATAAAAAAAATCGAAAAGCTTTATTGCTCGAGTGCCAGAAGTGTCGATCAGGAATCGATCCCACACTTAACAATACAAAATTTGGCACTCTACCACCGTACTTAATATATTAGAACAAATTATACCAAGAGAATAACGGTATTACTCTGTTAATAATCAAATGCTATGGCTTAATCATAATAACTTATTTACCAATCTTCTTAGAACTTAACATGCATACTATCTATTTACAAGATAAATGTTTATTATCTACATGTTTTGAACTCAGGCTTTCACACGCCCCACAACTCTCAGTGCCATCTTATATTGCTGACCCACCTGATCATACACATGTTGAAAAGATAAATAATTACCAATATATGTATTTTGTGCTAAACCAGCACTCATCAGTTGGTCCAGATTACTATCTCCACACATATATGATCAGGTGGGTCAGCAATATAAGATGGCACTGAGAGTTGTGGATCATGGGAAAGTCTGAGTTCGAATCCTGCATATAATATATAAATGCAAGTGTTAAGCCTGTACAATGTATTATCTACGTGTTTATAATATTTTAATTTGCGAAGCACCGATAGTTGAAAAGTGAAATAAATCGAGATACTGCCAAATCTCTAGCGCTCATTACAATACATAACTGACAGCCAATCATATGTCAAGGATAGCTGTCTTAAAATGACATCAAACCTAAACATACAACAAGGATTTTATGAGAAAAGGGCAGCCACCCTTCTCTCAACTTTCTTTCTATATATCTAAGCCAGTCATAAGCATTTAGGTTTGAAAGCTTTAAGATAGCTATCCTTGACATCTGATTGTCTCTCAGTTATGTATTGTAATGAGCACTAGAGATTCGACAGAATCTCGATTTATTTCAGTTTTCAACTATCGGTGCTTTGCAAATTAAAATATTATTTACATACTTTACTGCTTGTTATGTATTCTAAAAACTACTTAGTAGTAAATCATAGGATTTCGCATTGTACGTTTATGATTTAGAATCAGTGAGTTAATTGTGAAGATATTTAAAGCTTCAAGCTTTCAAAACTAAATGCTTATGACTGGCTTAAATATATAGAAAGAATAGTTGAGAGAAGGGTGGCTGCATTTTTCTCATAAAAATCCTTGCTGTGTGTTTAGGTTTGAGGTCATTTTAAGACAGCTATCCTTGACATCTGACTGGCTGTCAGATTTGGCAGTTTCTCAACTTATTTCAGTTTTATCTACATGTTTGAAATATTAATTTGCTGTTACAGTATATGCAATAAATTTAAATGGCTAATAGTATTATGCAAATTTGCTATACAATGCAACTTTTTGTTATAGTCAAACATATTTTTTTATTACTTCCATAAAAAAAACATCAATTAATCATTCTGCTCATGCCCTTGAGAGTGTGAGTTTTGTTTTAAAGTGCTTACAATTTTCACAATAGTGTCACCATTGTCTATTTTCAGAAAATATATAAAATATAAATACAATTTCAAAACTTAATTTACTTTTTTAAAAATAATAACCTTTAATTTTTGAATCATTAATATTAAAATACATATAAATATTAAGCTATTGAAATATTCACTTAAAGAAAATAATTTAGAGACAATACTGACTGATATAATTTCAAATAAGCTCCAGTAAGTTCTGAAAAAAGAACAAGAAAAGATAAAAAGAAATAAATGAAATTTTAAATAAATAGTAACTAAATTTTAAAGAGAAATAAATAATTAAAAATTTTCAATTATTTTCATTTTTATTAAGCTCTATATAGATAGCGCCGTGATAACAAATCTTTAAAGGTAGAACTTCCTAGATCAAGGCTTAAGTTATTGCTTCTGTAACTGAAACATCTCATGACCTCCCAAGTAACTAATTATTTAATTTTCAATTAATTTCTCTATTTATATATCTGTTGGGATATAATTAAAGTGATAGATAAAATAGGGAAGAAGCATTTTTTAAATATCATCAGCAGCAGTTTTCCAAAGAGGAAGGAGACAGTATTGACAAACTATCAAATATTAAGCGGTGCTAAAGTTTAGCTGTTTTTATTCTTTGATTTATTTTCTAGCTAAATATATCTGAATGCTTACTTTTTGACCAATAACTGGATGATATTTTGAAATGATTGATTTGCTCTTCTGAAAATTAATATTCAATTTTGTCACATGATTGGACACTGTCAAGAAACTAAAAATACTGTTCTGTTTTTTTTTTTTTTGTAAAATGCATGTGAACCATCACCCTCTTCTTTTAACAAACACTAAAATTACAAAGATAATATTTAAGCAATATATATTAAGGCTATAACCTTAAAACCATGTGCCTAGATGCGTCAATAGGGACCTCTACAAATCTTAACACAGGTTAACGACTTTAAAAGACTTGTGTTAAGATTTGTGGAGGTCCCTACTGTCGCATCTAGGCACATGGTTTTAAGGTTATAGCCTTAATATATATATATTGCTTAGATGATGAGTATGTGCTTAACAAATTATTAATTACAAAGATAATATTTACAATGGCAATTTTTTTTATTTGCAAAATAAAAGTAGAGGCCAGAAAAAGTTTTACAAATGTTTTGAAATCATTTTTTTAAATACATGCATAAAAATGCATAATAAAGTTTATTTGTGATATACCTCTCATCTGGTTCCTGAATTGAATGTTATTTCTAGTGCTCATGACCTTCTCTAAACATTTGATGCTTTCCATTTTCCACTATGGGTCTTTATTTAGAATTGAATTTTAAATCTAGTTTAACATTAGGGATAAAAAATTATAATGTTCTTGCCTATGCATTTTTTTATAATAATTTTCATAAAATGCTTTTATATCGACTTGAATTAAACTCTTCATTGAAGAAATCAATTTGATTTGCTGTTTCTTTACTCTTCATTATTCTAAAGTTATTGATTATCATATGACTTCTAATGAGGTTTTAAGCAATATGGAATATATTTTTTAAGCATATGTAATAATAATAAATATTGCGCCAAATGTATACATTTTGGTGCACGAACTTTTTATAAATTTTTGATCCATATACTAATTAATTCTTAACATTACAGTAAATATTAAAGATAAATAGAAAAAGACATATATACTTAGAGATACCATATATTACTTGACATAAGCTCTGTATATATTTACAAAAAAAAGATGCAATTAAAACTATATATATATTTCTATCTCATATTATTGGATGTATTAGTTTTTATATATATTTTAGGTTCTGAATAGAAAACTCCACCTGTCAATTTTTGAATAGAACCTAGCAAATCTTTTGTTAAATACTCCTCCATGTTAGAACATTTTATTTTTACAATTAAAGCTTTTTTCTATATATATTATATAACTACTTTTTATGTAATAAGTTGCAAGTGTAGGCTTTCAAGTAATAAAAAATTTAAACATTCATTTTTTAAAAAAATATGAAAATAAATATCAAAACAAAAGTCTTACCTATAACAATGGAGAACACCACCATTGGATGTAATTTACTTATTCAAAAAGTAAGAATAATGAAATACTGGATAAACAGACAAAAACTCTCCATATAATATTGCCACCTTATGCTAACCAGAGTAATCAATGGATGCCAGAAGGCTTGTGCATAAAATCCCTATGTCAGCACAAGGTGGCACTACTATATGGAGAGTTTTTGCCTGTTTACTAACAGTTATGTTCTAGCATGAGATGGTGATCATGAAATACTGGATATTTGAATTTTATATTATTAAAAAAGAATATATTTAGGATTAGTTATCATCAAAAAAAGAAAAAAATGTCTAAAAGTTAGTAAATTATTTATTGTTACTGAAAATTTAAAGAATATTTTATTTACTGAGTGAAAAACATGATTTATTTTATTCAATAGAAACTTCTTGTTGTCATAACGAATTTTCTAAAAATTGTCTTTTTAAAAATAAAGTGTTATCAAAGACATTCTCATATTAGTGACATAGTTTTTGGTTTAAAAACAAATCTTTTACACAAAAAGAATACATCATAATTGTTAATTTGTAAACAATTACATTTTTGCTTTATAAATCTACAATAGTCAGTAATTCAGCTTAAGACTTAAAACACTCAGTCAATCAGAAATAGGGTAGTGTCAATCATGGAAAAAGATCCATATGCTGATGTCTTCAGGTTTTTTAAAAATATGTTAAATTGTAGCAGTAGAGGAAGGAGCTGCAAACCGTCACAAAACATAATATAAGGTTATAAATAGCTTAAAACAACATAGAACAGATAGCAATCACAGCACCACCGTATCACCTAAAATGTCAAAAATCTGACTGCTGATACTGCTAAGCTTATGAATGCATTATGGTGAGCAGATTTCAAAATGGATGTTGACTCCAAATATAAATAAATATGTTAAAATTACATACAGAAAGTCTTAACTATGATCTATTTGTAAATAACATATTCTGGCATGTTGTGAACTCCTAATTAATAAAAAAAACAGTCAACTATATATAATAAATAAAAAAATCAAGTTTGTAATATGATGTAACCTTCTTATCTAACTATCATTGCTGGTTCTAACAATTGAAGGTTCATCATATTCCAATCTTTGTTTTTTGCTGTATTATATATATAGTTGATTTTGTAATTAATTTATATATTGTACTGGCAACTTCGAGGAACACCCTTTTAGCATGGAAATGAATAAACCTAAACAGGTTATATTTCCCAATCACCTCCCCAAAATCAACACTAGTCATTTGAAATAGCTTTACCTCTCAGCAATAATTTAATTTAAATAAAAAAGACATGCATTTTTATTCTTTTACTAGGGTGCCATGCTGACTGAACCAATTTCAAATACCAGGATCCTCACTTTACAAAACATTCTGTCATTTTGCTCAGTGGTTAAACATTCTTTAATTAAAAATCTTTTTTTATCTTTTGATAAACATGGACCTGATAAGTGCTAAAGTGAATATTTTGAAATTCCAGCTGCTAAAGAAAATGGCACTAACAAGTTGAATTTTTAAAACTAATAATCTTTTACAACAATTAAGTCACTTATACACACACATGCACACAAAGTTAAAAATAATTATTTTAAAATGCATTCATATAGCTAAGCAGATAAAAAAATGAATAGATAAAGTATCTTAGCAACTAATACATATAAAATGCATTCTAATAGGGAAATCAGATTGGACCGAAGGCCCTTTCAATAGATTGTTTTTTAAAGTGAATTTTTAAGTACTTTGATTTCTGGTCAGAATGGGGGTGGGTGGGAACAGCATACTGTTTTACTTTCAACTTGTTTCATTTTAAATATTCCACACCCACCCTGTCCAAATAGAGGCACACATTTTCCATTGACATTTTTAGTTAATCCTGGGTTAGGTATTGAAGTTCAAGCTCATGAAATTGCCAGAAGTTTGCATAATTTATGAAGAATTTACATACTTTAAATTAATTACCGCTCCATATTCTCTAGCTGTATTAACAAATGATCCTTATATTCCATAAAACAAACATTCTTCTGGCAAAGACAATTAATATTCTATATTTTGAAGCAGCATAATTGTGCAAAATATTGATATATTTTTCTTTCAAATTATCTAAAACGTTTCTTCTGTTTATTTTTTAATAATTAGAGCTACACACTCTAGTCCAAACTCAAAATAAAAGTGACTTCACTTTTTTTATTCTTTCCCTTATCAAATCTTTTACATTTTTTAAAATTAAAATATACAACAGATTAGTAATTAAAACTACAGAATAATTTACAGACTTCTTATTTTTTAATCACTATTTTAAGTTCCATTTTTGTTATCAGTAAATCTGATCAAATTAATTTTTCTTTTTTCAAACAAAAAAAAATATTTCAATCCCTTTTTTCTTAATTTAAGCCATCTTACATGGATTTAAGTTTTTTATTAAAATTCATTTTAATACATGTTACAAGTTTTCGTTATATTTTTATTTGTTTATTTAACTCAAGTAAGATGCCTTTACTTATTTCACCTATGCACACACATAGATGTACATTCCAAAAAAAATATTCTAAATTCTAAAGAACTTTAAATAATCTTTAACAATTCAACACATGCTTACTATATCAATCATGTCTGCTGGGTGATCTCTATAATATATATATATATATATATATCATCATCATCATTATCAACCATTATCAATCCACTTCAGGATGAAGGTCTCTCCAAGTTTAATCCATCTTCTCCGATTTTCAGCTTCTCTTCTCCACATCACCCCTGCACACTTTCTTATTTCATCCATCCATCTCACATGTGATCTCTTTCTGGGTCTTTTACAATCTCTTGGAATATATATATATATATATATATGTGTGTGTGTGTGTGTATGCACACTGATATCATTATAATAAGCCCATAACTAGCACTTTCTCAATATCCACTGATTCATTTATCAACAGTTTAATAACATAAAATAAAAGAGTAATGAAGTTTTAATTTTTTAGTTTATATTCTAACTGCTTAATAGCATGATATAAAACATTATCTTATTAAATTTACAGATAATAAACTTAATAATATTTAGGTATTGTATCTTTTGCATTTTATCATCACAAATTTTTATCACACTTATTATTTGCATAAAGTGTTTGCATATATTTATTATAATATTTATATATAATTTTAATACTATAATAAATCTATGTATTTTAAAAAATCAGGGTTAATATTAATCATAGTGATTGGCTTCAAGTGCAGTCTTTTTGCTTTATTTTTAAACAGAACTATTAATCACAATCTCTTGGTTCATGACTCTGATTATAACAGCAAAATCTTAAAAATTCATGTAATAGTGTGACTTAAATTAACTTATTAGTGAATATTGCTTAAAATAATTAATTAAAAAATAAAATGAATACACTTAAATGTATTACTTATATATACTTGATAGCAAAACAAATTTGCACAGCATATGTATCAGGAAATCCACTACTGTAATAAAAGTAGCCCTATTTTATCTGCTGTTTTACAAATCTTGTCCTGCATAAAATTAACTAGTAAAAAGAGATAATGCTTAAAATGTATTCATCTACTTATTGTTTAGAGTGTTGCCCAATGTTTTGAATTGTTAAAGAAGTTTCAGTTAATTTATTCATTACTTTTGATAATTACTGTTGGTAATGCTGTAAATAAAATATTAAATTAGAATGTTGGAATCAAACTGAAAATAAGATTTACATGACTGTTCCAATAGTATCAGAATAAGACATTGGCATTATGTGACTTAGCATAGCATAGAAAATAAATTCAGGAAGTAAATGGTTATGAATTAAAGTGTAATGGGTCACTGCTAGTGCTGAACATCTGATTCCATAGTGACTAATCATGTGATTATTTAATGAGATATGTAATAATAAATCTGAAAATGACTTTATTAACCAAAAAAGATAGATGGGCCAAATCCACATATTACTTCAATTTAATCTATTCCATTTTAACATTTTAATAGCCTGAAATGCGACATCGTGGTTGTTGCATTTAGATTGCTCTAACTCAGCCAATTTTTTAGTTACATTGATGAAAAAATACCCGTATTAAAGCTTAGAGCTAGGCCTATAAGATGCTGCCCTCTTTTGAATTATTTTACAAGTAAAAAATCAATACTAGGAGGGTTTCAAGTTGAACAAAAGAAGGCCAGTTTTGATTGGTTGGATAATCTATTCCCAATCTATTCCCAATTCTTATTGGCTGATAATTCCGTTAAATATTTTTTCACCGCTAAAATGAAAATATATGTTTTGGAGTGTTTTTTTGTATTATGTTTCGTACATATTATAAATAATTTTCATAAAATCTAATATTTCTAATAAAAATATAGTTATTTTACAAAAGTAGTAAGGTTTTATTAAAAAACTGTATACTTTACACGATTGTAAATTGAAAAAGAAACTTGCTGTAGCAGCAATTTTTGACATCTTGTCAAGAGGTTAGATTGCTCCAAGCTGTTTATTTGATTTTCAAACAAAGATTAATGATTTAGAATATTTTTCTGGCATTATAATGTATTTTTGGTGTATTTTTTTAATAATATGCTGAAAGTATAATTATTTTGAGAAAGACGTTAAGATTTTCCTAAAAAATTCTTAAAAAATTCGTAATGTGAAATCGGGGAGGGATCTAAATGACATTTACAATGCTTCTAATTCACTCGTAATGTTTTCTTTGATTTTTCCACTTTTGAATATTTCTATAAAATACAAATAAAAATATATTTTTGAAATAACTTTCGTTTACTTTCCTAACATTACAAATAATTAATATACCTTTTGAAAACGAAACTAAACTTAATATACATTAAAAGATGAAAATATTTGTATCAAAAAGTTTGTCACTTCACCAATTAAAAGTTTCAGAGTTTTACTTCGCTGGACCAATAACGAAAGTGATCTATTAAAGTGTTAATCTATTTTTGAACAATTAATCAGCAAAAACATTTATATTCACTGTTTTTAGACAGTGAGTCAATACTTTAATGAACACTACCAGGCAATGCTTCCAAATGCCCTGTTGGACTTTTGCTTACTTAAAGACTGTTGTAGACAAGGATCACAATGTCATCTAATACATTATAGATTATATACTATCTACACTAAATTGGAACAGTTTGTAATTTAATTTTAATCATTTTATCAAAATTTGTTAATATTGATTTTACATTGTTTAGATGCTTTGGACATCAACAGTATACTTTTAAAGCTTTCGATTATCATGATACATATCCAAGATATTACCAATTCCGAAGAATATATAACAAATTGCAGCAGCAATGATTAAATTATGTAGTAACACTAAGAAGATTAACATTGATAAGGATGAACATAGAATAATTCTAGATCTCCAAAATCTTTTTAAAAAAGTTATATTGAAAAGCATTTTTTGGTTTAAAATAGAAGTCATCTAAATGTTGTAGATAGTGTGTTTTGAAAATAATCGGTGTCAGATCTTTATAAAATGTTGGAAAAATTATAAGATGAAGTAAGAGAGTAGGATTAAAGATAAAAACTAAAAAAAATGAAAATAATAGTTAATAGGTTTCACAAGAAAAAAAATTAAGAATTAGAAGAAGCTAATAACTATAAATATCTTGTCAGATTATTAATGCAGATGGAAATGTAATAGAAGAAATTAATGATAAAATTAGATGTGGAAAGATATATTTTTGGTGGAAGTAATTTAATATTAAAAGGATATATGCCTATGTATTTTAAAATGATTGCTTATTTTGAATGTGTTTTATCAGTTTTAAATGTGGTTCAGAAACTTGGACAGTTAATAGGAGAGCAATACAGAAACTACAGATCACATAGTACAATAAGAAGATATATATATATTGAGAAGGTCATATGTCTCATGGCATACAACACCATAATACTGTGTGTGCATGTATATATATATATAAATAGAAATAAACACAACAAATTTTTTTGTAGATATTTTCTATATTACACTAGAATAACAGTTAAGAGTTAAATAATAATTTTGAATTTAAAACATTATTATAAATTATTTAAAAAGGTCTAATTAATATTTCATTAATTCTATGAAATCTAAAACAAGCTTGTTTTCAAATTATACTAGATAGTACTCATAATTATAAAATTCCTCTATCTATATAAGAAATTTTTAAAATTAAAGCTTGTGGTGTTATTTAAAGGATTGAAAATATTTGGAGATAAAAATTTGTTTTTAATTAAGGTGAATTTAAAAAAAAAATCATTAACTTGACTTTTAAAATCAAGACAAAGAGAAAAAAATTACTAATTGCTGTTTTGTAAATTCCATGATAGTATAAAAGGTGGATTTAAAAGATCAGAAGGGACATTTTCAACAGTTATACATCATTATCATTATGAACTTATAACTAAAGATAAGAAATAGAGCTGCTGTTAATGTTATAATGGTAGAGTTTAAATTTACATGGAAGCAAGGGGCAACTTTTTGGGGCTTAAATTATACATCTCAAAACAGAGGATTGATTCATAAAAGATTTATTTTAAAATTTAAAAAAAATAAACTAGGAAATCTTTCTTATTGTAAATTAAGAAACAAAAGCCTGAACTTCAAAAGAACTTTTAAAAGAAAAAAAAATTTTAATTGCCAGTAGATATACTGTAATTGGTTAATTAATAATTTTGATTTGTAGGGGGAATAATACTAATAATGCCCACATACATATGCAGTTTATGTTTTCAACATGGAATTAATTATTTGTGAAACTATAATATGGTTTAATAAGTTTATTATTTTTGACAAATGAAATATCCTAGAATATAAATGTCAGTGTGTAAACACATCTCCATGCATATACACTTATAAGTTAAAATTAATCATTTATGTATTATTAAAATGAATCAATTCATTATGATAATTCAAACATGTTAATTTTAAATTATTATACACCATGTCAGTACTTATATAGATGCATGTCATGTAGTCACATAAATATGTTAAAATCAATCATACTTTATGAATTATTAAAATAAAGTAGTTTTTATAAGTCTATGACAATCGAATATGTTCATTTTATATTATACAGCCACATCTGTGTTCTGATATATATATATATATATATATATACGTTAAATCTATTGAGATATTTGTAAATCACAATGTGATGGTTTATTTTTTTTGTATTCTAATGAAAATCAGAATGCTGAATTTATAGTGTATTCAACAGATCTTAATTTTATTTTATTGCTATTAATATATTTATATTTTATTAAGTTATTTCCATGAATTTATTTTATCTTAGACTAGGTTTAAAACATTATATGTTAGTATTATCTCTTGTTCACACTAGCAGTTATAGAGCTCTTGCTCAATGACCTGGATTCATGCATAATGGTCAGTTATATGGATTGGGGTTTATGTTTAGGGTTATGGAAATCCAATTGATGATTTTATTACTTCTCTAATGCTGGATGGTGCGAAGGGATATTTTTTGAAATCCATATACTATTTTATTTATAATTAGAAATTAAGTTTATAAGCCAGTATATTAATGTTACTAAACTCACCAGGGCATTGATGATGATCAGCATGGTTTCTGTATTCCAGCATTATTTTTAATTACTATATATTCTGGTGGATTAGAATTTAAGTTTGTGCATCCAAATTATTTTTTATACAATCTTCCCCAAATTTTGCGAAGGTTAAATAATTAGCCTGGTCTATAGTGGATCACTTTCAAATCCAGGTACAAGGTTCACTGTTGATTTATTTATTAGTATTCTTTTAATGCTGATGAACTCATAGTTAATTATTAATTTTTCTGATCTCACATATTCATTATATACTTATTCATTATATTATTTGCATATGTAAATTTGATTAATTAATTGGGGTTGATGATGAATTGTGGGATCATCTCAGGTTCATTTTGACACCTTACCATTACAATATATATTAGTAGTAGCAAAAAGAGATTGAAAGTGAAATATCTGACTAAGAGCTCAAACAAGTATCATTGAAAGAATAAAAAGATTGAAATTGAGACTGACAATAATAATAAATGCAAAGTTGAAAACTTAAAGAGATCTCAAGAGATTGAAAAATACCCTAAATAATCCACATGTGATGTTGTGGAGAAGAGAAGCTAAAGATCGGAGAAGATGGATTAAACTTGGAGAGACCTTCATCTGCAGTGGATTGATAATGGTTGATGATGATGATGATGATGATGTAGAAAGATGGAATGAGGAAGTTTGCTAGAGTGATGTGCAGGAAAAAACTATAAGTTAGAGAAACCAAGTTAAACTTGGAGTGAAATGATGATCACGAACTTACTTGAGTTGAACAATGAGCTTTTTCTCAAAAAGGATATAAAATTTCTTATCTGCAGAACTTACAAATTTTTACATAGAGGATTTGAATTTTAAAATTTGAAGAGGTTTCAAACATCAACCAATTTTGAGTGGAAATACTATCAAAAATCAATATTCAAATATCCAAGAAAGTGAGAACGAACATAAAGAATTAAAGTTGACTAAATAAGGAATTCAAAAATTAAAGTCTTTGCAAGTACATTCAAAGTATTTGAATTTCCAAAATACTGGTAATTCTCAGTTATAAATCATAATATCTAGATTTGAGGGACATCGAATGGCTATTCTTTGTGGGATCAGGATTTGGGATAATCTTTGGAACCAATTATAAACAAAGAACGACCATAAAAATCTAATCAAATGTTTTATAATCTTGTTTTAAATTTTTATTTGTTAAATACTTATTAAATTTATTAAAATGTTAAATTATGATTTTGGGTGTGTTTTTCTATAGTCAACTTTCAATTAGTCATATCTGCTCACATATTTATAAATATTTATGTACAAATAATTTCACATCCACATCTATTAGTAAACACATATACATGTTTATACCTACCTATATTTCAAGTGATACTAATATAACCTGAATTAGATGATCATGCAGAATCGCCAATGATTCGAAACTCAGGATAATGAAAATAAAATGTGACATGAGTGAGATAAGTTAAGTATATAATTAATGTTTTGTTAGTTCTTAATCTTTCATCTCCTAGGAATGAAATCAATGTGTGTGTGGTATTTATAAGTACCCTAACAAAGATATATTCAGTTATTCGCTGTGATGACCTCACCAACCTATTCACATACCGCAAAAAGCCCATTCCATTATAATATATTGATGCAAACCTGTTAATAGCAACCTAATTTTTACCCATATTTCACCTGGAAGCATCATCATATTCAACATCATACTCACCAACAACTCACTATTAGCATAAACCCCCAAAACTACATCTGGGAGATTTTAACATGAAGTACAAGGACTTCATGTCCAAATGGGTTTATCAAATAGTGATACCATTTGTGAGTGCTGAAGGTTTTCTACCACCAAACATAGTAACATTCCATGATAACCCAAACATCATTAAATGACCTCTACTTTTATTTGCCAATGCTGCATCAGTACATCAGTCTGAATCTCAATCCATCTCCGTTCTCAGACCACTCTGCACAAACTGCAACACACAACCTTGCTAAAATTCAGACAACTACATTATCTCTCATGAAAACAATAAAAATTCTTCTTTTTCCTGAAACATATTATGCTCCACAAACTTGAAGGACTATAGCTAAGTCCTGTGCAGTAATACCAGGCCAATATAATTTTATTTATCATTGACCATGTCACCAGAAAAACACTCCCGCCCTTCAGGCTATTAGCTCTGGTTGATGAACTATATAAGTGGAGCAATGTCTGAACCCACTCACAACACATACCAGCATACACACAAACTCACCCAGGTGTTTAACAACACATTTGTGACAGAGATTATTTAGCCATTAAAAAATCAAAATCTATCTGTCAACAGCATAAATGGACTAAAGGTTACATCTGATGGGTTCTGGGCTACAATCTCTCTTTAGAGTGCTCATGGCTCTTCGAATTAGAACATCCACACATACAGCAGATAGATGATATGATTAAACCTGTACATAAGCATTCAAACAGAAGCTTCTATCTTATCAACCTTTCTTCTCACATCATGACATTTTTGGATTGCCTGTAACAAATACAATGAACCCACTACTGAATTTTCAAACAAACTTGCTACCCTGCCCAATACATGTCATCCAAGCACTCATAAAATAACAAAATTTGTGTTTGACCACCTCAGACATTCAACTACTCAAGTGCTATGTGACCTTGTGAACTATCTCTCACAAAAATCTACAACATTGATAACCAATCGTAATAATGCCTTTCAACAAGAAAACAGCTTCACTAAGGTACACTAGCTATCAAGCTCATTGGGAAATTTATTAAAGGCAATATTGAGCAGCATGTACTGTCTCTGATACAACATTGATATCCAATCGCAATAATGCCTTTCAACAAGAAAACAGCTTCAATAAGGTACACTAGCTATCAAGCTCATTGGGAAATTGATTAAAGGCAATATTGAGCCACATGTACTGTCTCTGATTTCGCCATATCAGTTTCCAAGAAGCAATTATCAGCAGGGCAAGCAGCACTTATTTTGAAAGTAGTTTTGAACTCAGTGCAATGAAATATATATATACTCCAGTTGCAGTTCATATAAATATCGAGGTGGCTTTTAGGGTACTAATTGACATGATGGCTACTACCACAATTTTGCATACTCTTTGTATGTGCAGTCTAATTTGCTATTTGTATATGCAGTCTAATTTTCTGCTGAATTGTGAAATCCATATCACACTCAATGGCAAAAATTCCATACCCTTCTCTCCCATGCAATTTATCTTCCAAGATTCATTCTTAAGTTCACTACTCAGCAAGTAACATGCATCACATAAACTCAATGTTAATATACACAGGACTATTGTGTGGTATTTTTATAATACCAAACCATGCACAGAAATATATGAGGGAAAGTATCTGATTTTCTGGATTTTTATTTTATATGAGTGCAAATGCAATGAGGTGTAAAATTCAGAAAAAACAGAGTGAATCACAACCTCACTCTCAAAAGTATATCTCTCCATAAGCAAGATCCAGCTATTTAATTAGCTAATTATCATCAAAATCACTTACTACTCTTCCATAATTAATTTTTAGAAAAGGTTTTACAAACAAGATCGCTTCTCTCTGCAACTATGATTTTGTGGCAGAGGAAGACAGTGTCCATATCTTCAAAACAGCATAGCAACCCACTTACCCACAATGGATTTGACTTTCATACCATTCATATTTTTCATCTGCAGAAGGCCATAAATCTAATAATAGCCACACTTAAACACTTTCCAATGCTACAATGCCTTCTTCAAATAACACCAACAGATAGGCCAATCCCACACATGACAAATTATCATCCATCATCAGCTATATAAAAGGTACAATCATCACAGATGTCTCCTCAAACTACATACAAGTATTCATATTGGCATCTATTCATTGATCCTTTTAAATGTGCACCATGATTCCAAACTCACAATGCTTGGAATCAACAATCAGCTCAAAAAATAGTCTCTATAGCCAAAGTAGTTTGATATCTTAACAAGATTCAACCTCCATGCCCTGCCACTTCATATTTTCTGAGATACCAGTCATTGTATAAGAATGCTGATTCTTTTTGCTCCCTATGTCATAGGGCAGAGGAAACACAGCAACATCTATTCTATCACTGCTCAGCACTGGACAGAATTGGTTACAACATGACTAGAGCCTTCTAGGCAACTAAACACCATTCCCCTGACAATCATCACAGCATATTGCGAAGGCTCTGGCATCAAACCACACAGCCACATTCATGTTCAATGCACATTAGTGTACATGTTGCACTTTTACCTTAGGAAAGAATATAAGATAATATCCATCAACATTTAATAACAAACTAATGACATTAAGAGGCAGAGATAATAAAAGTGTACATCCTGACATCTTTGCAGCCAGTTAATCACTTGTAACACAGCAATCAAAGCTCTAATTGTTGACCATACTCCCACCAATCCATATCATCAACAAAAGTCTTGCCAAAATGTTGTGCCAGTAGCCAACAACTGAATTACAGAGAATTTTCACCTCACTGCATACTATTGATCTCAAGGACCACAACAATACACTGAAAACTTAAACATCAAACAGCATAAAAGAATCAGCAACACAACAAATATGTTGCTGATCATGATCTAATAGTAGTAACACAAGACATTTGAAACCAAGGGTTACATGAATCATCAATCACAAATATCTATCAAATAAAATAAACACTAAATGTCATAAAAAACTGAAAAAACCATGTAATATATACATATGTATCTGCACCCTCACCCCCCAATAATAAAAGGTCATTATATAAACTTATCCAAATGGAAATTAGAAAATGAATATTGTAGCCTAAATTCCTGCTCTACCATGTAAAGTTTTGAAAAATGCCTCAAAACAACCACACTGGACAATCCTTCCCCTCCTCCCTGTTTCGTCTGTGTATACACATTTATTTTTTGCTTCTCGCAATGTATGCAGAGCAACTCATAGTAAATGTAACTTTTTAGTCATTAGTAAAATTTCCTTTTGAAAATAAATAAATAAATAAACAGCAGCAATAATAGTAATAATAATAATAATAATAACAACAACAATAATAATAATAATAATAATAATAATAGCAATAATAGTAATAATAATAATAATAATAACAACAACAACAACCACAACAACAATAAAAAAAACTGCAAAAGTTATTCGTAGTTGATCGTAGTTGATTGTCTGAAAGAGAAAATGTATTGCAAAAGCCCAAAATCATGAAAAAACTTATTAACTTTCATGCAAACCAAATCATAGATAATTAGTGCAGTTGCTTGCCATATTGTGATAGATTTAAACATTTTTTGATAATAGTCAAGAATTTTTAATTAGCTTAAGATTTTTTTCCAGTTAACAAGTTTAGTTGGATATCTATCATTGGATAGTTGAGGTAATCTAGGTTGATTATTGGAATGTTAATGTATTGATCATAAAACAAAATCATGATTATAATATGATATCGCTGTCACTACCGATAAGGAATGTAATATATTTTTATTGGCAATAAGACCATAGTTTACTATACGTTTTACACATAGTTATCTATATTTGAAACTGATGCATGTTGATATGTTAATGAAGCATAAAAAAGCAGGAGCAAACTCTATTTATATTATTTTAGTACTAATAACTGGCCTATAGGATTTAATAAGCACTATTTTCTAATTTTTATTGATTACTCAAAATTGCAATGGATGACAGAATCATATGATGGTTTTTTGAGAATTTTTAACACAATGAAAGCACTTAATATGCATTAAAAAATAATGCACACACATTTTACAATGTCAAATGAGGAGCAACATTCCAATTAAGTAGTTGATGCAAAATCGGAAAGGGTTCACCATTGCCTTCTTCCCATAGACAATACTAAACACCAACACTCTTGAATTAATTTGCATAATTGAAATCTCAGTCTTGAGATGAAATTTGACAAAAAGTTTACTCAATGTAATGGATATATTTAAAGGAATATTAATAGTATCTCACTTTCTCTGTTATAATAGGTTTAAAAAATTTTTGATAGCAGCTGCCAAAAAAAAAAATCTATTTTTCAGGAAAACAAAAGCAATTCACTCCAGTTTGGAATAAAACCAGAAATCTCCTTTATGACCAGAATCCTACAATAAGAGATCCAGGAATTTCTCACATAGTTATATTTGCTAAAAAATGAAAATCAAAGTAAGATTGTATGAAAAAATAAATCTGTATGGCATCCAGTCAAAAAGCCTGACCCCTTCTGTGATGGGTTAAGAATCTCTGTCAGTTCCAATTACTAATCTTATATTTAGACTTCTAAGCTCATGACTGATAAAAACAGAAGCAAGCTTTTTTTTAAATACCATTCCATTAACTTAATCTTACAAATGTAATAGATATCAGTAAACTTTAATCTAGCTCTACTGCACAAGTTAAAAAAAAAAAATACCTAAAGCCAAAGTGTAATTGACAAACTATTTACCACCATTATCCTTCCAGAAATAGTTCCAACAATTAAACAAATTGTAGCAGTTTTAAAACCTAATAAATCTAACAATGTTACAAATAATAATCATTCATTTATATTACCATGTTCCCCTCAAGCATTCTAAAAGATAAAATGCATATAAAAAATTTCCAATAGCTGAGAGTCATTCCAAGCTAAATTTAGGGTAAGAACCAGACTGATGTGAATAAGTTCTATCTTAAATTACATCGATAAAAACTGGTGTGGTGTTTATTGATGTAATCTGAGCCTATAGCTTTTATTTGAAGCAATTGTCTCATTCTAAATGTCTCTAAAATTTATAGGTGCAGAGGAGCATTAGTTTTGACAAAATACTGTTTGTTAAAAAAATTAAAATAATTTAAAATGATAATAATAGTAATTATAAATTTTAAAAAATGACTTCCGTAGATGGTTCAGCCTTTTTATCTACAGTATTTTACATTTTATGTATTCATTAAGTAGTTATACAGATATACAATGCTGACCATGAAACTCAAATTGTAATGATCGGAAAATGTATCTATATCATTGATATAGTCTTATTTTTTTATATATATAAAATAGATCTCTTCAATAAATAGAAACAATTTTTAAATAAAGTTTTGAAAAAAATTGAAAATATTTTTCAATGATTGGGGCCTCATTCCTAATCTGATATGTTGCAGTTTATCTAAATACTATGAAAACATCTTGCAGAAGATTATGATATGTTTAATGTTACATAGAAATGAATAGAACCTAACATACATTTTCATCATCTCTCTAAGGCTAAATCTAAAAATAATTTTTAGTAACAAGTTGTTTGGCATTACTATTGTTTGTATTGCAAATATTCTATGGAAAGTTTCCCTATCATAGTGATGAATTTTATACCTCTATTTAAAATAAAGATGTTATGTAATTTAATATTACAATAAAAATATTACACAGAGGCAAACTCTCCATACAGTGGTACCACTCAGTACAAGCCAGAGTAATCAATGGATGCAGGAAGATTTGTGCATGAAATCTCTATCTAGTGCCTGATCATCCAATAGCCCCAGACTAGTTTCTAGCTTGTGGCTTTCATCAACGAGTAGCCTTGAATCTGAAAGCACTGCACTTTAGGATCTAGGTGCAGTGCTTTCAGATCCATGGCTTCTTACTGATGAAAGCCACAAGCTAGAAACTAGTCTGGAGCTATTGAATGAGTAGGTACTAGATAGGAATTTTATGCACAAACCTTCCTGCATCCATTGATTACTCTGGCTTGCACTGAGTGGCACCACTGTATGGAGAGTTTTGCCTCTGTGAAAACAACTTGTGTAAGCTTAAAGAATGGTGGTCATGTGATGTCTAATGGTTCAATAAAAATATTACTGGAACAGTCTACTCCATCCTTTCAAAATATTTTTTCCATCCTTACTCATATTTATCCAAAGATATCAAAAGATGAGTTGCGATATAAAAAATCAGCAGGAGGTATTAAGCAAATTACAATTACCAATAAGTCAAGCTACAGTTTTATTATATAATACAGACTTTAAACTAAAATCTTTCTGAATGTTCAGCTAAAAAAATCCTCAAATATAAATGAATTATACTACAAGAAATGGGATTTTGTATTGCTCTGAATAATTTTTTAAAAGTGAGATATAGGTATAAAGTCACTGGATTTGGTCTTTCTAGATATTATTGAAGTATAGTCAATAATTTCAGAACTATAAGAAGACTATTTATCAGCTTCAAAGTAGATTTTAATAGGCTGCCTTATGTAACATAAACTACGAATCATATAGAATAATAATAGATTTCTAAGAGATCTATATTTACATTATTGGTATTCCTGCCATTATACTGAAAATGTTTCAATTGATTTCCTTATGCAGTGATTGAATAGCATTCTAAAGTATATATATATTGTAACGGGCACATATGCCATTACATTATTTTTTCTTATTAATTAAACATGAAATTTAAAATAAAATAAGACATTGAAAAGTTCGCAAATAAAAACTTTTTTTTTTAAGAATTAAAAAATTGAAATTAAATGTCTTAAACTCGTATATATATAAAATTGCACAGATGAAAAAAATTATTAAATTAAAACTTTATTAAAAATAGAAAAAGTATTTTAAAAGCAAAAACTTAAAAAAGATTTAGAGATAAAAATATATCTTTAAGTTTGAAAACAAATTAATTAATGTTATTGAAAAATGGAAATTATTATTTTAATTAACCAAAGTGAATTAGCCTTTGGGCATTTAAATGTATAAGCAATGGTCAGATAGGAAAACAATAGAAACTAATAGCAAATGAGAGAAATCCATCAGAAATCGGGCCTCAATGGAAGGATCATCATCATCGATGATGTAATGTCCATTGGATCCTAAAGTTACATATAAAAGAAAAAGTTTGATAATAAAATTTTGAGTGAGTGAAGAAAATTGAAGAGATGTGACTATATGTGTTAGTGTGGAGTTGAAAAAGAAGGGATTGAAAAGACGCACTCTTCAATCTCTTCAATCTCGTAAAAAATAAAAAATAAATGACATCGTTTTCCTAGATTGAGGACCATAGGACATCAAGGGAATTAACGCTGGCTTCAAATGACAAGCAACTGCAAGAAATTAAAAACTACGGACTTGTTAAAACCGTAAGAACTTTATAAATCTAATGAACAATATTAATTTGAAAACACAAAGAATTTTAAAATATAAACTTTCCCAGTATTTAATTTATAGAAATAGAATCCTATCTGACCATACTAAATTCTTTATTAATTCTTTTTATTTGATGTATTTCTTTTTAAAATCATTTCCATTTTTTTTTTTGTTCTTTTAAGTTTTATTTATGATTGTTGTTTGTGGCTAATTTAATATTATATAAATGTTAAACTTAAGTCGGGCGTGAATGGCTATATAGATTTGTAAAGTTTTATTAGGGGAGGGTAATCTTAGGTTATTCATTTCGTAGTTGAATTGGGTCAATGGATTGGATATATTGGTGTAATTAGTAGATGTAATATGAGATTCACTACATGCAGAATTGCTGTTTATGCTGCACACAACCGTTTTGCCTATGGAAGGGATTATAAGATGTAGAACGCTGTTTCTTCTTATGTAGTTTTTTTATTGCTCTTATCATCAGATAGATGTAGTATCCCTATCTGGCAAGAGGCAATTTCTTCTCTTAACCTTTTGTGCTGCCGTATTCGTATTACATTGAATGCATCGATATATCAGATGAATTGACGTTGGTTTGACTGCGAACTTTTGGCCTAAGGTTAAATAAGGATAAAATATTTTCTTTCAAATGCAAATCTATGTAGTCTATTTATACTCAACACTCTAAATAAAAATGCATTAAATTTAAGTTGGGTATGGACGTTGCATGGATTCGTTATCGGTTAATTATGTTTTTGGTTTTCATATTTGATCAAAATATATAGACATTCGGTAAATAATGATACCTTATGGTGAGTATCTAAAAATGTATTTATTCGAATGTCTTTTAAGTTATTGGTGTCAACGTGGTATCTTATGATGAATGCCATTGGGTTTCTTGTATTCCCTATGCAAATGACGGTATCAATGACTTTGTATTTTGATCGTTTATGTTTATTTTGAAATGTTTTTAACCGTGTAATCTATGTAACCAATCTATACTCAACATTTTAAAACAAACTTTTATAAACCCATCTGTGTGAACTTATAAAAATTAAAATGTAAATTTATAAAAATTAAAATGTAAATTAAAATCAAAGTTAAAAATGTGAGTTAAATTTTAAAATGTAAACTGATACTAAAACAATTTTAAATATTATATATGTGCGTAAATAAATGTTTGTGTGTATAATTACTGGCAGTGGCTTATTTTATTCTTTTTTTATATATTCTTAGATAAGAATTTATTATAAAATGTAAATCTCTGCTATTCCACTGAGCTAGTGACAATGGGCTAACGACCGGAAACAAAATATCTAAAATAAAAATAATTTTTTTTTTTACTTACGTATCTGCCTACTTTATAAATTTTCTAGGTTCAAATACCTAGTGGCGCCCTGTAGTGTAGATTACGTTAAGTCTTATATTCTCCTGATCGTTACAATATATACATATAAGTAATAGATAAATAAAAGTACGTATTTATTTAAATATCCTTTCTCAGTTACATACAATATTAAAATAAACACTTCCATAATGTAATAGTTTATGTAGATAAATATATGTATATAACATCATTTATCCATGTTGCATAAAATCACTATATAAAATTTAATCTGTTTTGAATCGATATAATCTTGACTTACTACTGAACTAGGTGGTGCCACTGGAATTTGTAGTTCTTAATGGACCCTACTGGTAACCAGGCTGTTTCAACATAGTTTTATGATTATAGCTCAAACATTTCTTGCCAAATGTTAAAATTTATTTTTTCTTTATTTAATTTAATCCTGTGAATTTTAAAAAAGAGAAAAGAAAAGTGCAGGAGCTGGAGAATCGAGCACTGGGGGGGGGGTGATGGATGGCGATTATCATTGCTGCAAATAATTAAAAAAAGTAAAAAGTGTTAAGTAAATTTCTTCAAAATTATTTCATAGTAGAAGTACACAGATTGACCAGCAGATTACTGGGTGGTGAGAGTTTTCATAACATTTCTTTTTATTTTAGCCTCTATTTAATAACTGCAAGATAATTTGCAAAATTGAGTGAATATCTAGAGTGGAATTGAATTAGTTACTTGAAAAAAATGTCATACACTTACTTAGGAAAAACTACTTGACATTTTTTCAAACTTCATCCAGATTCAAATCCAGTTCACAAGCATGTAGATGAATGAGCTATCTAAACTATTTTACAAAACTCTTTATGTAATTTAATACACTGTACAGGCTTACACACATCTGCACATATAATGTAAAATATAAGGGATTCGAACTCAGACTTTAACACGACCCTCAACTCTCCACGCCATCACATATTGCTGACCCACCTGATCACATACATGTTGAAAAGATAAATAATTACCAATATACGTATTTCATGCTAAACCAGCAATCATCAGTTGGTCCAAATTACTATCTCCACACATATATACAATCAGTACTCAGTTGTTGTTTTTTTATTAAGGATAGCCAATCTTCATACTTTCACAACTTTTCAGTCGTCCACGACTAACGTCAACATGGGTAGGACGATAACTTTGGCACTAACGTGGGCTTTGAACATTCTATCATCAGATTTTCAATGAAATGGACGGTTGAAGAGTTGTGGGTTGGAGTAGTTTGAAGCCTCTCCATTAAAGTATGAAGATTGGTTATCTTAATAATAAAGCTGAGCACTGATTGTATATATGTGTGGAGATAGTAATCTGGACCAACTGATGATTGCTGGTTTAGCCCGAAATACTGTATTGGTGATTATTTATCTTTTCAATATGTGTGTGATCAGGTGGGTCAGCAATATGAGATGGCATGAAGAGTTGAGGGTCGTGTGATAGTCTGAGTTCTAATTCCTTATATATAACTTTTTATGATAATGTTATACAGAACTCATTAAAATTTATGGCATCTGCAAAATTTATTAAATCAAAGGAAGACCAACAATAATGACCGAGTGTTTCTTGCATTGTTGTAATACCTTATTGCCTAGCTAAACTTAAAATACCTTCAGGCAGAAAACTTAACACACATACATAATAATTTTAACAAAATGGGTATATTATGATTTTTAAAAAAAACATGTCAATTTTGACACGCAGAATTAACTTTTTTTTTTTTTATTGATTGTAAAGTTTCATTTTTCATATTTCAGTTTTAATTAAGTTGATTTATCAGTTATCACTCTTGTGATAGCGAACAAAACTCAAGACAGAGTGACCCAGAATTAGGATTTTGGCTGCCAATATTCGTTTATTTTCTCTTTCTATTAGACATTTCTGTTTCCCCGCTCTGTCTTGAGTTATTAAAATACTCTTGTTCACTTTAACTCTGTTAAATTTGACTTTCATTTTATTCACAGACCAAAAAAAAAAAAAAGATTTATTATATGCTTTTATAAAAATGTTCATATTATTAGAAAACCTGTAAAACGTTTTTTTTTATTTTTATGACTGAATTCAATCGGCTGTTATCACTCTAGTGAGCCGCAGCTTATCGCCGCTAAGCAATGACAATTCTGTATTACTAATGAGAATGAGAAAAAGAAAGCTTTAGATAATAAAAAAATGTTGGGGAAGGGAGATTAGGCAAGAAAATGATAATTGTTTTAATTTACATGACAAAAATATTATGGTTACAAAATAAAAACAGAAAGACTTCATTTGAGTTAAAAGCTTGACGGAAATTAATTTGGTGTATTTAACGAATGCAATAAATTTGATAAAGTTTTTTCTTTATGAAATTTCTGTATATACATTTATATTTTTTAAATTTTCTGTCGAAAGTGTGTGTGACAACTAGAGAGAAAGGTATAACAAGCAAATTATAACGGTAACTAGGGGGAAAGATGTAACAACCAAATGATAACGGTAACTATGGGGAAAGATGTAATAACCAGATATCAATAACTAGGGAAATAGATATAATAACCAAATGCTAACATTTGTATCATTCTAGGTAGCAATTCACCATTGCTTGATCGTTATTGAGATAAAACCAAGGTTGTAAATGTGGACTAAAAGAGAAAGCTTCTTTGGTTTGGAACGTATTTATAAGAATTGATGTTTATATTAGGCAAAAATTGGACGATAAGTCCCTTCAATCAGCAACATACTTAAAATATCAGACAATTCTTTTTGACAAACGTTATGGGTATTTTTTTATGATTATCGTTAATTTGGTTAGCTCACTTAGAGCAAATTGGATTTACATATATAAAACCATACCCGTAATGTAAACAATGTGAAAATGAAAATACAGTATTTACTAGTATACATAACATTGTATAAATAAATAAAATTTGATTATTGTTATTTAATCAAATGGTTTGTCTCTAGGAAAGTCATATGACATTTAGATACCGGAAGTAAACTATGCAGAATATTTTTAAATTTCATATTTCTAAAGCAGGGTGGGTAAGACATCGATGTGATTCTCTGGTGAACCGCCAAGAAATCTTAGATTGGTTGTCTTAATTTAAAAAAAATTAATGATAACTGATGCTATATTACATAAGATTAAATAGCTTCCCATAAAATAAAATACATTTTTCACACATATAAAGCTATTACAGGCAGGAATTTGCTCTTCACAATTAAGATGGTGTGTAGATTCATGCCCTTTCTGATCAATTTGTCAGATTATACTTGTCTTAGATGAAAATACACCAGGATATGTACATTGAGTACAAATTTATTGGTTTAAATACATTCACTGCACATGCAAAAACATAAATGAAAGCATTAAATACATTCATTCTGTGGTTTTTGTTGTGGCAGGTGCACAAACTCAATTTTTTGTGAAAAATTAGTAATTTATATTTTAAAATAAAGAGTGTAAAGTCTGAAAGAATTGCGAAGAAAAAAAACATACAGTTCTGAAGAAGGTTGCTGGGGCAATCGAAACTGTAAACTGTAAGAAAGGGTGGTAAATAAAACATTGTGTAACAGTAGTAGTATTATATGGTAATTTTAATACATTGTGATGATTGCAAAATGTGGGTGTTATATATCTCATACAAATGTGACTTTCTCAAAAAAATTGAAACTTTGAAAGACATTTTCAAAGTGTGCAAAAAAATTATATGTGTGACATTTGGAAAAAAATACACAAGCAATCATTGATGTGAAAAAGTGTGCCTACTCGTGCTCTAAGACTAAATTAAAATGTTTTTTATGCTGACTTTTCTCCTTTACAGTAAACTTCATTATACTGATGTCTTACCTTTAAAAAAAAGTTTCTTAATTAAAGATCTTACATTTCATAGGTATGTGAATATACATATTAAAAAGTGTTTCTGTTGTACATAAATGTGTGTATGTTGAAATATACTGTATACATGTAAAGCATACATTAGATAATATAATATTGTAAACAAAACATAGTAAATAAAATTTGAGCTACTATCCACTAATTTCCACTATCCACTAGGAGTTTTGAAACATAGTGGATTTGGCAGTTTTACTCTATTTTACATCCATTGTCAATATGACCTTCTCACAAACAAATATTGTCATTCTAGCAATTGAACAAGATAGGACAAAAACATTAAAGATCAGTTTTATAACAATTATATAAATCAATCAATGAAGTACAGGTAGCTTGTTCAGATTAATAATAAAATTTTGTGTGGGGATTATACTTTTTAGAATTACATAGAAAGCATCTAAGGTGTGTTAAGAATCATTTTTAAAGTCCACACATTTTATTAAAATGATATATGAATTTTTTATTTATGCTCACTACACTTATAGTACCGTATCGCCTGAGACAATCATCCTAACAATCTTAGATCATTTATATACTACTTATTTATGTTCATATATTTAGTATTATGCCTCTTTTACATTCAGATACAAGTGATTGTCTAATGTGAATCATACTGGTTATATGATGTGATGATGATGATTTTTAGCCTTAATTATTTGATTTCTGCTGATTATTATCTTATTTCATCCCAATATATATTTATTTGTATTAATATTTTTTTATACTCTTGGAAGGATAGCATTATATACTATTTCAAATAAAATTAGAAAAAAGCCTCACATCATCTGAGAGAAATTGGTGGAGGATGTCATTATTAAATTGAATAGTTATATAAGTCATGAAAAATGTACAACCTTAAAGTGAAATTTTATTTGTCATGTGGACTCTATGAATTAATCCAATATCTTTTTAAAAAATGTTGTTTGAAAACAATGTGAATAAATATATTCATTCTTAAATTATATGGATCATTATATTTCATACTTTAAAGAAAATACTTTATTTCCTAGGATTATTTTGGCAATTGCCATATAGTAACCATACACTTGCTTATGTATATCGAATAAGGTTTGGTGAAATGGTAAAGTGATAAGCCAAGAATCTATACATTATTGATCAATTCTGCCATCCCAATGTTATATAACCTATTAAGTTACAAGACATTTCATTATTTAGTGGATAGAAAAAAATTTACATGTGATTCATCTGATCATGTGCATTTACTTGCTGCTTCAAGATCAGTAGTCATAAATATTCTTCAGTGGTTAATACACAAATTATTACTGAAAAATTCAATGGGATGTTGACCTCTGCAATGGTATGTCAAATGAACCTTAGTGTTTTTGGCTACATTACTTTATAATAAAAATACCTTTCATTAAATATTGGTTTCCAATAACATTTTGCTCTAGTAGCTTTTTTGGGCTACTAATAACTGATAATATATCATCATCTTTTTTAACCCTTATCAGCCCATTGCAGAGTGAAAGTCTCTCCAAATTAATTTCCATTTCTCCAATCTCTAGTATTCTCCACATCATTTCAGCACTCTTCCTTATGTCATTTATCCATCTCACATTTGGTCTCTTTTTTAGGTTTTTTACAAACTTTTGAATGTAGTTTAAGATTTGAACTGATTATTTAGTACTATCTCTTCTAGTAATATGTTCAGCCCAACTCCACTTTAGTTTCTTAATCTTTTCACTGAAACCTGTAACACTTAGTTATTCTCTCAGTCATATATTTCATTTTCGATATATTTTGATACTCCTAATATGCATCTCAATACTTCGTTGAGTAGTCTGGAGTCTCTGTCTGTATATCAGATTAAACAAAACACAAGAAAGAGCATATTATAATTTAGAGGTATATAAAAAAATTCTCTGAGGTATTTCCACATCATCTTATTTTATTTTGTTTAAAATATCTATCAAAACTTATAAGTTTTTGATCATCTGTAAAACATAATTATTGAAAAATAATGATTTTATCTCAACTTTTATTTTGAAATACCTGTAAATAATAGACTAATTGGAAACAAAAAGGTAACCTAAAACTGAACGAAGAAAAGTCACGTTTGTTTAATTGATTCTCGAAATTTTTCAATAAAAACAAAATAGTGGACTCATAAGCATAATAAAAAATATAATAAAACAGACAGAAGCAAATGGTACTAGCTAGATTTAATAATAAACAAAAATTTTATAAATTTATTTAAATAAGAAAGTATATGGACAAAAGAGGGGTAAAACAGGGGTGGTCAAATTCTTTTCCAGCTGAAGAAAAGTTAATAATAAGTAGTTAAATGCTAGACTATTAGAAGTTTTTAATGATTTATTCATCTTGTTTTATTCTCTAAAAATATTTGGATACACATTTACCACCCAGTAAATGAATGGATAATTAGGTGGGCTATATATCCGTTAACTGAAAGAAAAATTCTTGGCTAAATAATTTCAATGCTTTATTCAGATTTGACTCTCTTGCCATAAGCATGGCAGGCTAGTGCATTGAATAACTAGTTATTGGGCGTGGAGGATATATCATAAACTGACTAAAACTTACTGTTTATGTATAAATTAAGGTGTTAATAGATTTATACGCTTAACTCCAGTTTCAACCAAGTTTTCCGAATTTTATGCGTAAGACGAATGAAAAATCATAAGATGATCCGCTATTTTTTGTACCATTAACCTACGATCAACATTTGCTGAGCTCTTTTGAAAAAACCCGAAATTTTGTTGATTCATATTTATATATATATCAAAACATAAAAAAAAAAAGAAATTTATATAATTAGTTGTTAGATCTACATTTAAACGTTAATATTTGGATTTTTTTCTCCTAAGGATTCTGCAGATTTCCAGATGAAAATCAATTAGATTCTGAACAGATTTAATTCGAACAATAAGCTTACATAATATATATAATACATTTAAAAGTGGAAGAAGATTCAAGACGAAGGATTCTAGTTTTTTAAAATTAAATTAGACATATATCTTTTAACCTTTTGCTAGTTTAGGATTAAATCTAATTTATATATTTTTTTAAAAAAAGTTTTATTCTTTAATAGCTAAAATATTAGGTGCTGGAAGGATTCTGTTAGATTGTTTAATATACTTTACTGTCACACCTTTGTTATCAACTTCATTACACAGAGCAAAATTATTATGGCACACACAACCATGCTGTTTATTATAAGCTTTGATAGCTAATAGATATCAGATGATAGTGCTGAATATCACCCTATTTTTTGTTTTTCTATCCAATATCCTCAGACTAGTTTCAAACTTATGGTTTTCATTAGAGAAGAGGTTTAGATCTAGGAACAGTGCACTTGGACTTTTAGGATATAATGCACCTTCCCTCTACAAGCCATCAGTTGTTTTACTACCAAACTTTCAACCCAAATTAAAAACCTTTAAGTGTTTTCAATCTAAGTCAACTTGTCTGTATAACCATGTAGATGAGAGACCAGTTCAATATCTGCATATTATAGTGTCCTTAGTTTTTATCAATTTCAGGAACCACTATCCTGTAGCCAAGATTGACATGAAACCAACAAAATATCACATAACTCGAACTTCACATTATTGTTTTAGCAGCATAGTTTTTTTTCACAATTATGCCACCTACTGGAAACTTTAATAATTAATAGATGCCAGATGATAGTGTTTAATAAATCTGTACTTTGTACTGTCCTATCCAATATTCCCAAACTATTTTCAAGCATATGAATTTCATCAGAGAAAGTTTGTATATATTGAAAACATTTATTTGTTTTTCAAACTTGCATTGATAATTTAATAGGCAAATGGAGGGGTAAATGATGACTGCTATCCTGAAAGGCAGGTGCACTGCTCCAAAATTCAAAGCTCCTTATTGATGAAAGGCATAAACTTAAAACTAATCTGTAGATATTGGACAAGGCAGCATAGGATAGAATTTATTAAGCACTATTAATCTGTAATCTATTAGTTACTAAAGCTTTCAGTAAGTGACACACTTGGGATGAAAAACATAAATGTGGATAGTTCAAATATCTCAATTCTGTAATTAGAATTTTGAATTAATACTCTTATTTAAATATATATTTAATATCTTAATTTTTCAATTCCCTCAACCTATACTATCAAAATAAGGTAAGATGTTTTTTGTCATGAATCTGTTGTGCAAAGTGTTCTTTTTTGTGAAAATCTTGTCTATCTAAACTGAGTTTGATCATAATGTTAAAAAAATAGAAATCATGTGATTTTTAATTTGATACCTTGATGCTTTAATTCTGTACTGAATCTACAAAAGACTTAGAACAAAGCTCTGACTTACTTTTTAACCACCTAATAAATATAACCTCTTCAGATGTATTGATATCTGAAGGGACTGTGAAATGTTTGTTTATTCAGGCCAAAAAAGTAGAACTTATTCAAATATGAAACTTTTTCAAATGTTGCAAATAATCATAATAAATTCTATTACCTTTATGGTTGAGGGTATAATTCTAACAGTTGTATGATTTGGACTGAAGATAATATTTTCAGAATTCTATCATATCCATTAATAAACAATATTAAATATACTTGTTGGACCCAGTTTGTGACACAAGTAATAAACTCAGCAGAATAAATATATTGGGTGTTGTGAGTATCTTGCGAGAAGCTTTTATGCTGTTTTGTATCTAGATATTCTTGATTTCAATTTTATTGCACTCACCATAAACACATGAATATAGATATCTGAAAAAGGTAAAGGAATCCAAAGATGCACTTGGCCCATCACAATATCTGACAATATTTAATAATATTAATTTAATTTATAAGTGTCAATGTTCTTATATTCATCTATTAGACAACATCTCCTTTTGATAAATACACTTATGATTAGGTTAAAATTGTAATTTAAAACACAGTTATATGTTAAAATTAATTAAGGATTAATATACCTAATCTTAGTTATAATAGGTTAGAATGGGAAGCAGCAATATTTATTTTGTACTTTTTATATCATTAAATTATTATTTTTCTCTTTATATGCATGCACACACACTCACAATATATATATATCTAAAGATTTATATATGAAAAAGAGAAATATGAATAATTCCATGTGTGTGTGTTTAATTAAAAAATCAGATATATTTAATTGAGCTTTAAAGTTTATATCTGTGCTAGCAACAATCTCTAGTTTGGTAAATGATTAATGGTAATCACTACTGTATTTATCTTAAGTGAATGGTGTCAAAGTTCTGAGTGAAGTGAGTTTGACACTTGTAAATCAAAATGTAATAATATTAATATACAATGCTTTCTTTCCGGTATTTAAAACATCAATTTATTATTAAACCAAAAGCAGTATAAAAGTCAACGTAATATAAATAATGTTATAATCTTTTTTATTTCTTCCAAAAAATTTTTAGTTTATCTTATTTAATTATGTTTATTATCAAAGTGGTAAATATTAGTCTCTTAATTCATTACTTAAACATCATCAATCATATTTTTTTTGTCCCCATATTTATTTCCGACCACGTAAATATACACTGTAAATGGCATATGTTAATTCAACAATATTCAATGTCTTTTTTCTTTTTTTAAATTTCAATTATTTAATTAGAATCCTTATCGAGGCAAACAAATACTTTTAAACAACTTTTTCTTAAATCATTATATTTAAGTAATGACTTAAGAAACATATCTTTAAAGACATTTGTTTACCTAAATAATAATTGTAATTAAATTATATAAACGTCAAATTTTTGGGAAGAATTCAAATTTAGATAATGGCTTTCTTATGTTATTTTTCGTTCTTAAATTAATAGTTTTTTTGTTCAATAATAAAAACAAGTTTTAATAAGATTTAAAATAGATTATTGTATATTAATGAAAGTTTAAATTGAATTAAGTTTTAAAACAACAACAAAAAGGAATTAAAATAATATAAATTATGCAGGCTTTTCTTGTAGATAATATAATTGGCTAATCAAACTGACAAGAAGCGTATAAAGACATAAACAGGTTTTTAATAAATGTGTTTTACCAGTTCGTACTTATGGATCTGAGACTTGGACACTTAACAGAAGAGCAATACAGAGACTTCAGACCACTCAAAGAAGTATGGAGAGATGCATGTTGGGAGTAACAAGAAGAGATCGAAAACGCAATGTATGGCTAAAAGAACAAACATCTGTTACTGGCCTCTTTGAAAAAAATTAAAAGATTGAAGTGGAGTTGGGCTGGACATATTGCTAGAAGAGATGATAATAGATGGACAATTGAAATCTTAAACTGGATTCCAAGAGATTGTAAAAGACCCAGAAAGAGGCCACATGTTAGATGGATGGATGAAATAAAAAAGTGTGCAGGAGTGATGTGGAAAAGAGAAGCTAAAGATCGGAAAAGATGGATTGAACTTGGAGAGACCTTCATCCTGCAGTGGATTGATAATGGTTGATGATGATGATAATGATCAACACTAAATAAAGTACCGACTACTAACTCAAAATTATATAGATAATATAATTGGCTAATCAAACTGACAAGAAGCGTATAAAGACATAAACTTGTAATAGCCACTCATATCAATACTAAATGTACCGACTACTAACTCAAAATTATACAGTGATGCCATTATAACCACCAAATTTAATTATAAATCCATTAAGAGATAATGAAAATTAGTAAAAAATAACTCATTATTTTTAAAGCTTTATTTACAATATGTAATACTGTATTGTCCAGTATGTGTATAGTACTTTCTAACACACACACATATATATATATATATATATATAATATAATTGTTTTAAATACTCGCATACACATACATCTAATATATCCTAATTTAAAGATTATAACATATATTTAAATTATGATTATCAACAAATATATTTTTAAAAAAAATTGAATAATGCAGTTACAAAGAAGATATATTTTAAATAGAAATATATTTTATATACCTGGAGTTTAGATGTAATATAGGGATTTGAACACAGACTTTCAAGCTCCCTTCCACCAGCCACTCTATCTCTTACAACCAATATACATAACCACACACGTGAAAAAGATAAACGTATTTCATACTAAACCAGCATTCATCAGTTGATCCAGATCATCATATCCCATACATTCTATCTTTTCCAAAGACTTTATCATGTGTTTGAAGTGTTAGTATTCATTCATTTATAGTTAAAATCTTCAAAGCGCATGTGCAACAGCTTAATGCTGTTTAAATATTACAGTTTATAAACATCGCGCTATATAAAAATAAAATGATTTATTTACATACATACATATATATAATGAATGCTCAGTTTATATCAAGGTAGTAAATCTTCATACTTTAATGGGAAAACTTCAATCCACTCCAACTCTTCAGCCATTCATACCATTGAAAATCTGATGATGAAATGCCCAAATCCCTTGTTAATGCCAATATTATTGTCATGCCCATGTTGACTTTAAGTCACTCTGACCTCTCATGTAAAGGATCTTGTCCATTTAAATACACAGAAGGAAGCTTGAAAATCTATGTTCAGATTCCCTATATTATATCTAGACCCCACCAATATAAAATATACTTGTATTTAAAATAGTACAACTTCAGCCTGTATTCTTCCAATCCATTTTCTTTGTATTTAAATAGACATGGTCCTATACATGATAGGTCAGAGTGACTCATAAAGTCAACATAGGTATGACAAGAATATTGACATTAATAAGGAATTTGGGTGTTCCATCATCAGATTTTCAATGGAAAGTGGAATGGATTCACACCTGTCCATTAAAATGAGAAGATTTACTATCTTAATATATATTGAGCACTCGTTATATATATTTGTGTTGGAAATGGTGACCTGAACCAACTGATGAGTGCTGGTTCAGCATGAAATATATAGATCATTTATTTTTTTCACATGTGTATGATCACATGTGTTGATTGTATTAGGTAGAGTGGATGGCTGAAAGGAGCCTGAAAGTCAGTGTTCAAAGAAGATATATGTAAAAATTACTGTGTGTGTGCAAGTATTACACTCTTTCAAAAAAAAAAAAAAAAATTCCATTTTTAAAAGATACTTTATTTAAATTCTTATTTTTTTAATCATTTCCAACAAAATTAATAATTTAAGAACTTGATAAATTCTTTTAGACTTGGATAAATTATAGTAGTCACTAGATTTATGCTTTGAAACTGTTTGAAATGATATTTTAAAATTAAAAAAAAAAATCCAATATGAATTAGATTGCTGTAGCAATATGTGTGAATCTGACCATATGTGATTATTATATGATGATGCGGCATTTTCTTAAGATTTATTGTGATTCAAGAAAATGATCATAGTCTATACAAATTAATATATATATATAATATTGATTTTACCTTCCTTTATAATTATAATTCAAATTTGCAAATGTTCGCTTGTATATTGAAGTGGTTTTTTTCTTCTTTATAAGATAATGCTAAATGCACTTTCGGTGAAGTTCACCATAGTCATATGCAGACAAAGATTTATAAATTTGAATATATATATAAACAAATTTTTTATTTTTCCAATTAATTTATTTTGTTTACTTGTTATTTTTTTGGAAAGTAATTTAAGTAGTAGGTATTGAGATAGTAGATTAGGCAATTTTGCAGAATATATTTTAGTCTACATTAAGAACTCATTCAGATTTGTTTGAAGCAAATCATCAGTTATCATTCAATACACAGATTTCTCTCAGGTCTTAAAGAAATTGAAAATGTTAAACTCTTATAGCTGCAAATATTCATCGTAAAAAAGTTATTGGATGGGCTAGTCACCAACATGTATCAGTGAGTGCTTATGGACTATTAGTATAAAAACTAAAAAAAACATCATAGTTTTCTTTTTCAGTTGACTTCTAATTTTCAACTGAGCAGATTTTCTTTTGAGTACAGGATTATGTGTATCTCCGTGTGTAAATGTTCATTTTAACATTTTCTATTTACTCTTGTAATCGATAAAAGTAAATTATACTTTTATATATTAGAGACAGTAAATTTGTCAGATTTTATGCACAAGCCTTCTGGCATCCATTGATTGCTCTTGTTAGCACAAGATGGCACTACTATATGGAGAGTTTTGCTTTGTTTTGAATTGTAAAATAGAATTTTCAATCTAACAAAGATGGAACAAAGAATTATCAGGTTATAAACATAAGCTGTTATTCTTTTATTATCTTTTATATTGATATCTACAATTATAGATTACTTTCAAGTAAAGTTAGATTACATTAATGAAAAAGATAAGTCCTTGTTAATAAAGTGAACAATTTTATAAGATTTCATAAAGTTAGAAAAAAAAGATGGAGTATTGGTTTGAAAAATGGACACATGCTTTAATATAAAGTCACAAATTTTGAAACCACATGTGAAGTGGGAATCATTAAAATAAAAATGAAAAAATAATTACTGAACATATGATAGAGCAACAGAGTAACAAGATTATTTATTCAACTCAATGAAAGATGACATGTGGAGAAGATAATTCAGTGTTATGACCAATCAGAACTCTTATATAAATGTAGAGAATGTTTTTCATCAGACAAAACTTTTAAATATTGTCATGAAAGGTTTTAATGCTATAATTGGAAAACAATTGAAAGATGAAAATAATATAAATAAATGTGAATAAATGAGAATGGAATTTATATATAGAAATGTCACACATCAGTAATTGCTTTGAGAATGAATCCAAAAAATGATATTGTAGTAGAAGTCACTATATGACTCTACAGCACAGATGGCTCACATTTTGCCTAATAAAAATATGAATTTTAGTTCTGACAATACGTTTAATAGATTCAACATAGGAAATGATAGAATTACTATAGCTTACACTAGGTTGCGCCACCTTATGGAGAGTTTGCTACTGTTTTAAAAATTAAATATCTGTTAATACAAACAAAATTATAAAGATATTAAGAAGACAGAATTTGTATTCCTAATTATCTAAAATATTACATCAATTTAAATTAGAATTTACAAACCATTCACTTAATTTATTTGCAAACTTTAAATGTAGTTCAAACTTGGAAAAAAACAAAAATAAATAAAAAATAGCCTTTGAACACAATAACAGCAATTCAGTAAATTATTAACTATAACAAATCAATATATTCAGGAAAAAAGACTAAATATATAAAATTACATAATTTTGTTATGAAAAAGAATTGATTATAAATTAACATATATGTATATATGCAAAAGAGAAAAACTGCACATGCATGCACAATGTTATACATTTTTGAAATAACAAGAAAACAAGTTTTTTTTCATAAAATTATTTAATACTTTGCAATTCTCATTTATAATTACAATGATATTTAATATTAACTTTCTTATTATTATTGTAAAATAATAGAATAAAAATTATTTTATAATTAAAATTTGAGACAAACGATAAACTTTCAAAATAAAAAAAAATAATCAAAGTTGTTAATATTGGAAAAAAATTATAGATAAATTAAATAAAGGCTTTAATTTTTATCATATGCACCTTTAACATTCATATTAGTCAAATTATGTAGTTTTTGATTATAGAGGGACTTCTCAAATCTCAACACAAGGTAATGACTTTATAAAGATAAAAATGGCCATCGTATTTTTAACTTAAATTCCCACTTATATAGACCAATCTGAAGCATCTTGATTTGAGACCACGAAGCTGTTATTTTCTTTACTTTTTAAGTCCAATATTTCCTTCACAAATTAACATACATGAAATCTTGCGATTTATAGCTTGAATTTAGGTTAAAGATAAGACGGCCATTCTCAAATTTATAAAGTCACTATCATGTGTTGAGGTTTGAGAAGTTTCTCTATATTCAAAATTGACTATTGTGAATGTTGAAGGTGCATATGATAACGGTTAAAGCTTTTTTTCTATTTAATTACATACTTTCCTATGCACTTAATAAATAACCAGAACAATATAAATGAATTAAAACATTTTATATTATGTTATATATTAATTATTTTTAGATACTATTTATATATGTGAAAGTGGGTACATGTATCTCTACCAGCCAGTTAAAAACCTAATATAATTTTCTTAACTCTAAGAAAAAGGGCAAAAAGATGCAAAACCCCCCCCCCCACACACACACACACACACACTCCCAAAGTAGAAGTTATGATTCAAGAATATATTATGTGAATATTTTTATTTTAAGTAATAAACTTTATTAAACAAACATTTATATATGTACAGGAAATATCTACAAATTAGTTTTGATTCACTTTATCCTTTTCCAATCCTGTCCGCAAAGCACCACAATGCAAATCTATAAGACTCTCATTGTTGAAATGTTAATATCGTTTTCTTATTAAATCCTAGAGTTACGCCATACAAATCGTATTTCTAGTTTAAAACATGGGACCTTTATTCTCTCTTGAGAGATCCCTTATTTTACCACTCTACAAACTTTTACTGTCTTATTTCTTTTTGTATTGTGACTTCTCTATCAAATGCAGTATTTAATGGGTTGCTTTTGTATTTATATAGAAATATTACTGAATTACCATTTGATCTTGAAATAGGTCCGTTACGTTTTGAAACGGCGTCTTGATGCCCCATTTCATATTGCTTCAAAACGTAATTTATTTAAATAAATATCGCTACGTAGGCGTTGAAATACATAAACCAGCAGGATAAATATTTTTTTATATTAAAACGATGTTTTGAATATAAAAAAAAAAAAAACGGATTTAATATGATTGATTAGCTTATGAGTCCGCACTTATATAATTTTCTATAATTTTTTTTGTAATTTAAATTTTAAGCGATTTAATTTTAAGTGATATATCATCAAATACGTTCAATAATAAAATTTATTTGTTTTATTTCTTTTCTTTTTAAAAACACTTAACAGAGACAAATGTAAATTACTTTTATTAAAAAACAAATAATTTTGATGTCTAACAAAACTATATACACATATATGCGTACTTGCGTCGCTAATGTGTTTCGATGGATAAAATAATGGATTGTATTTAGAAGTGCAATTAACTTTATTTGAGAAAACTTGATTTGCTTAATTTAAAATCTTCAAAAGTTATTCCGAACCTTAGAAGATTTTTTTAAAATGTCATTCCTAATGAGCTGTTAGGAAACCCAATAATGTTGATTCGAGAATAGTTGCTCTCGATCTCGCCTCTCCGCTCACACCAGACCTTCTGCCGCAATAATGATGTAAAATGTCGTTGTTAGTACAAATTTTTTAAAATAATTAGAATAAATTGTGTTACTTAAAGCAGTGATAAACAAAGGCGATAACATTCAAGTATCGTCATTTGATCATAGAATCTTATTGCCTATTTTTCTCTATGTTAAAAAGAAAATTTAATAAGTATGAATTTATGTTCTAAAATTATTATTTATATATTTTTATTTAAAAAGTAAAAACAACATTGACATTGAAATATTACAAAAATTACATACAAATATTTTCTGATAACAATTGCTTTAAAGTAAGTTTATTGGATTTTTTTTTTTTTTTTTACCAGTTTCGTTGCAGAAAAAGGCCAAAGCCAAAATTTTTTCTTACATAGTTTTTGATTTCATGGAATCAATTTTTTAAAGAAATCCATTTATATTGAATTATTTTGACAAATTAACCAACATATTAACATAAGTTCTTATGCTACTTTCGACTTAAGAAAGCATGATTATTAGCTGTTGTTATTCTACTAACTTGATACTAAAAGGAAATATGCCTATGTATTTGAAAAAGAAGATTTTTAACAAATGTTTTTTACCAGTTCTTACTTATGGGTCTGAGACTTGGACACTTAATACAAGAGCAATACAGAGACTTCACACTACTCAAAGAAGTATGGAGAGATGCATGTTGGGAGTAACAAGAAGAGATCGAACACGCAATGTATGGGTAAGAGAACAAACAGGTGTTACTGACCTCATTAAAAAAATTAAAAAGATTGAAGTGGAGCTGGCTGGACATATTGCTAGAAGAGATGATAATAAATGGACAATTGAAATCTTAAACCAGATTCCAAGATATTATAAAAGACCCAGAAAGAGACCACATGTTAGATGGATGGATGAAATAAGAAAGTGTGCAGGGGTGATGTGGAGAAGAGAAGCTAAAGATCGAAGAAGATGGATTGAACTTGGAGAAACCTTCATTCTGCAATGGATTGATAATGTTTGATGATGATGATGATTCTACTTGTATAGAATTTCTGTCATATACTTTGAAAAATATATAATGGGAACATAGATATAGATTAAGTTCCTTTAAAATAGCATGCAAATGTCTTTTATCCATTAAATATTCAATGTATATATTAAAATATATATTAAAATCTTTATTATCAAAAATGGAAATAATAAATTTCAATATGTTGTTCCTTTATATAAATGATAACAACAACAAAAAAAAAATCACATAAAACAGCTAATGTAAATATATATTAATCATACATAAAAAGCCTTTTTTGGTACATAGTTTAGTGTCCTTTTCAAATGTTAATAATCTATTATTACATTAATGAATTATTACATATACAACCCCTTCTAGTGTTCCATAATAGAAGTTAAACAACAACAATAACAAAAATAAAACATTAGTAAAATAGAATAAGATTTTTATATAGAAAGCCAATATAACTTAAAAAAAAAAAAATCCAAAGAGAAGACAAATATATGAAACATATTACATTAAGCATAACTTAAATAATTGTATGAATATTTATAGATGCAGAAAAGAGTTTGCTATTAACTGAAAGGAGACTCTTTGATTCCTCTTCGAGGCCTTAAAGAAACCGAGCAGGGCAAATTCTTAATGTCCATTCCATATGTTCTTGTCACTGCAGCTGTTATTATTATGTGATTATTCACACTATAACGATCCAAACGAAGTGGGAGATCGCATCGCACTGCACCGCACTACCAAAGGGCGCCATCTAGGCATTTGAGCCTAGAAAAATTTATAAAGTAGGCAGATACGCGCTGTTAGGATTCCACTTTATTTACGTATTTAGATCGTTAGCCCATTGTCACTAGCTCAGCGGAGACGCCGAGATAAAAATCTATAAATTTTATATCTTAAATATAAAAGAATAAAATAATAAAAGCCACTGCCAGAAATTAACACAGAAAAATATTTATTTACGCACATATAAAATCATTCTAAACTCGAGGAATAAGTTTAACATTTAGATTTTTATCTTAATTTTTAATTTACATTTAAAATAGCTTGCTATAATGTTTAATATTTTATTTAGAGGGTCGAGTATGAATGGACTACATAGGTCTGCATTTGAAAGGAAAATATTCTTCCCTGATTTAACCTTAGGCAACAAATTTCGCAATCAACTGGCGCCAATCCATCTGATACATTCATGTATTCAATGTAGCATGATACGACAACACAAAATACTATATTGTCAGGAATGTACATCTGAACAATAAGTAGAAATAGAGAAGACATTGACTCTCCACCAACAGGAATGTGACATCTGTGGGCAAGTAGATCAATAAACTAAAAACTCCATAGGAATGGACTGCGGTCTTCTGCCGACTTACAAACCCATCCATAGGCAAACAGAGGGTGTGTGGCGTATATCTATAATCCTGCCCGTAGCGGATCTCATACTACATTTACTAATTACACAAATATATCCAATCCATTGAACCAATTCAACTACGAAATGAATAACCTAAGATTACCCTCCCTTAATACAACTTTACAAAACTATATAGCCATTCGCGCCCGACTTAATTTTAACATTTATATACGTTCGCACAGATTTGTTTAAAAATGTTGGGTATAGATCGATTACACAGATTCCACGGTCAAAAACATTTCAAAATAAACATAAACGATCAAAATACAAAATTATTGATACCGACAATCGCAGAGGGAAACTTATAAGTAACCCAATAGTATTCACCATAAGATACTTGCGTTGTCACCAATAACTTAAAAGACATCCGAATAAATACATTTTAGATACTCACCGTAAGGTATCATTATTTATCGAATGTCTATATATTTTGATCAAATATGAAAACCAAAATCTAATTAACCGCAAACGAATCCATGCAAGCGTCTATAGACAACTTAAATGTAATGCATTTAATAATTTCTACAATAAAATATTACTACACATAAAAAAATATTAAAAGGGAAATGATTCTTTTAACAATCGGGAAAGATATAAAATTAACCATTATCAATTTAGTTGACACATAAGTCAGAGAAAAGTTCCTTTTTATAAAATTTAAATTTACTTAGCAATCTTTAAAGTTCTTAATTAAGGTTATGATTTTTACAATTGTTCAGTTCTATTGCTTACGGTAGAGAAGTCCCTGTTCCCGTTGGCAATTCCCACGCAGACTTTCCTGGAAGACCGGTCTGATGTTTTGGAGGTGGCAGTTGCTGGTTCTGTCCTGGTATCACAGCCTTTGCATTTTTAAATAAGTGAGTGAGGACGACAAGTGCGTCTTGTCGCCAGACCCACCAAAATCAAGTTGGAAAAAGCTTCTCAACTCAATATTTTTTTCTTTTTATATCATCCACAAGGATTCACTGAACAAAACGTCACTAATCTGTTTTTTCGTTATGGTCCGGGCCAAGGCTTAATGCTTCCATTTGTCAAGCTAAAATCTCTTTCTTCTCTTATCTAACTTTCCATCTGACTTTTTAATTAAACAGCTTTTAGATAATTAATAAACAATCATTTCCTTTTATAGATTACAGGAATTAATTAATACCTGCTTTTATTTTAACTTACGTTATTTTTTTTATTAAAATATTTTTATATTTCAATCTTGTATTTTTTTATTTAAAAAAAATACATTCAAATACTTTTTTTTTTTGTTTATGAAAAAAAATATTTTTAAAGTTTAACATCTGTGCGAATGTATACACGTTTAACAATGTTTTAATTTTAGCGTTTAGTTTTTTCCTTTTATTTGCGAACTTTTAAGTTTTTATTTTAATTAATGTAATGACATATTTATATATCGTTACATATCAGTAAACTTCCTCAAAAAACAAAAAACATTTAAAAAAAAAAAAAAAGACTTTACTTAGTGTTAGTAATTACGTTATACAAATTTGTTATATATGAAATTTCAAAAGGACAAAACTTTTTTTTTAAAAGACAAAACAGTAATTACAAATATAATGATAAAAAAAAGTTGACTGATGATTCCTTACTACCAGCTAAATTTCTGCCCCCTCCCTTCCAAGTTTCATTTCTTCTACCTTTAACTATTACTTAGGCAAGTTTGAACGATTAGATTTTAATTTAACAAGACTTTTTTTTAAAAAAAAAAATTATGATTTATAATTATTATTACGTTTTATTTATTACTTTTTATTCCTCGTATTTCTCTTTACATATGCGCAATTTTTTCTTACCGGCAGCACTTTTTACACAAAATTCATAACTTTATATAATACAAACAATATATTCTGATTTCAGAAAAAATATTACGGGCTTCATTTATTTTTAACATTCTCAGGACACTCGTGTTTATTCAAGATAGAAAATTTCAGCATCAATTCCCCTTCTCAGGGTCAATCTCTGAGGTAAGGCCACACTTGGGACGCCAATTATAACGATCCAAACGAAGTGGGAGATCGCATCGCACCGCACCGCACTACCAAAGGGCGCCATCTAGGCATTTGAGCCTAGAAAAATTTATAAAGTAGGCAGATACGCGCTGTTAGGATTCCACTTTATTTACGTATTTAGATCGTTAGCCCATTGTCACTAGCTCAGCGGAGACGCCGAGATAAAAATCTATAAATTTTATATCTTAAATATAAAAGAATAAAATAATAAAAGCCACTGCCAGAAATTAACACAGAAAAATATTTATTTACGCACATATAAAATCATTCTAAACTCGAGGAATAAGTTTAACATTTAGATTTTTATCTTAATTTTTAATTTACATTTAAAATAGCTTGCTATAATGTTTAATATTTTATTTAGAGGGTCGAGTATGAATGGACTACATAGGTCTGCATTTGAAAGGAAAATATTCTTCCCTGATTTAACCTTAGGCAACAAATTTCGCAATCAACTGGCGCCAATCCATCTGATACATTCATGTATTCAATGTAGCATGATACGACAACACAAAATACTATATTGTCAGGAATGTACATCTGAACAATAAGTAGAAATAGAGAAGACATTGACTCTCCACCAACAGGAATGTGACATCTGTGGGCAAGTAGATCAATAAACTAAAAACTCCATAGGAATGGACTGCGGTCTTCTGCCGACTTACAAACCCATCCATAGGCAAACAGAGGGTGTGTGGCGTATATCTATAATCCTGCCCGTAGCGGATCTCATACTACATTTACTAATTACACAAATATATCCAATCCATTGAACCAATTCAACTACGAAATGAATAACCTAAGATTACCCTCCCTTAATACAACTTTACAAAACTATATAGCCATTCGCGCCCGACTTAATTTTAACATTTATATACGTTCGCACAGATTTGTTTAAAAATGTTGGGTATAGATCGATTACACAGATTCCACGGTCAAAAACATTTCAAAATAAACATAAACGATCAAAATATAAAATTATTGATACCGACAATCGCAGAGGGAAACTTATAAGTAACCCAATAGTATTCACCATAAGATACTTGCGTTGTCACCAATAACTTAAAAGACATCCGAATAAATACATTTTAGATACTCACCGTAAGGTATCATTATTTATCGAATGTCTATATATTTTGATCAAATATGAAAACCAAAATCTAATTAACCACAAACGAATCCATGCAAGCGTCTATAGACAACTTAAATGTAATGCATTTAATAATTTCTACAATAAAATATTACTACACATAAAAAAATATTAAAAGGAAATGATTCTTTTAACAATCGGGAAAGATATAAAATTAACCATTATCAATTTAGTTGACACATAAGTCAGAGAAAAGTTCCTTTTTATAAAATTTAAATTTACTTAGCAATCTTTAAAGTTCTTAATTAAGGTTATGATTTTTACAATTGTTCAGTTCTATTGCTTACGGTAGAGAAGTCCCTGTTCCCGTTGGCAATTCCCACGCAACTTTCCTGGAAGACCGGTCTGATGTTTTGGAGGTGGCAGTTGCTGGTTCTGTCCTGGTATCACAGCCTTTGCATTTTTAAATAAGTGAGTGAGGACGACAAGTGCGTCTTGTCGCCAGACCCACCAAAACAAGTTGGAAAAAGCTTCTCAACTCAATATTTTTTTCTTTTTATATCATCCACAAGGATTCACTGAACAAACGTCACTAATCTGTTTTTTCGTTATGGTCCGGCCAAGGCTTAGTGCTTCCATTTGTCAAGCTAAAATCTCTTTCTTCTCTTATCTAACTTTCCATCTGACTTTTTAATTAAACAGCTTTTAGATAATTAATAAACAATCATTTCCTTTTATAGATTACAGGAATTAATTAATACCTGCTTTTATTTTAACTTACGTTATTTTTTTTATTAAAATATTTTTATATTTCAATCTTGTATTTTTTTTTTTTTAAAAAAAATACATTCAAATACTTTTTTTTTTTTGTTTATGAAAAAAAAATATTTTTAAAGTTTAACATCTGTGCGAATGTATACACGTTTAACAATGTTTTAATTTTAGCGTTTAGTTTTTTTCCTTTTATTTGCGAACTTTTAAGTTTTTATTTTAATTAATGTAACGACATATTTATATATCGTTACAACACAGAATATGAACATGGATGGGCTGCTCACCGACATGCACTAGCCATCTTGGTGAGATTATTGGCTTTTTACCTCTGAGTTTAAGATCAAGAAACAACATGATTTTTCTTCTGTTTCCTGATAAGGTAGAATGAATATATGTGTAAATGATAAATATTTTTCCAATATATATATATATATATACAATAATAAATGATAAATATTTTTCCAATATATATATATATATATACAATAATGACAGACAAAAATAAATCATGGTCTTTATTTCCAGGAGGCTGTAAAGTGACCAACCAAGGCAATGATCCAGTGCCGAAGGCGGAGGGTGCTAAGAATCCCTGATTGTGGACCCATGCTGCCATTTGATGATGACTTTTTATTTAGGTACTTATAACTGCAGATCACTTTCAAGTGAAGGAAGATTGCAAGAATTAGAAGAACTATCTTATATTAAATGGGACATTATTGGACTTTGTGAAGTTAGAAGAAAAGGTGAAGAGACAATTGATTTAAAAAGTGGACATGTACTCTACTATAAAGGCTCAAATATTGGAAATACAGGTGGAGTAGGATGCATTATAAATGAAAAGTGGAAGAACAACATTGTGGAGATTGATGGTGTATCAGACAGAGTGGCAAGATTAGTTATACAACTTAATAGCAGATACCAATTGCAGATAATTCAGGTTTATGCCCCAACAAGTGCTCATAGTGATGAAGTAGTAGAAGATTTTTATATGGTTGTACAAAAGGCTTTCAATCAGAGTAAACAACATTTTAAAATTGTTATGGGAGACTTTAATGCTAGAATTGGCAAACAAATGAAAGATGAAAGTGCTGTAGGTAATTTTGGTTATGGTAATAGAAATGAGAGAGGACATAGACTAGTGGAGTTTGCTGAAAAAGAAAAACTTCATATTATGAATTCCTTTTTTTGAGAAAAATGTTAAAAGGAAATGGACATGGAAGCATTCCAATGAAGGTACAGCAGAATTGGATTATATTTTGACTAACAGAAAATACATATTTCAAGATTGTAATGTTCTTAATAAATTTAACACAGGAAGTGATCATCGATGAGTAAGATGTAAGATATGTGTTAATGCAAAACTAGAGGGACAAAAATTATTAACAAAAACCATATTTACAGTTGATATTTCTAATCTTCAGAAGTATTCTAATGAATTTAAATTAGAACTTACAAATCGATTTCAAGTCCATCAAAATCTTTTAATTATATATATATTGTAACCTACTGAAGCAACAGGGCACAATAAAAAAAAATGGAAAAGCAATTATCAAATGATAATAACCACTGATCTCAAACTGCTTTAACAAATAACTAATGACAATAAATAAATAATGACCTAACTCAGAATAATAATAATAATAATAATAATAATGATGATGATGATGATGATGATGATGATAATAATAATAAGGCATTGTAATACTATGTAACTAAAAGGATCAATAAAGTTTACTATTGTTGAAACTTAATAATAATAATAATAATAATAATAATAATAATAATAATAATAATAATAATAATAATAATAATAATAATAATAATAATAATAATAATAATAATAATAATAATAATAATAATAATAATAATAATAATAATAATAATAATAATAATAATAATAATAATAATAATAATAATAATAATAATAATAATAATAATAATAATAATAATAATAATAATAATGTTTAATCATGAGACTTTGTTCCCATGATAAAAGGTACAGACTGCTTTAAAGTCAAATAGGTATCAAAGACACATACCTGACTGCATAAAAATACCATTGAATTCCAATTCTAAGATTTACAGTCATATCTCTATGACTAATTATAATAATCCTATTTAAATAAATATAAATAATATTCCAATTAAACATTTAAGAATAATAATAGCAAAATTTATTATAAAAATAACTTTATATTCTAATTTTAATTTAAAGTAAATCATGATCCAAATCTTTATCATATTTTAATTTTATCTAACCCTAACCTCTGTGCATGATTAAATAAATTTGGATTTATTCAATAGTTTTTAAAATCTATAATAATTTATGAACCAATAATGATATACTTCTTGATAAAAATAATCATTTGCATAAGTATAATTCACATATTAATTAGAATGATATATTATAAGTGTGCAATAAAGTGAATTCTGAATTTAATCAATGGCTGTGATGAATGATAAATAGAAATATGGAAACAAATAATGTCAAACTACACAATTTTAAATTCTACAAACATCAATTTATTTACAAAAAACAAGATTTAAAATTTATAAATTAACATTTAGGTTTTATTTCACAACACAAATATAAGTAATTTCCATTAAAGTGATAATTTACAATTCCAATAAAATAATTTACAGTTACAAATTTTCCAAAATACAATGAGCAAGATATCAGTTCAGTAATATATAACTTTATCCCAAAATGAATTTACTTAACCTTTGTAATAAACTATAACTATTTCTAATAACACTATATTTCAAAGTGGGTAAATATCTGAATTACTGTTGGTATCATTTCAATTATCATATTATATCTTTCTTTATTTTTTTTACTTTTAAATAAAGCATAACAAACAATATAAAATATTATTATAACTGGTGATTTTATAAACTATTTAATAAAAAGCAGGTTTTACCTTTTTCCATAATAGTTATAGGGTTACTTTATTAAGTTAACCAGAAAATATTTAAACATATATGTTATTTTAATTTACCACTAATTACTTCATAATAATTAAACTTTTAAAATATAAATCTTTAAATACTATTTCATATATGTAAAAACAAAGCCATTTTAATCTAAAGAATAGCCTAAGTCATATCTCACATTAATATACTGGTTTAAAATTAGCTTATAGTAATTACTCCTATAATAATCTATTTTCTAGCAAATCCAATTTTTCTTAAAATAGCAATTATTAAGCATTTTTAAAAATTAATTGCAATTTAATTATCTGCTTCTATTGCTTTCAGGATTATTTAGCAAAATCACAATTATGCATTAGGAAATATTTAAATACACCTGGGTCTCGTTTTATGCAGATTTTTAAAATGCAATTTTGAAGTTATGCAATTCATGTTTCTTCTTAATATTTTTTTATGCGGTTTTCTTTTATGCGATAAAGAAGTTCATATTTCACTTAAAATCAAGATTTCCCCATTTTATATACAAATGTATTTTACATACTTTAAATGCCTGTTGGAAAAAGATTTGGCAATAAATTTAAATACTGTAGAAGATTTAAAAAAAGATAAAACAAAATTGGAACCTGTTCGTTTCACAGCAAAAATAATTCGAGAAAGTCTTCAACTTTCTAATCAATTGGACAATCATTTTCTTGTTAAAGACATGAATTATGAATGAGCTCTTAAATTCCAACAAGAACTAAATAGTTGTATGTCTGGATATCACGAGCTTCATAAACAATTAGTAAAATCATCTTCTTGAAGCTTAATCACTGAGTATATTGTCAAAAAAAACCCATTAACTTTTAGACTAAAATTTTTTTTATTGGCTGAGTGAATTAATGTTTAAACTTTTGGTTATTCATCTTTTAATATTAGATTCGTTTGTAAAAAGCAAAGTAATAATTTGTCAGATTAAAAAACTGAACGAAAGTTTTTTCAAAAATAAATTTCTATTTATACTTATAAAAATATTAAATAGCAAAAACCTATAAAGAACATTCGTAACCTATTAGAAAATGTTGCATACATCATTGATTTCTTTTTCAATTTACATTCATGTAAAAGCAAAGAATTTTTACTAAAATCTTAACTATTTTTCTAAAATAATTATATTTTCAGCAGATTTTATCAAAATAATTTATAATATGTAAAAAAAATATAGAAAAAATACTCTAAATTGCACATTTTCATTTTGAATGTCAAGTGCAACAAATCAGCATCTTACAGTACGTTTTAAAAAAGACCGTAAATTCATTATGATAATGATGGTTTTAGAGTGACTTGAAGCCATGAATGAAAATTTTCAGTTGATACACTTATTAAACACAGCACAAGAATGAAGTTGGTGCTAATTGTATTTCCTCTTGTGACAAATCTGATTTCTTATCAATTCTCAAACATATCTGCATATTGTCAAATTGCTATAATGATTAAAATATGTTTGAATTGGCAATTCTCATTGTTTATAACTTTCAAGCTTAAGAGTTAGGGTCATGTGAGCTATGACTCTTATTTTGACTATTTATAGTCTCTGCCATAAGTCTTATGCAATTTTATATTGCTAAGACTACTAATATATGGTTTGGCTGAAGACCTATCAGCCCCATATAGCTATTTGAGTTGGATAGCTGGGTTTGAAGACATGTAGATGTCTGAAAATTTCAGAATTTCCACTATAGATAAATTTTAGATAAGTGCTTGGCTTTGGGTTGGTATTTTTAGATCTAGTCTGAATCTTCCCTGATACCTCTCTGAGGAGTCCCAAAGCACAAAACAATGGTCAGGGGTTTGGGGAGGGGTTTCTGACAGATATTTTAAGTGCTGGCTCTGGCTAAGCATTTATCACAAAGCTTGTAGAGGAATTTACAAGCTTAAGAGATAGGGTCATGTGATTTATGACTCTTATTTTGACTATTTATAAAAACATACTGTTTTGAATAAAATTAAATGGTTAATAAAAAAAGTAAAAAAAGTTTGTCTTGTATCAATTTTTTCTTAGTCATACTTTATTTCCTTATTTTTTTAATGCAAATTTTAAAGTAATTTTACCTTGTTGCTTTGCTTTTATGCGATTTTTGAAACTTATGGAACACATCCCACATTTTTAAATGTAAGTTAAGTCTATTTTTGTGCAATTTCTTTTATGTGTTAACACATAAAATAAGACCCAGGTGTATTTATTATTAAACTTTACTTATGTGTGATGCTAACTAACATCCATAATACTAATAACCTTATACTCATAGAGGTCATAAATCTTAGGTTTTGTACCTATGTAAACATATAAAATAACTTTTCTCAACATTCTCAAATATAGATTATTGCTATAGTAGATGTGATGTCTGTAGCCAGATTCTTTATAAAGCACTTTTAATAATCCAGATATAATAATTTCATGGGAATTATATAAAATGGCTCATCTGTATTCATGACTAAATGACCTACGTTCTTCCTACCACTTACTTACACTATGCACTACAAGAATAAAATATAAGGACTGAATACCCATGTGAACTCAAACAGTTATGTTCAACAAGAAAACCTTAGGTTTAAAGACCATAAGCACATCCAAGTAACCAACTGAAGATGTAACAACTTAAAACATTTTATCATAACAGCTGAAATGTTCATCGGAATGAAAACAAAATTCCACCACAAAAATTAATAAATGTCCAATAGTAGTACTTTACACTCTAGCCCTATTAGAATGCACTAGTGTAACTTATTTGATAAAAGCGTACACACAGAACAAAGAAAAATTAACACATATAACTGTTTCATAAAATAATTCATTATCTAAAAATATAAATATAGAGATTGTACTAATAATTAATCTCCAAATAAACATCTTTCATTCAAAAGCATATATTCATTATAACATTAAAAATAGTAGTTTGCAAGATATGAGTAATAATTTCTCCGAACCCTATCCTGACACCTCTCTGAGGAGTGCCAAAGCACAAAACCATGGTCAGGGGTTTGGGGAGGGGTTCCTGACAGAGATATTTTAAGTGCTGGTTCTGGCTAAGCATTTATCATAAAGCTTGTAGAGGAATTGGCAATCCTCACTGTTTAAAACACTAAGTTATTTTACCTTTTTAAATTTAAAATAGAATAATATTAAACAAAACTAAATAAACATATATTAAAACAATAAAATTACCAGTAAGAGTTATAATGTCCATAACACTTTTCCAGCGACGTTCCTTTTGAATATAAAAATAAACCATTATTTACCACACTTTTCATATATTTTATAATAACTCTATTATATACTAAATTATTATACCCACACACGTATATAACACCTATTAAAATTTAAATAATAGTTATAAAACATTAAGTGTAAATTTCTTTTAAAGATAACAATACCCAAAAATAAGCTGAAATAAAAGTTTATTTTCTTTTACCAAACACATCCTGAAATGTAAGTTGATTTTTTTATATATATGTCAAATGCGTTCATCGGGAAGCGAACCTGGGCCAGCTGCTTGTAAGGCAGCTATGCTAACCACTAGGCCACCCTTGACACCCTGAAATGTATTGAAATCTTTCTTTTTTTAGCTTAGCCAGCTCGCAACGACGAAAATAAGCTTAAAAGTTTGAAATGACAAAAATCATTTTCTCTTAAGTTAATTAATTGTCCGCGCGCTTATATTAATTCTGTTAATATTTAAGGAAAGCATTTTTTTATTTAAATATTACAGTTCTTTTAATATTTAACTCCAACAACTTAAAAACGAAGTGATTCCAATTGAAGAAAACATGGATTATAATCTTTAGCTTTGCTGCAGTCAGCTAGATTAAATCTCGAAATATTTTATTTCTCCAAGTATACTCTGAACATGAATTTCAGTATTTTTTTTCTTTTAAATAACAGAATGATACATTGTTATAAGTTAGTTTAAACATAATACATATTTTAATAATTCCATTCTATAATATCATAACATATTAGATAAATAAGTGAGTAATTCAGGTTTTAAATGTCTTCTTATCAGTATTTTTTTTCTTTTAAATAACAGAATGATACATTGTTATAAGTTAGTTTAAACATAATACATATTTTAATAATTCCATTCTATAATATCATAACATATTAGATAAATAATTGAGTAATTCAGGTTTTAAATGTCTTCTTATATTTTATGTTACTAAAATATTTCTAAGATTAGTAGAAAGAAATAGAATAACAGTTTCTCAATTGAAACACTAAAGCAGATTAAATAGTTCAATTCAGGAGTTAAGCATTATGTTATTTTAGAATCATATAAAAGTTTGTAAGCAAATAGAAAAATATTTCTATAACAGGATAACTGAAGTACATGCTTATTATATACCTGTATCAATATATGTAATATATAGGATATATGAGCCCAGACTTTCACATGACCCACCACTCTCCACTCTATCTCATAACACTGATACACTTGAAACATATATGTTGAAAAGATAATCACTAATATCCCTATTTCATGCTAAAACAGCAATCATCAATTGGTCCAGATTATCATCTGTACACATATATGCAACAAGTGTTCAGATATATATTAACATAGCCAATCTTCATACTTTAATGTACAGGCTTCAATCCATTCCACATTCCAACTCTTCAACCATCCATCCAATTGAAAATCTGATGATGGAATGCTCATAGGCCACCCTGAGGCCAAGATTTTTGTCACACCCATGTTGATCTAAAGTCAATCAGTGTTATGAGATAGAGTGGAGAGTGGTGGGCCATGTGAATGTCTGCGCTCATATATCCTATAACAGGATAAATAAATTCTTATGTTGTTGTCCATTGTTCCTACACAAATCTTTTTTTTTCATAGATTAAAGTGAAAATTCCAGTAATATTGTAATCTTGTTCCAGCTATTCAAGTGTTTTCTTTCCTTTAAATTGCTCTGATAAAGCAGATATCAATATTGGCTCTGAAGAGTGAACTAGCTGTTTAGTTTCTTTCATTTTAACGATATTAAAAAAAAAATAAAAAAATTAAATGCATTTTTTAAAACAAAATATTAACTGTTTCTTTTTTTAAACTTGATCATTTTCATGCACACACAGAAGAAGCAAAAACAGAAGCAAAAGACAAAAGCACAATAACACACGCACACCTATCTGTTATACATAGATAACCCAAATTGTTCAGCTAGTGACTGAAATCAATCATCCAATAAAATCGATTTCTAATCACCAGCTTTAAGTTTTATTTTTAGACTTAATTAAAGAATGACAGAAAGAAAAAAAATTCTAAAATAGCAACTTAACTTATGTAATATTTATATTTGTAATATTATTTTAATATAATTATTTAATAAACTGAATAGTACCAAATAAACTTTATAAAATAAATTATCTCTCATATCTATTTATTATTTATTAAGTATTAAACACAAGTCAATTCTTTAATACCTTTTATTAACTAAAGTAATTAAAATAATAATTATTATTAGCAAATTAAATATTGCAAAATAATTCACATAAGCAAGCACAAAAACATACTTACATGTTATTAAAAATGCTGTCATTGGACAATACTTTATCTTACTAGAGGTCTCTCTTGTAGTAAAATTAAGCCCTATAATGGAAAGAGCAATAGAAAGATTAGGAAGGGGGATAGAGATATCGTTAATAGGTGGTAAGGGAGTATATATTTTGTCGGGTCTTTTTTTTGTGGGTGATATTTTTTTGTGAGCAGAAAGAAGAGAAGATATGGAAGTTCTGTTGATGACATGTGCAAGGGTGGGTAAAGAAATGGGGATTACATTTAGTGAAGAAAATCAAATATAATGATGGTTAATACTGGAGAAAGAGAAGATGTAGAATTTTTATTGGGAGATATAAAGTGTGGTGAATAGATATAGTTATATGGGGATTATTTTAAGTAATCAGAAAAAGTATTTGATTGAATGAGAGAAAAAAATTGATAAATGAAGCAAAGAAAAGAAAGAGATTGATAAAGAAATTAACATTATTTTCATATAATAAATATGATGTAGCTAGAATTATATGGGAGTTGCAGTAGCAGGGTTAACATATGGTAATGATGCATTATGTGTTAGTAAAGAGGTATTAGATTATTTAGAAAAAGTTCAAAGGGAAGTAGGAAGACATGCATTGGATGCAGATGTATGGACAGCAAAAGAGGCAATTCAAGGAGAAATGGGATGGTCAAGTTTTCATATGAGAGATGCAAAAAATAAAATGAAAATGTTTGGTAGATTACAATTTATGGATAATAAAAGAATAGCCAAAATAGTATTTAATTGGGTTATGAGTAAAGGGCAGTAACAAGATGGGTGAGAAAGGTAATGTGAAATGCAAAAGATTTGGATAAAGAATTTATATCAGTATATTTGTACAAAAGATGGGATGATTGTGTTAAAAGGATTGTTGAGTGTTATAGTAGTAAGGAATGTGATAAAAGAATCAATTTATTAATAAAGAATAGGGAGTTAAAGAAATGGAGCAATAGTATGGAGAGTAAAAAGAGTTTAAATATATATAGAAATAAACAGAATATTAGGTGTGAGTTAATATATGATAATAGTAAGGAAAGTAGTTTATTGTTTAAGGTTCGAATGGGATCTTTAACTACAAGAGAATATACATGTAAATGGAAAAATATGGGTGATTTATTTTTTAAATTATGTAAGGAAGGAATAGAAAATATTAGGCATTTGTTAATTGAATGTAAATGTTTGAAAACAGAAAGGGTACATATAATGAAGTTATGGAAGAATAAATATGAAAAAAGTGATTATACAGAAAGTGAATTATTGGTTTTTATGCTGGGTTTGGGAAAAGATAAGGGGGAGTTAGATATTAAGACTATAGAGTTGACAAAGATTAAGTTGTGGAAATGGAATGGAGCAGAATATGGGAAAACTTATAGTGGGGAATTGAAAATTAAGTGGCTAACAGGTTTATCTGGGCATAATTGCTCAGATATTCTTGACTTTGTTTAAGGAGAAGCCACAGTACATCACATTACATCACACAAGGCACAAGTATTAATATTATTTAATGATTTATTTAATATATCTTAACTTCATAAATTTAATGGATAATTATTAAGATATAGATTTGTTTACAATAAAAATACATTAATTTAATAAATATTAGTACATTATTATATCTTGAACAACATTATTATTAAAATTTGTACTTATAACAGACTATCAAGATGCATTTTAAATATTACTTAATGCATTATTAACATTATATACAATAGTTTTAAATGCAATTGCTGTAATTTTAGTTTTAAATAGTTATAAAGAATATTACTGACTTGAAATTTAAAATTTTTGCTACTTTATGAATCTCACTATTTTAATTGAGGCACAAGCCACAATTGAACTGTGTACAATATATATGTAATACAGGAGCATACCAATAGCTTAAGCAAGCTCTTAATTGATAAGTGTGGTAAGAGAAAATATTTAAAATTTCTGGAACATTCCCATCCCCAGACCAATTGGTTTCAAGCTTTTGGCTCACCTCAGTGAGGATTTAGAATATTCAGACACTAGATCTAAAATATCAACTCAAAGCCCAGCACTTATTTAATACCTAACATTTAAGTAGAAACTCTGAAATTTTTGGACATGAAAATGGTTTTAACTCTAGCTATCTAACTTAAATAGTTATATGGGATGGAACAAAATTAAGATCTACCATATATTAATAGCATTAGCATTGCTTATGTCTGAAAATGTCAAAATTTCTATTTAAATGTTACATATTAAATAAGTGCTGGACTTTGAGTTGATATTTTAAATCTAGTGTCTGAATATTCTAGCTCCTCTCTGAAGTGAGCCAAAAACTCAAAACCAATTGATTTGGGGATGGGAAGGTTCCAGAGAGAGATTTTAAATATTTTGTCTTACTGCACTTATCAATTAAAAGCTTGTTTGGGCTATTGGTATGATCCTTATATTACATATTTGTAAATACAAGCTCATAAAAGCAATATCATGCTATATATGACTTGCTTTATTGATTATATATATATATATAAAGTCTTATTTGGATTATACTATTGATTATATATATATATATAAAGTCTTATTTGGATTATACTATGTATTATTTTGTTTTAATTTACAACATTTCGATGAAGTAACATTCATTCTTGTCAAGATTAAGGTGTTAATAAAAAACTGCTATGTCTTCAGGACATTGAAAAGTAAAAAACAGTCACACACACATATATATATATATATGATGGTTGGTCTTTCAGAATAGGTGGATTAACAATTTTTTTAATTCCTTTTGTTTTTAAATTAATTGATTTTCCAAGTTGATTTTAGAAAGAAAAAGATAAAATAAGTGGCTTCCACAAGGCTGGAATAAGTTGTGTTTCATCAGATTTCTTTAAAATCACTCTTTCTTATTAACATTTCAATAGACTCACACATAGTTTTTAAATTATACTTTTTCAAATTAACTAGTAAACTCGGGTATGTGACCCATTTTTAAAAAATACTTTGATAAAGTTGCTGTAATCAACTTTTGATTGAAGACATTTTTGTGCTCCTTAATTTTGAAACTAATACATCTATTTCATTTACCTACATAACTTCTTGGGCACTGTGAATGTGGAATTTTTTTAGAAATCTTGATATTCTAAAAATACTCAATCTTTAGGTTTAAGTGAAAAATAACCAATATTTTTGCTTGTGGAAAAGATTTTCTTAATATTGAAATTAGATAATCTTCTCTATTGATTTTATCAATGTCTCTTTTAATATGATTAATCAATCCTATTGCTAGCTGATTTGCCAATTTTAGCATCTTTTTTCTTCTTAGTATCAATGCCATGTAAAGCTTTATGTATAATATTTTTATTGTAGCCATTAATGAGTAGAATATTTTTAATTAATGCTATTTCTTGAACAAAATGAACCAAATATATGCTCTCATCAAAAGTTTTTTTCCCATAGAAAATATATGGAAGAGGATGGTGATGAGAATTTAAGTGAGGTATCTGTTCATATGGATGGATTTTCTGCAAACAAATATTGGTAAAAAATCATCAGGTTTTCTAGCAATTTATATACTTTCTGTGGCAAAAAAGCTTTTGATAAGAGCATATAGTTTGTCTGACAAAGATCATTTTTCTGAAGAAATAGCACTAACTAAAAGTATTCTACTCTCTAATGGTTATAATAAAAGCATCATATATAATGCTTTACATAGCAATGCTACAAAAAAGAAAAAAAGATGATAAAATTGGAAATTCATCTAGTTATAGAATTGTTTTACCTTATACTAAAAGAATCACTGATAAGATCAGTAGAAGATTATGTAATTTCAATATTAAGCGTCACATGATCATCATCCCTTATACTAGCACATAATTGTTCATAAACAAGGCAAAACTCTCCATACAGTAGCACAAGCCTTCTGGCATTTATTGATTACTCTGGTTGGCACAGGGTGGCACTACTGTATGGAGAGTTTTGCCTTGTTTAATTTCAATATTAAGACTACCAGTTCCATTGGCAAAAAAATTGATGACTTTTTCCATATATCTAAAGACTGAGTGCTTTTAGAATACCAAGGTGTCTATGAAATTTCATGTTCACAGTACCCAAGAAGCTATGTAGGCTAGTCAAATAGATATATTAGAGTTAGGGAGCATTAGAATACCTTCAATCAAAAGTTGATTACATCCACTTTTACATCACACATTTTTTAGAAAATTGGTCATACCTGATTTTGATAATATTAAACATTAACTAATTTGGAAAAATATAATTTAAGAACCATGAGAGTCTTTTAAAGTATTGAAAAGACCAGGTAGTTTAAACAAATCTGATGAAGCACAATGCATTTCATCCTTGTGATGGTCACTTAATTTATCTATTTCTTCTAAAATCAACCTGGAATCAATTAATTGTAAAATAGAAATAAAAATATTGTTAATTCATCTATTTTTAATAATCAATTATCAAATATATAAAAGAATGATTGCTCTTACTTAAAACACAACAGTTCATCATTATGAACTTGACTTTGACAAGGATATTATTTCATCGAAACATTGATAATTAAAAACAAAATAATACAGGATATAACTCACATATAATTTTATTTTTATCAAAACCATGAAAATATTATATATATTGTAACCATTATATTGGCAATGCCAAAGTTATGTAGAGATACTTTTGAAAACCAAGGTGTGTGTACTCATTTATGCATATATATACATAAACACGATCACCATCTCTCATGCTAGCACATAACTGTTACTAAACAGGCAAAACTCTCCATACAGTAGCGCCGCCCTGTGCATCCATTGATTACTCTGGTTGGCTTAGGGTGGCAGTACTGTATGGAGAGTTTTGCCTGTTATATATACATACATGTAGGATTGAAATAAAGAAGTAAGAACTGAAATATGCACACATTGATATATTTATTTAGTTAATTTTCTCTGTTTCAAAACAATAGTCTTTAAATTCATTATGGAGATGACCCCTAAAATTTATGCAGATAGTAAAAGCTATTATATGTAAATGAGATCAAAAATATTGAAATGAGATTTTTTCTCTCTCACACACACACACACACTCATTCTTAAAACCGGAGGAAGTAAAACAAAACTATTAAGTTAAAACTATACAAGAAGTATAAATTTATAAATACTTTGATTTACTAGAAATGATGAACATACTCTGAATATTCATTTTTTTTACATAAGATGACTTGCTAGATTAAAGCAATAGCCACCAATTATTATCCATAGTACAATGCTCAATATTTTCCATATCAAATAATAAAATCTGCTAGAAATAAATGGAACTTCACAAATAAACAATTAGGAAGACCTTTTTAAGAAAAAATAAAATATCAATACTACATGTATTTGCATTTAATATTTTCTTTAAGAATACTTAAAGGAAGAAGGACTTTAATACAAGCAGTAAGATATTCAGAAGGCAGAACCTTTAATGCTTTTACATTGTTTGCTCTTTGTGAATATTCAGGCCAAATAAATGAAAAGAATACGGAACTTTTAAAAAAACTAAAAAATAAAAACTATCTTTGGAACCTGTCAAAAACGGCATTATTTTTTTTTTTTATTCATGAAGTAATTATAAAAATAAAATATTTGAATTTAAATTATTTATATTACGAATTGTATCGTAATTCCTAATATTAAAGTAAATGAAACTATTTCCAGGAAAACAGTATAGAGATAAATAATATTTTTTTTTGCATAGATCTATTTGAGTCATAGAAAAGTAAAGACTTGAACTCTTATTAAAATTTCCATCTTTAAAAGTATTCATGAGAGAAATCTCTAAAGAAGATACTATCAATTTATTTCATTATTTATTTCCATTAATAAATTATTTCATTATTACTAAGTTATTTATTATATAGGGTATATGAGCACAGACTTTCACATGACCCACTGCTCACCACTCTATCTCATATCGCTGATACACTTGAACACATATATGTCGAAAAGATAAATAATCACCAATATATGTATTTCATGCTAAACGAGCAATCATCAGTTGGTCCAGATTATCATATCCACACAAAAATGTAATAAGTGCTCAGATATATATTAAGATAGCCAATCCTCATACTTTAATGGACAGGCTTTAATCCACTCCACCTTCCAACCGTTCAACCATCCATCCAATTGAAAATCTGATGATGGAACACTCAAAGGCCACCCTGAGGCCGAGATTCTTGTCACACCCATGGTGACCTAAAGTCAATCTGACCCCTCATGTACAGGACATAATCCATTTAATACATATACAAGGGATGTTATTTATTGTCATTTTATGTCTATATTGAAGCAAGTATAGAAGAAAATACTTTGATATTTCATAAAATACACAAATTACTTACACTTAATTATCATATTGCTATAATATTTTTATTTTATACTACACACACTAATGAATTCATATAATTAATGCCACACACATCACTTGGAGAAAGGACCCCCTTCTCATAGCTCTTAGAACATGCTCTCTGGTCCATGATATTTGGAATGTACAGTGCTAGAGTCAAATCAATATATATATATAATTGCTCTTTGTTAATAAGCTAATAATCTTACATCATTCTGCTTGTACATTTTTACTGCTTCTACTTCTATTGCTCATAATTACCATTACTATAAACCAGTGCACAACTATTTTGACCGTACTACCTATATTTAGAAACACAAAGTCTGAATCAAGCAGCATAGGTATAAAATAATCTTGTATCTATTAAGCTGCAAGTTGATTAAGTTTATAGATTTCAAGATGCATGAATTTAAATAAGCTTAAATCTTAGAAGCTAATATGCAGACATATTTCATGTTCTGTATTGAAAGCACAATTACTAAAAAATAAATTTAAAGTTTGAAAAGACTTCAAACAAGATACGTTTATTTATCAACTTTTAAGATCTATGCTTACTTAAATTCATGTTTCATGGTTAGAATAGTTTTGAAATCAATATACTTATTAACTTTCTGCTTAATAGATAAGACATGATCTTTTGTCTATGTTGCTTGATTTAGCAATGGTGTTCTAAACCCAAGTAGTGCTGTTATAATATTTTAGCATTGATTTATTATATACGGTATATGAGCACAGACTTTCACATGACCCACCACTCTCCACACTATCTCATAACACTGATACACTTGAACACATATATGTTGAAAAGATAAATAATCACCAATATTCGTATTTCATGCTAAACCAGCAATCATCAGTTGGTCCAGATTACCATCTCTACACATATATGCCATAAGTGCTCAGATATATTTTTTATATTTGATGTTTAACTACTGATACACAATCATTGATATATATATACCAAAATAATTAAACAAAAACCCCCAAAAAAAAGGAAAACCAAACCCCAACAAAAACCCCACCCCCGGTAACCATTAGAAACCAGGTAACACTTAGAAAATCCCAATTTAAATAACAATCAACAATATCAAACTGTTATCAAAGCAAGGATGTTGTCTTGTAAACAGTTTGAGATTGTTGATTGTTATCTATATTGGAATTGTCTAAATGTTGACTGATTTCTAATAGTTATTTATAAGCTCATTTACTCTTGAGCATTATTACACTTATATATATATATGCAGAATATCTCATAGAAACATATGCACACTTTGAATGTTTTACATTGAAAACCAAAGGATTCAAATTTATTCCAACAATAGCAATAAATTTTTGATATATCTTACACAAAAATATGGTTACAAGATGCAATTCATAATTTTTTAAGCAGATTTTTTACAATGATGTTGAGGAATGCACAACATTTTTAAAACTACCCTAACACAAAAGGTAAAGGTGTTTAATTGTGTAATGTCAGTGAATCTTTACAATTCTTTATTGACCTACTCTGTTTCTTGATAAATGTATGCATGTTAATTAAACACTCTGAATGATAGTTGACAATATCAAGGCAATAAGATACTGAATCTAAGCGATAACTTCTAATTATCTCCAATGGCTGTTTGTTGTTAATGTCACTTCTTTAACTTAATTTATTTCATTAACTCTATATTTAAGGTCACACTGTAACTTATATTGGGCTTTTTATCTTAAGTGTCATTTTTTTGCTTGAAGGTAGATGGAGCTAATTCGACAATACGATGCTTTGATCACGTGATAACACTTGATCGCCATGGTAATGGTTTGTTGCTGCTTATCGTTATTTACTGTAATTTATTTTAGCATCATAATATTCAGAATTCCTTTATAAATATTAATAAATTTATTTCATCATTGACATATATAAAAAACATTAAGTAGTAATATTTGCCATTTAATTAACGTTAATCGTTTGTATTTAATTACTGTAAAAAAAAATCACTTTTTAACTTCTGGTCTGAATTATACATAAAAACTTTTTTATATATTTACTTTCCACTATTAACTATCTAAAACTAAGTTACCTTAGGTCAACTTGCAGTTCAAATCCACCTACGCCAGTTGACTTAAAGATCGAAGTTTGCTCACTGTAGAATATTTAATATCAAGATATAATAAAATTTCTGGTAGCTATGTAATAGCCTTGTAAAAAGAAAATCTCTTAACCTTTGATTTGGATGAGTATTATCACGCAATATATGACATTTAACAAACGAAGTCAAAACACAAACTTTTGATTAAATAAAGATTTCATTTGTGTTAAGGCTTAGAAGTTAAAAAAATAAGAAGTTTCAACCGTATATTTTTTATGAATTTATCTAATTATTTAACATATCTATTAATATGTCTTCATCTAAATACCATCTAATAGTCAATAAATATTTTCATAATATACTGTTACTATCAGATTACTATAAAAACCAATTCCTCCAACACATACACCTACGTGAATTTTATGATAATTTTTTTATCTTTTAATTTAAAATTGTAATAATTTTACATTCCATCCTACATTTCGAGCCTCTTTAATTTATTGATCCTGTTGATTAATATGTTCACTTGTCGTGTGCAAGATCTGAGGCGCCAATCCGAATGAACATGATTTTTTTTTTCCATAGCTAGCTATAGCCAATTTAATCAATATCTAATTCTTCGTTAATCAACAGATATCTTTCCATTTTAGTTAGGAAAAAAAACAAAAAAAAAAACAAACAGATCATCTTAGTTTTTCTATAGAAAGATAATAGAAAAATTTCGGTTCTATCAATTTACGATTGTTTTATCGTTTACCTATTCTTTAAAATACAGATCTGGAATATCAGTTGGTTTAATCTCCATAAAGCAATGTAAAGTCTCAATCGACTCTGAAAACAATCTAGATATTAACCATGCTAATGATCAGAGATCTTTAAATCAGCTGCCATAGGTGGATTCGAATTGTACGTTGACCTAAGGTAACTGACTAAGTTAATTTATGTAATTACATAGCTCAGAATTTAGGCCAGCAATTCTAAGCTAAAATGAAACAGGATTATTAGTAAAGTTAGTAATGCCTCACTTAAGTTTTTATTTATTTATATGGATATGGCTCGCTAAAGGATCACACACACGCGCGTAATGATATATATATATGCTTACACAAGCCTTCTGGCATCCATTGATTACTCTAGCTTGCTGTGTGTGGCAATACGTATAGTGATTTTTGCCTGTTTTAACAACAGTTATACACAAGCACAAGAGGTGGTGGTCATGTGGTGTTTATTGGCTTAAATATCCAACTTATTACATTCACAACTTTGGCATCAATCATTCCAAATAAATATATTAACTATTAATTAATATTTAAAATGTATCTGTGCTAGGAATAATCTTCAGATTAATAAATAATTAATAATAATCATTAATATATTTATCTGAAATGATTGATGTCAAAGTTATAAATGTAATAAGTTAAACACTTGACAAATGATAAAGACACTTATAAAAGCTTGTGATCTTAGCCAACTGATGAGTGCTGGTTCGGTGTACCTTTATTAATATGTTTCAATAATGTGGTGTGGAATTAAAAATTTAAGCTATATATATTATAAAATAGAGCTCACAAAATAAGCTCTTAACAAACTTTGAGAATATCCTCAACCCTAGACAGGTTTCTGCTTCTGGCATCATCAGTTAGGTGCCAGGATATTCAAGCATTATATTAAAAATACTAGGACAAGCCCAGAACTTTATCTAATGTATAACTATTGAGTAGAAAATTTGAAATTGTCAGACATCCATATGTCTTCCAATCTAGCTATCTAACTCAAATAGCCATATGGGACTAAACTAAGTTCAGATACACCATATATTAATAGCTTTAGCAATAAAATTGTCAAAGCTAAATACAAGCTTTATTAAATTAAGTCATGTGACATGTGACTTGATTTTTTTATCATTTTATTTTTTGCTATTAAGGCTTTGGTGATTTTATATTGCTAAAGCTATTAATATATGGCGTATCTGAACTTAGTTCAGTCCCATATGGCTATTTGAGTTAGAAAGCTGGATTGGAAGAATATGGATGTCTAACAATTTCAGATTTTTTGCTGAATAGTTGTACATTAGATAAAATGCTGGGCTTGTCCTAGTATTTTTAATCTAATGCTTGAATATGCTGGCACCTCACTGATGATACTGGAAGCAGAAATCGGTCTGGGATTGAGGATATTCTCAAAGCTTGTTAAGAGCTTATTTTGCAAACTCTATATATATAACATTTGTAAATATAAGCTTTATTAAATTAAATCATGTAACATCTGACTTGATTTTTTATCATTTTATTTTAATATATATATGTGTGTGTGTGCATGCAGGATTTGAATGTCTATGTAATTTTACTTAACCTATTTCTTTCTTTATTCATTCTACTGTTATTGATATTTTAATAAACATGTTATCATATCATTCTCAATCATATAACTTTAGTTTATTAATTAGTGATGATAACTCTGTTAAAAGTGACTAATGTTATAAGTTTACCTGAGCTATTGATGGTATAGTTTTTATAATACTGTAATACAGATTTCAAGAGGTTTTTAGCCTGTAGGAAGAATTATTGAGCTATGTTTATTATATAGTTTGTTGTTACCTAAAAGGAGATCCTTTGATTTCTTTATGAGGCATTAAAGGAATTAAGCAGGGAAATTTTGTAATGCCCATTTCATTTGTGATTGCCATTGCATCTGTTATTACTATACATTACTCATATAGTATGTGAAAATGGATGGACTACTTACCAACATGCACAAGACCTTATGATGAGTTTATTGACTTTTTAACTCTGACATTTAAGATCAAGATATACCATGGTCTTTCTTTTCTTTTGCCCATTAGTTCTTAAATGAAAATATCACTTGAGTTTGTATATATAAATGAACTTTTTTTGTATTAGATATTTGCAATCAGTGTCAAAAAGAAATATCGCTCTTATCATCAGGAGGATGTAAAGTCACCAGACAGGACAGTAATTGTTAGACAAAGGTAGTAGCTTCTAAGAATTTATGAACGATGAGTTCTTTCATTTAGGCACTTACAATTGTATATCATTTTTGAATGAAGGAAGATTGCAAGAACTGAAAAAAGAATTATTTAATATTAAATGGCTCATTGTTGGACTTTATGAAGTTAAAAGAAAAGATGAAAAGACAATTTAAAAAATGGATTAGGACTATATTACAAAAGCACAAATATTGGAAGCACAAATGGAATAGAATTCATTATAAGTAAAAAATAGAAGAACAATATTATGAAATTGTTAAATTGATGGTATATCAGACATAGTTACAAAATTAGTTTTTCAATTTAATAAAAGATACCAAGCAGCAAATAGTTCAGGTTTATGCTCCAATAAATTTTCATTGTAATGAAGAAATGAAGAATTTTTATATGAATATACATAATACTTTTGGTCAGACTAAACAACATTTTAAAATCATTATGGAAATCTTTAATGCTGGAATTTGTAAATGATTGAAAGATAAAAATGTTGGAGGTTAATTTATTTTGGCATAGAAATAAAGAGAGGACACAGAAGTGAGGAGTTCACAGAAAAAGCAAAGTGACCAACTATTTGTGCTGAAGTAGAAGTGAAGTAAGTAACAAAAATCACCTATTACCTTATAAAATGCAAATAGCTTTACAAACATTATTATTATAGTTATCTTTAAAAACTTCTATTTAATATTTATTTAATACAGTATTAAATAATAACAACATAATTTACAAGCACAGTTTCATGTTACTAACTCACGATGATATAGTGAATATGCAGGCTATCAGTAAGTTAATAACATGATTAAATAATCTAGTCTGGGAATATTGGATGAGTAGGCACTACTAGATGGGGATTTTATGCACAAGCCTCCTGGCATCCATTGATTATTCTGGTTGGTACAGGGTAGCACTACTGTATTGAGAGTTTTGCCTGTTTTTATAAATAAATAAGTTGTTATTATAGCTTCTGCATCTACTTGGCTGGAGCTTGAAGCTATATTTACAGCATTGATAATATATGTGCATTGCAAACAATTCCAAATATTTCTCTTCAACAATTTTTTTAATTTTGCATGTAAATTATTTCTCCTCCTTTCATCCTTCAAATTTTGTGTTCTGTTATCTGCTAACAATCCCACAATTTTAAAATTAAAATTATTTCCCTTGATGACTCTAAATAAATATTTTGACAAAATTTCCTGCTGTTCCTTCCTCAATATATTCTAAATATAATTTTTTTAAAATTAAATGCTACTTCTAACATTGAAATATCGTATTACTATTGGGTATAATTTATTTTCTGGTGATTAAATCCATCTTCTAAAACAGAGACAACTGATGTATTTTGCAAATCTTTTGACATTTTTTCATCACAATAATTTTTAAAAAATGAGAATTATAAAAATGTTTCAACAATTTATTAGTATAATCTCTACTTATAAAGCTACGGTTATAGACAATAGTATGAAAAACAGGAGTACCTTTCATAATTGTTTTTCAGCCAATCCAAAACTTGGAAGTTTAAACAATTCTGTTACTTTAGATGTTGATGCTGCTACATCAAAGTGTTGTTTTTGATTATCTATATTGATATGCTTTGTTATAGAATACTTTCCTCCCACTCTTATAGAAACTTCTGACCTTCAAATTGTACATTTTATGAGTGAATCAAAACTCTCTTTTTAAATTTATATTAAAGTGATTTTTTTTATCTCTTTGAACTCTCTATTCTTAATTCTAAAAACATATAATAAATAATTTTTAGTTAAATATTTAAAAAAAGAAAACCCCTATGTATATATATTTAAAATGGCTATTTGTCACTAATACCAAACATTACAAACATAATTGAATTAAATGAAACTTTAAAAAGAGGTGAGTACATTCAACAGCTTTATTAAATTAAATTATCATGTATACCAAATTATTCAAACGGAAGTGCGCCATTTTTTAAATATTATAAATTTCTACGCACTAACCAGCCGGTAAGAATTTAAAAAAACTTCAGTGAACAACTTAAGTTTAGAGCGTACATTCTATATACACCAACTCTTACAGACCATGCTTAAATCAAGGGTTGAGTCTATTGTACTTGATGTTATAATCAAATATTCAAGTGCATGGAAATTTATAATATTTAAGAACTAGAGCATTATCAGAAATTGACTTGTTTCAAAATTTTCGGCGCTTTATAATAATAGATTTATATATATATATATCAATAATTCAACAATTTGACCTCATTTTTTATTTTTTACCAATTCTATTAACTGATAGACTGTAAAAATATTATTAGATGATCTTATTAGAGAATAGCATTTGTTTTCGAATGTTTCATATGATTTATTTACTTTTTTGAATACTTAGCAAAACAATAATTAAATATAAGTATGTAAAAGTTCTAATGCAAAAATTAAATAATTCTAAAAGCATTATTTATCTTTTTTTAAAAGAACCACTTTAAATGATTATTATGAATAATAAATTTAAAAGCAAACTTAAAACTACTGTGGACAAATAAAGAACATACTGCCAGAAATAATATGAAAAAAATAATAAAATTGGAAATACTCAACTCATGCTGCCATAAAACATCACATGACCACCTCCTCTTTTGCTTGTGTATAACTGTGGTTAAAACAGGCAAAAACTCACTATATATTGCCACACACAGCAAGCTAGAGTAATCTGGCATCCATTGATTACTCTAGCTTGCTGTGTGTGGCAATATATATATAGTGAGTTTCATTTTGCCATCTAACGAATAGTTTTTAATTATGGATAACTCCTAAATTTAAATTATTGAAAGAAAAAAAAATTAAAATTACTGACGTGAAGACTAAAGGGAGTGCAAAGGAATAAAACAAGTAAAAAGTTGTTTTTGCAGTAAGTAGTATAACAACTTAAAAAGCAATACAAACTCCCAAAAGGAGCATGATTAATCACTTTAATGTTATAAATTCTTTTACTAAATGGAAGTAGACCTGGAAGCATTTAAATAAAGATATAGCAGAATTGGATTATGTTTGACTAACCAGAAAATATATATTTCAAGATTGTAATGTGCATAATAGATCAAGTATGTAATTCAAGACTATGATGTTCTTAACAGATTCAATACAGGATGTAAGATAATGTTAATGCAAAACTAGAGAGGCAAAAATTATTTTAAAAAACAACAAAAACAATATTGACATCTGATGATATTCCTGACTTCCAGAAACACTTCATTGAATTGAATTTACAACTTACAAATCATTTTAAAATAGTAACAGATTTTGAAATTGGTTCAGATTTGAATAAAATTAATAAGAAGATAAATGACACACTATTAAGAATTGTAATAAAAATATCTAATATAAAGCAGCAATTTAATTAAATTTTCTACTAAGATAAGATAATTTATATATATAAAAAAAAAATACAGGATATAAAAGTAATTCATTAAGAAGAATTGAATATGAAGAAGAATTATTGACTTATTAATAATATAAGAAAATATATTATCAAATGCACCACTGCCTTTATTTTACTGCAATATCTCATATAAATGCAAATTATCCACTTTACTGTGAACACTTTTTAGCAGAAACCTTTAATTCTACATATATGCATATACAATCTTATGTTTCGACTATCCTGCAGTCTTCTTCAAAGCTATGATATATAATGAAAAAATAAAATATATAACTATATAAATAATACCATAAAAATGTAAACAGTAAAATTAATAAATAATAAAAAAATAACATAAAATATAACAAAACATAATAAAACTATAATCAAATCCAAATAAAATAATCCAGTTAATATTGTATATTTTATTTTATATTAACTGAATTATTTTATTTGGGTTTGCTAATATTTATTTCAGTTTTATTATGTTTTGTTATATTTTATTAATTTTATTGTTTACATTTTTGTCATATTATTTATATAGTTATGTATTTTATTTTATTTTGTTCATTATATCATAGCTGTGAAGAAGACTGCAGGGCTGTTGAAACGTAAGATTGTATATATATATATATGTTCAATAAAAGGTTTTTGCTAAAATGTGTTTAAAGTAGAGTAAATAATTTGCATTTATATAAAAAAATATAATTATGAATTGAGAAGGAAAATTATAAAAGAGAATAAAAATCTCAAAAATGTAATACAACGTATTGTTATTGGAAATAAATGTATTTCAGCATTATAAAAGAAAATTTGAAACTGTAACCAAAAAGACACATAACATTATGAAATTTGTAAAAAAGTTTTGTAAAGAACTGTATAGTAATAAAGAATAAGAAAATAAAATATTTCTACAACTATTACATCTACTGAATTGTTTAGCATTTTAAATAAAGAAGTGAGATATGTAATTAAATCTATGAAGAAAGAAAAAGCTTTATCAAATAATATTTTAAAAGCAATAGATGGAAAAATAAAAGAATTGTTAGCAAGTGGTTGAAAGAATTCAGCAGTAATATTGATATTCAAAAAGATGATAAAGAAGATATTGGAAATTGCCAATGTTTTACTCTTTTTTCAGTTTTTTTACAAAATGTTTGCCAAAATAATTATAATTCAGCTAGAGAGAACTTTGGATTTTAACAAACCATAAGAATAAGCTGGTTTTAAAAGTGACTTTACTCAGTGGATCACAATGAATACTGAGAAAATTTATAGATAAATGAATGGATATGAATTGCCATTATGCTTTCAATTTGTAGATTATGGAAATGTGTTTAATTCTATAAGCATTTCCATAGCAGTTAAAACACTGGGTCATCAAAATATAAAACTGAGATATGTCAAAATGCAACTGCAATAAATAGATTACATAGTGATGCTGAGAAAATTAACATTGAGAAGTTTGTACCACAGAGTAATTCCATATCTCCAAACATTTTATAGCAATTTTATAAGAAATATTTTGTGAATTAAAATGGGAAGATAAAGAAGTAAAAGTAAATAGGTATTATTTAAGTCATTTAGATGTTGCAATTAATGTGATTGCATTTACAAATACTGTTTTAGAAATTGAGAAATGCTTCAAGACTTATCAGATAAAGTAAGAAACTAGAACTAAAGATAAATGCTAAAAAGGCTAAAATAATGTTCAATGGATTTTCTAGCAGGAAATAAATATGGTTAATCACAACTTAGAAGAAAGTTAACAACTACTGTGTTGGTCAGATTATGAAATACAGAAGGAAACATAATGATTGAATAAATAACTTAATATTAAATGAAACTATGGATTTTTGTTTGAAAACGTAAATTTTTAATGGGTGTGTTTCATCAGTTATTAATTATGGGTCTGAGATTTGGATATTTAACAGAAAAACAATACTGAGATTTTAATCCACTCAACAAATTATTGTGAGATATACAAGTAACAAGAAGAGATTAAAAGTAAATTCATGAATGAGAGAACAAACAAGTATTACTAATCGCATTGAAAGAATTAACCAAGTAAAATGGAACTAGGATGGGATATTAATAGAAGAGAAAATGACAGGTGGAAAGATGAAATCTTAAATGGGCAAAATATTATAAAAAACTTAAAAAAGACAATGTATAAGATGGATGAATGAAATAAGCAAGTTTTGTGGTGTGTTGTGGGAAAAGAAGTCTAGAGATCAGATTAGTGAATTAAACTTGGAGAGCTGCAGTGGATTGATAATATTAAAAAATGAACTTTAATAATGCCAAAAAAGAACTAATTATAATAGTGCAAAATACATAGTACATAAAATGATATCAAAGTTGTCCTATTGAACTGTCACATTATTGTTTTCTAATGCTTATCGCCTTACTTTGCTTAATTTCAGATTATAATCGAAAGGAAAATAATCAAATAAATAGTTCCCTTACTGAGGAAGATCATGTAGTCTTCAGACACCAGAAGTGGAAGAGCTAAATTGAAATGTTGCGACTTCTGTACAACAGCATTACAATACATAAGGTCTTAACTTCTTAATCTACTGTAAATATAACTTTAAAATGGCTTTTATTATAGAAGTTATGAACATACTGTACTAAATGTCATTCTATATTTTATTATAAATTATTGTATTAAAAATATTAGAATGTAGGTTTTTGTATATTAAAAAATATATTTATTTTAGTTTTAATACGTTTTATTAATAAATAATATTATATCATTTTTTTTGTTTCGAAAAAAATTCATAATATTATATCATATTTATTAAATTTTAAAGGTTTATTTCATTTTTAAGATTTAATTGCATTTTAAATCACGCTTTCGATAAATTTACAAAAACCACAAATAAATATCTTTAAATTATAAAATTCGATTAGTAAATAATCAAATTTGATCACTTATAATTTAATCAAAAAATATCATTAATCTTAAACTTTTTAATTGAATGGAGGAAGTTTTTGCGAATCTTATATTGGTCTAATTTAATATACTTGTAGGTTCAAACGATTGTTTTTAATTAATTAGGCGTTAAAATAAATTTAATAACTAATAGTTAGCTGATCTGCTTGAAAATTTTTGCGAAATAAGAAGAAATTTTTTTGTTGTTGTTGAAAAGAATAAGCAATCTTTATATATCTATTTTCAAAATCATTTCGTGGAATTTATATCAGAAAATAAAATGGACAATGAGGTTAATTTGGACTCAGTATAAAAACAAAACAAAAAGTAACAATATAGTTTGTGCTGAAGTCAGTTTATTACTTTTTAGTCTCTCCTTAAAATTATATATGTATAAGCCAGCTTTTAAATAGCTTATTGTTGAGCAAAGATCTGTCCAACAGCCCTTCATAGAGATCAATGAAGATTAAGTAATTACTATCAGACTTTCCAAATGCTGAATGTTTTCTATCCTTTTATCCTCTAACTAAGACAAGCATTTACTGACCAAAATCAGAGATATCTACAGACCATCACATGACTAAAAAGGGCTTTTGTGCAAGGTAAATTTTAGCAACCCCCTTCCCTTCTATGAATTTTTTTTTTTTTCATATGTCATAGCATCGGCCGGGACGCGAACCCACACCCGTCTGCAACCAACTACTTGCTTGCAAGGCAGGTGCAATTTGTAAATTAAAAGACGCTTTTCCAGCACTTTCGCAAAAAAAAAAAAAAAAAAACGTGAAAATATAGCTTTAATCATTTAACATGTTCGGTAAATATCGTAAGCATTTTATTCATTTATTTCTATAAAATAAACGCGAACACTGAAACACTTGCTAAAATAAAACATATTAATGTTTAAAAAATAATAATTTTTGAAACAATATTTAAATAATACTTTAAAACAAAAATATTTATTTAATTAATCTATTTATTCAGTGTACTGAATATTTTCTATATAAGTAACTAGAAGGATCTGAACTTACGGTTTTTCAGACTATATGTCTTCTACTCCATCTCAAACAACCAACACACATGATGTATGTCATCATGTGTGTCAATTGCTTGAGATGGAGCAAGGACAAATGTAGACAGAAAAATCCTAAGTTCAAATTCTTCTAGTTACTTTAATATTTATTTAATATATTTGAAATGGTTTTTTTTTCAAAACTTTTCATATTTTGGGATAATCCTGGGAAACTATTAGTACAGATAAGAAATATCTGCAAATAAGACAATTTTGCACTGTTCCCCTCCTGTCTCAGGCCAGCTCTGATATCATATAAATAATTAAATAATATATAAGTTTCTTACCAAATGGCATGTACATCCAGAATATGATTCTCAGGAATGCTTCATTTTTGAGATCCATCCTGATCACTTGCTGGTCAGTAATTCATTAAAACTTAATTCTTGTTTATTTACAAACCCATTGAAAATCTCTCATGCATAAAATTATTCATGTTTTTATTATCAAAATTATATTTTTTCAGTGACAAAATATTTACGCTATTATTTAATTTTTTATGGGGTGTTGTTCACTATTAATAACTATAATTTATTATATATATATATAATCCAATATTTTAAATTTTCATACTTACATTGTTTATTGAATGCATAACTTTAATATTTTATTAGAACCAGCTGAAATAGGTCAATTTTAAATAACATGATTCCATTTGCACCTTCTTGTTGAAATGTTTTTTTGTTTTAAAAATCCTTTTGTTATTTTTAATTCACAGAAAACTTGTTTATGTTTTTTATTTTAAAAAAATAATTTCATTTATTTTTGTTCAGTAAAGTATATTTATCTCCTGTATAATTTTACTTTTTAACATTTATTAATAACTTTATGTAGTTTGACAATTAGGTATTTAACCAGGAAATTTTTTTAAATTTTCTTACTTAGATTGTTTATTCAATGCATGTTTAGAAGCAATTAAAACCCTTTGCATTTAATTTTGTTTATTCATAAGTTATATCATGAAATTTGTTAAGAATTAAGTATTTTGTTTTGCAGCTAAGCATGGAATATGGATCAATTATGAGTTTTTAGCTAGAAAACAAGTAAAAAGCTAATACTGCATTTAAAAAAAGAAGATAATATCGTTATTAAAAATAGGAAAAGTTATTTAGTAAAACATGTAAAAATATATTAAAAGGACAATAACAATAATTAAAAAAAAGAAAGATGACATTATTAAAAAATATTGGCACAACACAGCATTGAACCCAGACCTAAGGTTTCTGGGGAAGACCCTCTACCAATATTCCCAAATGAACAACACATTTGAAACTTATAAAACATTATTGATAAAACTAATTTTATCATATACAGAATTACTGTAATTATGAGGTAATATTTTTAAAATAAGTTTTATTTGTAAATAAATTATTAATAATAATTATTTTTTATATAATTTTAGTTTATTTAAATAGAAATGATTGGTAAATGTAAACATTTTTATTTACATATAAATTTTATTCATTGTAATGATGAAAGAGCATCAGCCTGTTTAGTTTTATCCAATGGTAGGATATAAATGAAATATATTTTGAGGCTAAAGCAACTGCCACAATAACTTAAGTCAAGAAATATTCCACTTATGTTTAAATAATAAATATTTACAATCAGAATGTGTTTCTAAGAATAAAGTGATTTGGAAATCTAAACATTTACATATAAGTTTTATTAATTATCATAACAAAATGACGTCAGTCTGTTCAGTTTAGCCTAATAATAAGAGTATATATATATAGTATACTTCAAGCTCATGCCTAGAAATTCAAAACCCAGGTAATTGTCACAAATATGTTTAAGCAAAGAAGTATTTCTCTCATATTTAAATAAAAATATTTACAATCAGAATGTAATTCTAACAATGAAATGATTTGAAAATGTAAACAATTTTATTTACATACAAATTTTATTAATTATCCTGTTTCCTTGGTGCCTCAGTAATGAAGCATCTTTGTACCCTATACAACCTGCACACCCACATGTGGTGACCTTGATTATCTAGATGATTATAAGTTGGCTATCTAAAAATAAGCCTTAAAACCAGAGTCAAACCTATACATTTCTTCTCTTTATAGTTTTTATATTTAATAATAAGCAGATGTGAGATTTCCGAATTATTCCATACCTAGAAAAACATTCTGATTGCAAATCTTTTTTATTTAAATACAAGAGAATCACATTTTTAGTTTGTCTTGTAACTATTGTTTGAAATATACTAAATATTATATATTCTACCATTGCATTAAATTGAAAAGACAGGTGCCATTTTATCACATCACTTTTAGTTAAATATCTTAATTTTTATATATAAAAAAATTACCCATACTATTAATAATTTATTTAGAAATAAACTTACTTAAAATTTATCATCCCACTATCATTACAATAATTCTGCAAATAGCCATATAGCAGATACTTCCATTTATCAGTTATATTTCAGAAGCAAAAGTATAGATTATTTGGTATAGCACAACGATTAAGGCATCTATTTCTAGAATACTGGATACTAGGATTGATTGTGATGGTGGCTTGAATTGTATTCTTTTTATTTTTAAAACGGATATTTTCTTATTTTTATTTATTTTAAAAGCATTATTATTTTTTTTACATGTTTTACTAATGTGCTTTTTCTTGAATTTGGATTCTTGGGTTTTTTATCCATCTAAAAACTCGTAATTGATCCACAATATTATCGAAATATATCAGAAAATTTTGATTGTGGGGCCTGCCACTTACTTTAGCTACACCCCAGCTCAAATTCAAGGAAGTCAGAATTAGTTTAAAAAATTCATAATTTTTAAAAATATATATGACTCAAAATATTTTTTAATTTTTAACAAATTTGATTATATTGATATTTTAACGCATTCTGTGGAATGCAACAACCATATAACATCATTTGAAAGCTCTTCTAAATGTTGTTCTAATGGGAAAGTGCGTAAAACAATACCAAATATTTGATTTCTTTTTTTAATTACCCAACACAATCTAACATTGAATTAAAGTGCAAATGCATATTAATGGCTTTTAAAAATTTATCCAATAAACAATGTAAGAAAAAATATGTAAAATATCAGATTATATATAGTAACATATACTTATTAATAGTGGAATAGCATGCATATAAAATTTAAATAATAGTTAAATATTTTATTATTGATGAAATATAACTTTTTTAGTAGAAAATCTAAATAAGTTTATGCATGAGAGATTCTGAATGGGTTTTCAAACAATCAAGAACTATTTTTAGTGAGTTATGCATATACTGGTTACAGTTGACCTAAATATTGGCAAGAAGTCTAAGAGTTACATCAGCTTGTTATAACTATTGTACTTTGGAAAAGATAATGGAGATAAGCCATTATGCAATTCAAATTTTGGGGTGAAGCAATGGTGGATGTCATTAAATGTTTTGGCCAGAAAATCATATCCTGACTGTAGAAAATATTTTTAGTAAACATGTAGATAAACTAAAAGCAGAATTACTTATGTAATCTCATAGCCATCTCAAGAAATGAGAAAGGAGGTGGTACAATGTGTTCATGTATGTAGTGGGGTAAGGAGGGGGGGGATAAATATGATAAATTTAAAAAATAATATAAAAACTTTTGAAATAAAAAAAAATTAAAAAAGTAAAAATTTTAAATTCAATAAATTTCCACTTACATTATTAAATAAATATTTTAGTTGCAAGGTATTATTTAATTATGGTTTCAACAATTATTTCTTTAAATATTAATTTGTTTTATTTTAGTACGTATTTTAATCTCCAGTTTTATTTTATATAAATAAATGAATAAAAGACATATGATATTTACCAAAAATGTTAAATGACTGAAGCCATATTTTCAAAGCATTGAAAAAATTGTCTTCCAATTTACAAATTTTATTTTATGAGAAAGTTGACACTAAAATTTACCTTGCACAAAAGTGCCTCTTATCCATGCAGTGGCACTGGATAATACATTTTACTTTAAAACCATATATGCATTATATTTTTGTGGTGACATTTATATAATGATTATATACATCCTAAACATCAATAGTTTTAGTTGTATTTTTATATTGGACTATTTCCATAATCTTATATGTGTATTGAATGTCTTTAGTTGGTTAGAGCATTACCTTAAAATCCAATACTCAAAAATCTAAGGGTCCAGGTTTGAATCCCATGCTGGTACTGTCACTGGTCAGGCCAGCAACACCTGAAGAAGAGGGGAAAATAATACCTCTCAAAATGTTGTTTATGTACTAACCTGTTTGATGTACTATTTACTAATAGTTGGATGTATTTGGAATATTTAAATAAAGTTAAATTTTTCTAAAGACATTCAATACATATATTAGATGATGGAAATAGTCCAATATAAAAATACAACTAGAACACCATCATCATAAACCTTTAAAAAAACATCAATAGTTTTATTATGATTTTCTGGAAATATAATGCATTGTTCGAATTTATCATTCAGTTTCCGTTTGGATTTCATCAAATGGCGTCGTTATTCTTTATACATTTTTAATTCAAATGTCAAATGTGTTCTTCTATTTTGACTCTCAAACAGCATATTCCAAGACCTAAGTATCCTTATTTTGAAAACAGCTGCTTATAAACTAATGTTAATTTTTGGATCAATGTATTCTTGTGAATCGTTATATTCATCAATTAAGTTTGTAAGTCAAAGTGGTATGATATGTAAAAGTCAAAACATCGAACACCATTCATGAATAAATGCTGTATGTTCTTCTTTAACAAATTATACACTAAATTTTAATGTTTTTGCTAATCAGATCTACTCTCATGTGAATAATATATTTTTTATTGTTATTGTTTCATTTATTGATTTTGTTTTCTTGATTTTTTGTATATTTAATAAATCAAATTAATAAAAAAATTGTAATCAAATATCTGTTCTGTTGAATACTTCAAAGATTTAATTTTGTCTCTTAAACATATCTCAATTATAACAGGTGGCGCTTACAGACATTAAGTCTGGCTGCTCTTAGTATATATGTTTTATTATTTATTGTTGAATTACATTTGAAATGTTGAGAGTAATATTGATATAAATCATTCTTGTTTTAAAATTATATTACTTATAGAATAAAGGCAAGACCAAACTTTAGTAAGAATTTATGGCCTAATAATATTAATTGCGTTCTTTTGATGTCTGCATTCAATTTTGTACTTCACTGAATTCTCTATGAGAACTTTGAGATGTTATCAATAAAAGCATAAAATTATCAATTTATATATTTTATATGAGAAAGAATATCTTTTATTACTTTACCTACCTAGAATTGAAGTTAATAATAGTATATTGTTTCAGAAATTGGCCTACAAACAAAAGAGTTGTGTGTGACATATTTGTTTTTGTATATATAGCAAGATGATAATAATATTCAAGTTTATATACTTTTATATCTTTACATTGCTCCACATAATGCAGTTAACACAATCCTACCCAAGTTCTGATTTTTTAATTAACATGCTTTGTATCAAGAACACCAGATGGGAAATAAATAATTAAAAACTGTTATTTTATTCTAAAAAAATGAATACAATATATTTAATGATGAAGAAGTTTTAATTGGTTAAAATCTTAACTGTGGCACATTTTAATGTTTTTTGCAAATCTTCTAACAGTTGTTTAATTTATAGTTCAACATATTATTTTATTCTATATTATATATCAATAAATAATACTTCATTTATTAGAAATATAAATTTATAAATGAAAAATGTCTCCAAAAATAATATCTGCAAATATAGAAAAAAAAAAACACTGAAATATGTGACCATAATAACTTTTTTTTACTGGACAAATTGACAAAATAAAATATTTGCTAATTAGACTTTATTTCTAAAACCCAAATAAATTATTATTAAGACATTATAAAATGATGAAATTCTGTTCTAAAGTTTAAAATTGCATTTAGTATGATATTTGTGAAGATGGAGCCAATCATAATTATCTTTTTATTATTATTTACAAGTTTTCTTGACATGTCCTCTTTAAAATGAAATATTTTTCAATAAAATCTAAGTCTAATCTTGAATATTTTTGATTTTAAATAAATATTATAAAAATATTGTGAAAAAATAATTCTAAATATTTAAATAAACTACAAAAATATACAATTTTTCTTTCCATTAAAAATGTGAAAGTAAAGAGCTTGTGAGTACTCTTGTAAACACTCTTGAAACCCAAGGAACAAAGATGACATCTTTAGATTTTTGTTCAAACTAATAAACAATATATATATAAATACAGTAATCAGATATATTTTAAAAATTTTATCCACTTAGGAGCACTTTCTGCTATCCTTGTGATCTTTGTCAACTAACACTTTGAAAGGCTAACCTTCCCACAATTCTGTGATCTTAACATTTGGTTGCTGACTGTTAATTAAGTCATGTTTGTATTTGTATATTAGCATAGCTTCTTTTATTTTTCTTTTGTTGTTATTATTTTCAATTTGAAATATTTTAACATTATTGTAATTGAAGTTAAAACCATAAATACATGAATTATTATGGTCATGAAAAATGGATACTGAAACATTATTATCTACTTTGCAGTTTTGAGTTCAGAAATTGAATCAAAATTGCAAAGTAGATAATAGTGTTTCAGCATCTGTTTTTCATGACCATAATAATTCATGTATTTATGGTTTTAACTTCAATTGCAATAACATTAAAATATTGCAAATTGAAAAAAATAACAACAAAAGAAAAATGAAAGAAGCTATGCTAATATATAAATACAATCATGACTTAATTAGCAGACAGGCAGCAAATGTTAAGATCACAGAATTGTGGTAAGGTTAGCCTTTCAATGACAAAGACTATGAGGTTAGTTGAAAGCACTCCTAAGTAGATAAAATTTTTAAAATATATCTGATTACTGTATTTATAAATATTCAATTATATAATTATGTATATTGCTGTGATATGTAAGTGAACAAATGGTGCATATAAAAACACAATCTCAGCTAAATAACAATACACAATACATAATGTGTAAGCTAAAATGTCATGTAATAAGTAAGTTCAGTGGTTTATAAAATAATGCCATATGGTACAATAAAAAGATGCAGGAGCAAGCATTTATAATAAAATATTATGAAAATACAAAGTAATATAGAGGAGGAGAAATCCCAACTCACTCTAGCACCAATAAAAGACTTAATTTTATGAGCATATGACATTGAGGTTACATTTAAATTTCTTTATGTACAAACACCTACTATAATTATTATCTTCCTTATTCATCTATCAGTATCTTTTAAGCATCTCATTGCTCAGATCAGATAAAATCATTATATGTAGTATTATAAAATTTAAAATGTTCTTTTAAATCTATGCCATGTAAGATCCATCTTTTGAATGTAATGTCTTCATTATCAAAATAAATTTTAAATAACATGGTTCACAAATTTAAATTTAAGAGTGTCAGGATAATCTGATCTCATTTTATTCATAAAATAAAGTCTTTTGATTCATTAGATCTATTCAATATTGAATGAAATCCTAGTTAGTAAAATAAATAAGGCATAAACTTCCTCTAAGCCAATGTCTTATCACAATTGTGATAATAACAATACTATTATTAATTTAAATTAAATAAAATATGATTTTTTAATTTTAGAATAAGTTAATGAATAATCTAAGATTACACTCAGATATTAAGAATGGGTAAGGGATTTTATAGCCATTCTAAATACCCTAGAATAAATCTACTTAAACATCTTCTAAATATGAACTGGATTCTTGAAAAATTAAATTTTATCATAGAATAATAAACATGATCTAAAAATATGAAAATGATTTTAAAAATAAACATGCAAAGTGATTTAGAATAAGAAAATCAAATTAGTTAAAGTGATCCAAAGTGATAAATTATAATATTTTATTAAGCAAAACGTAATTCTAATATTTAAATAATTCAATAAATTTACTGTTATTAGCTTCACTATTCATGTATTCTTTTAGCAAATACACTTAAAATAATTTCTAATATTTTATAAGTACTTAAATTTTGATTAATAAGTGGACTGATTTCTGGTTGATAAATGGAATAATTTCTGGTTGATAAGTGGAATGATATAAACAAATGACTATGAGAAATTTCTTAAATAATAAAAACAAATATTTTTTCTACAGAAAAAATGGTAGTTGTTTTATTGACATCCACGCTGCGGGATGTCGTTGTTTTTTTTGAAAAAATATAGATTATGAACATTCTCAGGCCTTTTTTTTTCCACAGATAAATCACATAAACTAGGCTTTTTAAAAAAAAAAATTAAACTTAGACTTTTTTAAAAAAGTTATGACGCTTTTTTATTTGTAAAAATAACATTTTTACCATTTTAAAACAAACTTCAAAGTTATTAAGCTTTTTTGTTTTTTGGTTACACAAATAAATCAAAAAGAATGGAGAAATATGGAGGTGTTTATTATATCCATAAAGAGATTATATATGGGCAGAGAAAAGTGAATAAATCCGTATGTGTAAATTTGAAAAATCAGATATATTAATCTTTAACTGAGGTTTAAAGTTTATATCTGTGCTAAAGATAATCTCTAGTTTCAAAAATGATTAGTAATAATCATTATTGTATTTATCTGAAATGGATGGCGTCAAAGTTGTGAGTGGAAAGAGTTTGACAATGGTAAATGAAAATGTAACAAATAAATCACACAAACAAACTTTAAACTTAGTAGGCTTTTTTTAGGAATGCCACTTTTTTTAAAAACAAAAAACAAAAACAAATTCAAAGTTAATAAACTTTTTTTTTATTTTTTTTTTTGGTTACACAGATAAATAACACAAACCTTTTTTGGATTGCCGCTTTTTTTAAAAACAACTATCAACAAGTTCCAAATTATTAAGCTGTTTTTTTTGGTTACACAAATAAATAACACAAACAAACTTTAAACTTAGTGAGTTTTTTTTTTTTTGAATTACTGTTTTTTTCATAAACTAACATTAACAAAAATAAAACTTATTACACTTTCTTTTTGTTTTTTTCTTATGAAAAATAAACCAATTGATAAAGGATTAAAAATAACATTGACTAAGTTTAATAACACTTTTTAAAAAAACAACAACAAAGTTAAAATTTAGTAGCCTTTTTTTTTTACTTGCCGATTTCTTTAAAAACTCAAAGTTGTTATGAATTTTTTTCCCTATAAAGATAAACAACTTTAAAAAGGATTAAAAATAACATTGGCTAAGTTTAAAATGGCACCCCCCAAAAAAATCCATTGTGGAAATAGTACTTTCCTGGTGGTTCTTTCTCTGGCTAAACAGTTTCATCAACCTCAACTATCAAACTGGGCCTGCCAATTTGACAGCATGGTCAAGATGACAAACTCTCAGAGCACAGCAGATGTGGGCCATTGGTCAAATGCAAAATGGCATTTTTGCCTAGGCCCAATTCTTTCTGGACAGCTTTGACAGGTATTCACGGCTCCAGTAACATATTAGACATATAGCTTTAAGCAATGGTATTCTGGAGCCGTCAAACCAAATGAGATTTCTAATGGAAACCATTCTACTACATGAATGAGATGAACATCTAAACTGAAATGTACTTTTTTCGATACTAAATTTCATTGAGGCTCCACACTAGCATTTCTTTGAATATGGAAGTACATTCTTGCTTTTCAAAAAGACCATAGCATCACATTCTGTTGTCAGTAAATCACACAAACAATGTCTGGGTTTTACTGTGCCATTATTATTTTTTTATGGAGATTCTCGAGTAAATGCTACTTGGCATGTTAACTATTTATGAGTATGTTCAGACATACCCTTGGACAATGTTTTTCACATTAAAATTTTGCTACAGAATTGTGTAAACAGTCTGTTAATTATCAAATACTTCAATCGTGTGATTTCAATAAATATTAAAAAAAATTAAAGTAAAAATAAAAACATTTGATTACTTGAATTAAACACACCCTCACACTACACCATAAAAAGTGTGAAGTGTGTGATTCAACATAAATAATTTACTGTGATGTGACAAAGCAGTCTGTAATGTGTATTACAGCAGAATTGTTGAATTACATGTAAACATGGCTGCAAAATGTCAGCCGCATAAATGGCATTTTTATGTGTTTTAGCACATAAATTGCACCATCCCATTGCATGGATGTCAATAAAACAACTACCGAAAAAACAAATACAAAAACATAAATACTAAGTATATTCTGAATTCTCAAAGCCAAAGGCTTTCACAACATTACTTCCTCAAAATTTATGACAGAAGAATTAAAAATTTTACTTCATATTTTATAAATAATAAATTCAATTGGATTAAGCAAAAATAATCCAGCATATTGAAATAAGCTTTCTATTGCTTAATTATGCATTTATACAATGATAATAACTTTTACAAGTATTATTCCTTTTTATAAATATTTAACATACTCATTAATAATATTAGCTTACCAATCCAATGATGAAGTCATGTATATTGTTTACTTATGACTAAATATACTTTAATAAAAACTTTAAATTAATTATTTATCATATTTTGTCCTCAGTATTAGCAAAGCTCAAATATAGGACTTACACATCTACATGAATTATTCACAGATAAACCAATCAAGAATGCTATAAAGATAAGGGTGAATTTCCTCAATATCTTGATAAAAACCATTAAATGCCATATAAAGCTATGGTAAAATATTACACATGCTTTACTAAAAATATTACAAACTACAAACAAAATCCATCTTCAAATAATTAAGTATGGCAAAATGAAAAGCATGATGGCATAGCTCATAAAATATACCTACTTCTGAAAGCTAGTAAAGTATCTATGATTTTGTCACTAGTCAGGAAAAATAATTAGAATTGATATCAGGGACAAAAATAATAGATAGAAATCACCTTAAATAAAAGAGACTAAGCTACTATCTTCAAAAATATATGCATAGCAAGACAATAAATAATAAAAGATAACACTAACATCTCTTTTGAAAAATAACTAGCAAAATAATAATGAGAGAGACTAACACCACCATCTCTAAATATACTGGCACAAATAAGCATCATCAAATACAGAGAGTCTAAAGTAACTATCTCTAACAAAACTACTATAGTTAGCAGATGTGAAAGATAAATAATAATAACTAATGCCAAATGTGATTCCATTAACATTAGGCAATAAATAAGAATAAAATAAATAATACAAACATACATCTATTTACTCAGATTACAGTTTAACAATATAGATTTATAAATAAATAATTCATATGTAAAAGTGAAACACTATTTTAAAATATGCAAATATGATAAATGGCTAATCTGAGTACTTTAACTTAAAATATTTCAAAATATGTACAATATGAAAATAATATGCACCTGAAATAAAACATTATATGCAAAAATTATAAATACAAGCAAATTTGCCGTTAACATTTAAATTAAATAAAGTCCTGCTTTCTTTCAATAAACTATTAAATTGGAATAGGAACATGAGCATTTGACAACAAAGTCTTATGGACAGCAAATGACTCCAACATAAAATGAAATATAATTAAAATATAAAATCTAGAAAATTAATGAACTTTGTGAATATTCTTAATGAAAATTTTAGATAATTATGCTAGCAAATGATAAGATAAATTGATGACCATTCATTAAATAAGCATCCATGGATGTAATCTATGATAAATGTTTATTAATTTGCAATAAATATCTCACAAGTATTTGAATTCAGCTTTCCAAATTAATACATCACACAAATTATCCTAATTTGTAATAATAATGAGAGTATTTTATAATAGAATACTTCTGATAAATCTACTCATCCAGCATTATAAGGTATCTGCAGGAGAAAAATACTTGTTTTTAAATGTTATATTTATGGTCACAATGGTCCCCATAGCAATTCTCAGGGAGAAAAAAGAGCTTGCAAAATTTAAATATTATTTCAGGCATTGTAAAATATTTAATTACAGAAAATCATTTAAATTCAGTTAAATATAATGTCATTTTGTAGGTATATTTTATATTCTGTTTTATGAAATGAATAATGTATGGTACACTAGATTTCTTTAAATGACTCCATTAGCTTCCAAATGAAACAAGGCAAAAAATTTCTCTAAATTGATGAATCCTAATAAATTAACATTACACTTCAGTAAAACTAAGCTAGTTTTACCTAAATTTGAAATAATTAGCAAAAAGTTTTACTGGAAATAATGTATGGTGCACTAGATTAATTCCCCATAATATTTATTAAGTAGTTTATTGCAAGTTGATTTTTTTATTACCCCTGCCTTGAGAAATCAAAGGTAATGAATTCTATTCATATTATCAGAAACAATTAATAATGATTTTTAAAATAAAAGCACAAATAAAATTGTTTATTTCAAGATTTAATGTATTTTAATGAGCAATAATCTCTAAATCAACATTCAAGAAAGTTCAACAGTAAGGAATTTAACTAGCATAACAAAATAAATAATTTAATAAAAAAGACTAGTTTGAATGCCATTACAGCCATTGATATTACTAGAATTAAACATATAAATTTTTTAGAACAAAAATTTAATAATATTAGCAACAGAGGAAAATGTTCAAATGTAGGATACAATAAACAATGAGGATTGCCAATTCCTCAACAAGCTTTATGATAAATGCTTAGCCAAAACAAGCACTTAAAATATCTCTGTCAGGAATCTCCCCAAACCCTGACAATGGTTTCATGCTTTGGCACTCCTCAGAGAGGTGCCAGGATAGGTTCAGACACTATATCTACCCTGGCACCTCTCTGAGGAGTGCCAAAGCATGAAACCATGGTCAGGGGTTTGGGGGAGGGGGTTTCTGACAGATATTTTAAGTGCTGGCTCTGGCTAAGCATTTATCATAAAGCTTGTTGAGTAATTGGCAATCCTCATTGTTTATAACTTACAAGCTTAAGAAAATAGGGTCATGTGATCTATGACACTTATTTTGACTATTTGTAGGATACAATAATCTCTATTAATATACATTGAAAGTATTACATAAATACATTTATTATAATCATATATTCCTGTTTATTTGAGTTATTTTTTATTATTTATTTTATAAGCAGAATTCCTAGTTAGTATTCCTGGAAAAAAAATCAGTCATTAGTTAGTATTTATAATGTGTGAATTATTGATAGTCAAGGAAGCAAAATACAGATGAAGAATAAACAAAAGATTAAGTGACTGTCCACTGATGAATAACTGGAGAAATATAAAATAGAAATGATTTTTTAATACTGACAACTATTATCATGTATTAATTTGCTATAAATTTTATAATAGTTTTAACAAGGCTGTAAACCTTAGCAATGAGCGTCTGAAAAAATCGTCACTAGGGACCTCTGTAGGTCTTTATAATAAAAAAAAAGCAGCACGGGATGGGATAATATGGAAGGATATTAAATTCAGTAATAACACCTAACTACAGGGCAGGATAATCAAGTTATCATTACAATTAAACCTCAACCTTAAGCATCTATGAAAAATTAGTGTGAACTTGTAGAAAGTATGAATTTCTTCAGGTCATTATCCAGTTACACCCCAATAACTTTTCAGGTCATGTCTTTTTCATTGTATGGATAGCTATTAGATAATGTTGATAGCTGACTGTTACCTTACATATAATTTTAACATTTCAAAATACTTTTTCTACCAATAACATATTAATTTTAAAAAAAAATTAAATGAAGTTATTTATAGTAAAAATTTTCTCCATGTAGATTAAGCTGTAGAAGAGAGGTGAACTCAAATACTATACATCCTATATCGATTCTCATATGAATAAATAAAAGAAATTTGTTTGATCACATTCATCTATCATATGATCTTCTAAACAGATAACAGTATTATATTATCACACTTAACTGTCACGTGATCTCCTAAACAAACAACTGTACTATTAGCAGTAGTAATATATCTTTTAATAAAGACATATAAATTATTTGCTATAAAAAATAACAAACAACCGTTCATGCATTCCACCCCTCCCTCCTCCCCCAAAAAAGGAAGAGGGGGAAACAACTCTAAAAGTGAGTTTTGCCATGACTATACAAAACAATCTGTGAATCACAAATACTTCTATATATAGCATATACTGATTCATTTTGCTGTTTGCTTGATATTTTACATGTTAAGTTTTGATTTCCGTAGCATAAACCTTTTATTCTTGGAATATTTCAACAGCAAACTGAATTTAGTTCTCCAATGTATTCTCTGCCATATCTACCTGATGGAAAATGATTTCACTGCACTTCTTTAGAATGTTTATGAGATAATCCTTATAACATAGACAGAAGCAACTTCTCTAATGAAAACTATGCTCAAGTTCATCATAAAATGCCTTTTTAAAAAGTATTCCATTGCTCATTCGTTTTATTTGTTTTATATGTCCAATACAACAAAGGTGTGGGTTTTACAATCATGGAATCAATAGTATCACTTACAGCAAGCTGAAGAATATATTGATTGCTTTTATGATCTTGTCATTGTATTTTTAAATTTTGATGGAGCATTCTTTAATAGAACTTTTCCAGTATAGGTGTCCATGTTTCACATCCATACAATAAATTAGATAAAATAGCTTTATATACAACTATCTTGATAGCATTTAGTTATTTTCCTGTGATGAAGTATTCAATCTTTTAAATTATTGAAAGCACCAACACACATTGGACTCTGTGTTGGGATATTTTTTTACTTCTAAAACTACCAAGACATTTAAACTGATTTACATTCTTAAGTTGATAACCATTCAAGCTAAAAGTTCTTGAGGATTTTTCTTCCATCACTGGCTGATAAAAGAACTTGAGTTTTTTCAATATTGATTAATAAACCAAGGTCTTTATATTTTCCATTCAAAATATTAAGAATATTCTGTAAATCATCTTTTGAATTGCAAAAATCAGCATATTGTGAATCCAGATTCAAATCTGTATCATATCTTGAACTTTGTTTAATTACGCCACTTATAAATAATTGCAAAGAAATTGAGAACCGTATTGGAGGAAGTACACATCCTTGTTTAACACCAATTTTCACTTCAAATGCTTTAAATTTTCGAATTGTAGTTAAACATACTTCTTCTCATTCTATCATGTAGAAGCTATATACTATTAATAAATTTTGGTGGACAACCAACTAATTTCAAACAATGCCATAGACTTGAACTAATGAATTAAATGCCTTGACCAAGTCAATAAAAACAATATTTTATATTTACCTAGCAACAAATACCATATCTATATTGCTTCTTGAATCTTTAAAACTACATTGAGTTTCTGGTAACCAAGCAGTAATTGGAAGCAACCTATTGAAGTAAATCCTTGAAAGTACTTTTGTTGTAGTGAATAATCACAGCAATCTTGTCTATTCCCTTTGTTTTTAAAAATTGGAACAAAAAGAACATCTTTAAGCTCACGTGGACAACTTCAAGGGTACAAACATTTCTTTAAAAATCTAATATTTTTGAACCTAATATATAGTCACAATATTTTAAAATTTCTCCAGGTGAAGGAACAGCAGTTTTTCCATTTTTAAGATTATAAAAAGTTGTTTTGACTTCATTAAGATAGATATCGTTGTCCAAATCTAAATGAATAGATAAAATAGACATGCCACCTGTTCAAAATATCATTGTCATTATATAAGTGGTGTCCATTGCTGGATTTAATTAGGATTGTGATACCACATTTCAGGTTTATATGTTGCTGAGAATGTATAAAAAAGATCTAGCATGACCACAATTAGAAAATGTCTGTATCTTCTTCACAGTTTAAATCCACCAATCATTTTTAAGCCTTTATTTCATTCAACGAATTTCTGTTTTTAGATCTTTATATTTATTTTGAAGTTCCATATCTAATCTATAATCCTGCCAAAATCAGTAATAATAAAATCATTATCAGAAAAACAGTGTGATTCTTCTTTTTAGTAAACTCAAAAGTAGATTTACTTGGATCCATAATACACTCTATTTAAGAGAATTTCATGCTTGTCATATGTCAGTTCTGAATATTCAAATTAGCAATTTTAATGTTGAATGTTGAAATTTAGTATGTATAAAAATTGTTTGCTGTAAGTTAATTTATCCTTTTTTTTTATTGTTTCATGCAAAATGTTTATTAAGATAAATGTTGGCATTTTGGTTAGTAAAATTATTGTTTATATTAATCTAAAGAAACAGCTGTAATCTATCTATCTATCTATCTATCTATCTATCTATCTATCTATCTATCTATCTATCTATCTATCTATCTATCTATCTATCTATCTATCTATCTATCTATCATACTATCTATCTATCTATCTACCTATCTCATCTATCTATCTATCTATCTATCTATCTATCTATCTATCTATCTATCTATCTATCTATCTATCTATCTATCTATCTATCTATCTATCTATCTATCTATCTACCTACCTACCTACCTACCTACCTACCTACCTACCTACCTACCTACCTACCTACCTATCTATCTACCTATCTACCTATCTACCTACCTACCTATCTACCTACCTACCTATCTATCTACCTATCTATCTATCTACCTACCTACCTACCTACCTACCTACCTATCTACCTACCTATCTATCTACCTACCTACCTATCTATCTATCTATCTACCTACTCTACTCTACCTATCTATCTACCTACCTATCTATCTACCTACTCTACCTACCTATCTATCTACTCTACCTATCTATCTACCTACCTACCTACCTACCTACTCTACCTATCTACTCTATCTATCTATCTACTCTATCTACCTACCTATCTACCTATCTATCTACCTACCTACCTATCTATCTATCTATCTATCTACCTATCTATCATCTATCTACTCTATCTATCCATCTATCTATCTACCTACTCTACCTACTCTACCTACCTACCTACCTACCTACCTACCTACTCTACCTATCTATCTACTCTATCTACCTACCTACCTACCTACCTACCTACCTACCTACCTACCTACCTACCTACCTACCTACCTACCTACCTATCTATCTATCTATCTATCTATCTATCTATCTATCTATCTATCTATCTATCTATCTATCTATCTATCTATCTATCTATCTATCTATCTATCTATCTATCTATCTATGTTGTATGTTTAGTTAAATTTTATTTGAAAACGTTTATTTGTTAATAGATGAAACATGATTGTAAAAGAATTTTACTAAAATTTTGTTTTTTTGATTAGTATTGTAATGTTGTATGAATTTCTATTTTAATCTGTTTGAAGTATAGTATATCATGTTGATGCAATAATGTTGTGATATATATATTAATTCATTGTATCCACTGCTATTTGGTTCCCAGATTTTCCACTGATACAGGAAATTGAGGATAATATGAACCCTGTATAATATATGTATTTAGCATATATACTTGCATCTATGACATAATTTAATTTTAAACATGGCAAAAGAATAATTAACCAAAAATACAGTGCAATTATAAAAAAATATTTACTTCAGCAATAAATCTACAGAAAAAAAAGAGAACAATAATATGACTGATTGAATATACTAAAGTATATACGTCTCAATTTACAATACACTCACACAAGCGGCAAAATTTATGAATCAAAATTTACAATTTTTTTATTTTTTATTTAATACTTTTTTAACTTTACCAATACTGAAATGTGAATGGTGAATCTGATGATATAGCATGGATATAGCGAACAGATGGAGTAGGTATTTTATATATATATAATATGCCGCTAATAATTTAGATTTTTTTTAAAAAATCATAGACTTAAGATGCTGTCCTGTGATTTTGGTGCAGTGGTAGAGTGGCTAATCTTGAAGCTCAAAATTTATGGTTGATGTTTTCAACTTTGTAATCATTCGATTTATTTATTTATTATTTAATTAAGATATTTTAGAAATGATTATTTATACAACTCTATCTGTTTTAATGCTGCGGTAAAGGAGAGAGTCTAAAGCGCAAGGTTCGTGAATCGGTGCCCAAATGCCACTTCCGGTGCTTGAACGTTATGTGACTCTAAAGCGCAAGATTCGTGGATCGGTGCTCAAATGTCACTTCCGGTGCTTGAACGTTATGTGACTCTAAAGCGCAAGTTCGTGGATCGGTGCTCAAATATCACTTCCGGTGCTTGAACGTTATGTGAGCATCGAAACAAAAACTTATGCCTTCGCCTTTATATGCTTATGTATAATGACAAATTTTTAAATTATTAGAAAAATAATAATTCTATTAATAATAATTAATTTCAAAACGTACTTTATTTGCTTATATTAAGCAAAATATATATAAAGTTTTTAAATTCATTTCACCCAGACTATGTTTTTTTTAACTGCTTACTTTTTCTTTAAAATCAATAAAATAATATCAATTTATGTTTTAGAATTTAATTAATAAATTTAAAAAAAAAAAAACAACTTTTTCCTAATAACATTGGCGAGGAAATGTGTTATTGTGATTAATTTATAAAAATTATAAATCAAAAGAGATTACGGTAGAATTAATAAATTTTGATTCTGAAACTGCGATACCCTGCAGGTAGAGATAAAGAAAAAAAACTTAATCAAGCATTAATTATTAATTAGTTTTACAGATTAATTTAAAAGAAAAATATATAAATTTTGAAGTATGAATAAAATTAAAGTGAGAAATATTTTATCTAGACAATTATTTATTTATTTAGTTTGACAAGTATTTAAGTTTTTATCATTCGAAATATAAATTTATGATATCTAAGACAATTAAATAAGGTGAGTAATCAAAGATTCAGGAATCTCATAATCTTAATGCTTGGAGACTATAAAGCATACAACTTTATTGTAGCCAAACTGCATCGTGGTTCAAAATAATTATATTTTTCTTTTCTCACCAGAGTTTCAAAAATCGTTGACTTCCAGATTATTAAGATATAATTTTTAGTGCATAATGTCCATGGACGTGAAGTTTGAATCCCAGTGAAAATTTAAGTAAGAATTCCAAAGCAAGATTAGGAGTTTTTCACATATAATGTACATTACCAAGCTGACTAATAATCTAAACATTAAGTTGGTATCTAACGTTTCTTAATTGAAGTTAATTAAATAAGTTAATTAAATAAATATTTATTTATTTATTTTTCAAACAAAAACCTACATTTTAAAAATAATAAGCATATGAAAGTTGCAACAGACTCGCATTCAAAACTGCTGATCTATAAAAAAAAACATGTAGTATGTTAAAACAAAACAAGCACCACTAATCTTATAATCAGATATATATGAAATTTTTCTACAATATAGGCATATTCACATCTGCACTCCAATGTGGAATATATAGGGGGGGGGTTGAACTCAGACTTTCACATGATCCTCAAATATCAATGCTATCTCACACTGCTGATACACTTGATCACACACGTGTCAAAAGATAAATAATCACCAATATACGTATTTTGTGCTAAAGCAGCTCTCATTAGTTGGTCCAGATTATCATCTCCATACATATATACAATCAATGCTCTGCTTATATTAAGATAGCCAATCTTCATACTTTAGTGGACAGACTTCAATCCACTCCACCCCACAATTCTTCAGCAGAGTTGTGGGATGAAGTGTTGTGAGGTGGAGTGGATTGACACCTGTCCATTAAAGTATAAAGATTGGCTATCTTAATATAAGCTGAGCATTGATTGTATATATGTATGGAGATAATATTCTGGACCAACTGATGAGTGCTGGGTTAATGCAAAAATACGGATATTGGTGATTATTTATCTTTTCGAAAAGTGTGTGATCAAGTGTATCAACAGTATGAAATAGTGTGGATAGTTGAAGGTCATGTGAAAGTCTGAGTTCAAATCAGATATAATATAATTACTAATTCTTTCCAATAGGTTTAAATAGAAAAACTGTGAATAGTTTTAACACAGTGGGCAGGTAAATAACTGGGATGCTGATTGATAGGTGAAGTACAGTTATCACAAGTATGCTGATGCAAATTCATTTACTGAAATTTATCAGTGGATATGTAAGATTTATCCCTTGCTTAGGAACCAATCAGCTACTCTTTGTTTAATGATGGAAAGATAGAAATTAGATGTTTGACTTACCTAAAACCAAAAAGCTCATTAGTGAAGGTGAGCTATTTTTATATATAAAAAAATAAAGTATTCGTATGAATGATAATATCCTAAAAAATATTTTTAAAAGAAAGTTGGAATAATTAAGTAAGCAGAAATAAAATCAAAAAATTTAGGCAATAAAAACATAGATTTACTTTGTCATGTGTCAGTTAATGAAAACTTAGAAAGATCTTGGTAATATTATACTATAGTACATAATGTGCATTACTCAATCATTGAGCTTGAATTTACTCTAGAAATTTTTAGAGCCATTCTTAAGTGTACAGAAAATAGAAAATGATTTAAAAATATTAACCAAAAACAATAAGAATATGAAATTTTCTTTAAAATTTTTTTAAAAAGGCTGTGATCATAGTGCTTTATTGTGAATAATTTAATAGTTCATTTGATAAAAAGTGAACTAGAATTGAGAAAAAAAACTTAGCCGAGAAGTCATCGCGGCCGCCTTGCAAGCAAGAAGTTGATTGCAGACGGTTGTGGGTTCGCGTCCCGGCCGGTGCTATGACATATGGAAAAAAAAAAAACTATCTACATTTAAGAATCGAACAAACAAATAACTGTCCAAGAGCAAAAAGTCATTATTTCTAAAATCACATTTTAACAAAAAAGCGGTTAAAGTCAACCAAATACAGAGGAAGCAGAAGTGGACATCATGCGATTTACATATTGTGTGTGCATTAATTTAAAGTAAAATACAGCATTACAAATAATTCTTCCTCTCTCTTTTATATAAATGTGGAGAGGGAAAAATTACAGTAAATAAATAATAATATATCGTACAGATAAAAATAATTGATGCTTGTGTTTTTAAAATCACGCCTTTAAAAAAAAAAATCTAGCACAGAACTTCTTAGTTTTCACTCCAGTAATAAAAAAAATAATCTTAAAGAAGGAAACAATGAGTTTTTCATAAGAATTGAACATAGACAAAAAAAAAGTAAAGTGATATATTTGAACTATGATGCTGGAGAATATTTTGTTCGGGGCCAGCAAAAAAAATCAAATAAATCATTGGTGGTCAAGATCACCGACAGCTGCTTTACAAGTAGTTGTCCCTGGTTAGTGGGTTCGCTTCCCGGCTAATGCTATGACACATGAGAGGAAAAAAAAAGAAAATTATGGCAATTTGGCTGGGTTTTTTTTTTCCTCTTTCAATAAATAAAATCACATATTTTAAATTCTGCTAGTGCTAATTTAATTGTTTTTAATGATAAAAGAAAAGCAAAACATTGATTCTGTATCTAGACGACTAAGACACATTTACCAGTGGTGTTAATCTAGTTTGCATATTAACTAATAAAAGATAATCATTCATTCATCAAACATAGACAGGTAGTTTTCTGACATGAAAAAAGTCTAAGTTTGTTTGGAATCTGCAAAAAAAACTTTGTTTGCATGAGCCAGATAGGTGAATGCACTAATCACAACATGGTGCTCAGAGCATGCAGATATGCTAATGTCAGTATTGTGAGACCTTAGGTTTTGATGCAGTATTAAATACTAAAAAAATAATATTGTCCTATTTTTTTTAGTGATTATATAAAAGTTATCTATAGATTTATTTAATAAATGGTATTTGGTTAATAGTTTTATTTGATTAAAAATCCCTCACATTAGCTAATTAGTATATCTTTAATAGATTTTTAAAAAAAATGTAATAGTTAACATTATTGAAATCCAAGAGTTTCCTTCTATAGTTTAAAGCACCTCCAACATTACTATTATATGTCTATTGCTATATATTTCCAATTACTAAATCTTACACCCATTATTATTTATCTTTGCTTGTTGAATCTAGTCCATTATTATAAAAAAATCTCCCAACTGCTAATTAAAGATATAAATTGACAACAGCCTAGCACTATAAACTCATTTTCTTTATTTTCATTATTATAAATGGTATTTTGGAATAATCTCAGACACCAAGGTTGGCAGCCATTTTTTTATTATACATTTTCAGTGGTATTATAATATATATTTTTTAACTTTAATTAAAATGCTTATAATAAGCCTTTTAAATTTACAATATATATATAGTTTATTTCTTAACAACACTTATATGAGGATTTTTATGAAGTTATATCTGTGATTCATTTTCAAATGCCAATGCCTTTCAGTTATTAGAATAAATCATAGATCCAACAGCCACATATTCTTTAATAGCATCCATAAGAATAGTACCTGTTCTCCCTGAAACAGTTATTATAAAGTACTTACCAGTCTCTCAGCACAAGCCACCAAATAATCACTCCTGTGGAAGTATTTTTGCCTCTTGGTTTTTCATTTGGTTAAAAACCTTTAGCATTTATACATGATACGATATTTAAAAAATGTAATTAATTACATGTTATGAATGGAATTTATAATATATTTATTGCTGTTTTTTAAAGTTAACAGAAATTTATAATCGATTTATTGAAATTTTTTAATATTAACAAGTAAGTAAAACATTCATTATGGTTATAGGCTGACTATGCCATTGAAAATATATAATAAAAAACAACATGGCTGCCACTGAGCATTTGAGAGATTCGATGTATTTAACAGACAGAATGTGTGAATTGATCTAAGAGTAAAGTCTTTTAAAAACTATTTATTTATTTCCAAAAAGCAGATCTCACTTGCATTATAAAGATTATGTGAAAGACATTCTATGGAGATAGATTATCATATTTTTATTGATAAGATATATATATATATATATAATATTTTAAATTCCTCATAGCTATATTCTTTTAGCCACACATCCTCCTCTATTTAAATAAAGAAAAGTGTGAATTTTGCAGTCCAGTCAAAAAACAATCCTGTTGAATGTATAGTGCAATTATGTTATATATATATATATATTGAAATTCAAGTTAATTTAAACAAAGAATATGAAACTAAATAAGCAAAGATCTTATATTAAAAATAAACAATATATATATAATATCATTGTAGTATATATTCAAGAGAATTCCTTTTGAATAAGCTGCAAAATTCTTTATTTAAAAGACCTTTGACTTTTCCTTGAATTTCAGCATTTTTCTTTGTTCTCAGGGTTAATGTAAAATTTAAGATTAAACCATTCTTACTTGTCAGAAAAAAAACAATTTGACTTTATTTGATAGATATTTTTGTTTACTACTGAAATAAATTTCTATAAATATTTAAAAAATGAGATTGTAATTAAGCAAAAAAATTACATGTCATCATTTCTAGAAAGATTATTTTCATTTTGCAAAATCAATGAAATCTTTATTATTTCTGATTTTTTTTAAAAATTTGAATGAATATTTATTTATTTCTGCTATATCTAATGAAATATGCTTTAAAAGTTTAAAAATTTTCAATATTTATTGCAAAATTACAATATTTTCATATTCATTATTATAATTAGATTGCTTTCATAGAAAGCTAAGCTTCTAAATAGTTTTATACCATACTTGTATTGTTGCTAATATAACATTCTATTTTTGAAAATGAAGTATTTCCATTCAAAATAAATCCATAATAATTTATATTTTTGATATTTAAAAAATATTGTGTAAATTATTGTATAAAAATATCTAAAATTATAATAAATTCACAAATAAACATGATTTTCATTATTTGAACCATTTTCTTTAAACAATGTTACAGTCAAATATCAGCCTTTCATGCTAATTGTGCATATGCTTTGTGAGTGTTAATAATAAATGAATACTTTCTCACCAATACAAGATATAGTATATATGCAGGAATAAAAGGAATCCTCTTATTCCTACAACTCAAACGCTTATATATGAGCAAATCTGAAGTACTGGCAAAGAAATTGTGATGATGGAACAGTCACTTTAAATTACTATATATAATGTCTGAATGAATGACGATGGTGAAATTATCTAGAATTTACTAAACGTCACTCCAACTGAAACTTAATAATATGTAAATAAGCATTTATTTTATATTCAGACATTATATATAGTAATTTAAAGTGACTGTTCCATCGTTACGCTTTCTTTGCCAGTACTTCAGATTTGCTCATATATAAGCGTTTGAGTTATAGGAATAAGAGGATTCCTTTTATTCCTGCATAAATACTATATCTTGTATTGGTGAGAAAGTATTCATTTATTATTAACACTCGCAAAGCATATGCACAATTAGCATGAAAGGCTGATATTTGACTGTAATACAATTGTTTACATATGCTATATAAAATAAATGCTTATTTAAACAATGTTGCAAAAATCATAATGTCAATCATTCTGTCACAATGTTGCAAAAATCATGATGTCAATGATTCTGTCATTATAGAATAGATATACTTGTCAGGGTGGAGCTTAATTTTATTGTTTAGAGAAATTTTTTATTTTCTTGCCATCTATTGAATTTTTTCTAACTAAAATTTTATATTATAATGTAAATAGGAAAATACACATATTACAATATAATGCATGCAGAAATTCTCACTAGGGGATGAATTAGTAAAAAATGAAGCAATTCATCTGGAAACATCATTTGGTTAAAGAGGGAGTGTGACTGAGAGAATATACTGCATTTAAATTATTTTATACAGATTTCAGCTAGCATTATAAATGACATCACATAGAGGTCATGGGTATCCATTGTATGAGTTAGAACAGATAGCTGAAGGGAGCTTGAAAGGTTGTGTTCAAGTCCCTTATATAATTATATCTAAAACTCCAAGAATATAAATTATATTTGTAATCAATCAAATATTATTTATATGTATTCTGCTTAATATCATATTTAACTGTTTCACAAATGTAAGCTGTGGTCACATTAGCATATTTGACATTTTAGATGATGTGATGGGGCTGTGATCATGCTTGTCTATCTTATTTTAAAGCATTGTATAAGTTTAATTATGATGTGTGACAGTGATCCTTTCTAAGAAACTTCCATTTTTAATGTATTAATTTAAAAAAATTCCAAGAAATGTGAGCAGTTGTCTGTGATTGACAGCACATTCTATTGTTTTGAGCTATGAAGGAGGTGGCAATTTGTGATTGGCTGATGTTTTAGATTTGTTTCTCCTTTGCCTAAATGCCACACAAAACATGATTTCAGTAATTGTTAATGACTATGATGCAATATATTTGTAAAAGATATGTCACATTAGGGGGAGGGGTTTTTCCTTGTAAATATTTTTATTTTTAAAAAGATACCTCTTAGAAAGTATATGACATACATTATGAAAACCAGAAATTACCACAGAAAAGCCATTAGAGGCTAAAAAGAAAATCATTTTTGTAAATGCTGTAAGTGAAATATTTTAATAAGAATTAATAATATTTTAACTTTTAGAATTTTTTTTTGTTTTTTTTTTTGATGATAACTAATTCTAAATATATCATTTTTAATAACAAAATTCTAATATCTAATATTTTGTTCTTTTAACTTTTTTGAATAGATATTGTGAAGCCAATAATGATGTTTGCCTTTGTTTTTTCAGAAAGACCTTTAGTTAGATACTTATTTTCACAATTTTAAAATATTAATTTTTCATGTTTTAGAATTTAATTATTAGAAGGTTTAAATATTTATAATATAGCCTATAAATAAATTTTTTAATATATGAAAAAAAGATTTAATTGCACACACATGCAAAAATCAAACATTGTGACATAGTAAAAATTTTCATTGCAAAAAATTTGGGGTCCGGTTGACACTGAAAGAATTAAAGTGAAACTTAATTTAGAGCATATCATAAACTTTAATAACCTATACATTATTAAGATGCATTATGTATTTAAAATTAAAATGCTATAACAAATTTTAAGAGGGTGGAAAATTATTACCTATAATGACTATGCATTATCATCATAGCCTAATTGCGCTCCCTGACTTTGGAAAGAGGGAGAGAGAATTTAACATACACACTTAAGCAAGATCATCACTAAAGCAGCATTTTATGGTATTTAAACCTATATTTTTAAGCTCTCTTTAGTCATTCACTCCATCTTATACATATCCAATATATACATATAATCATGCTGAACTATCTTCTCCACTCTTCATCTTTTTAGATATCCATATCATTGAAAATCTGATGTAGGGTACGACAATCAAATTGCTAAAGAGCTTTAAACATACCATCATCAGATTTTCAATAATATGGATGGCTAAAGAGTTGGAGATTGGGGAAGATTGAAGCCTGTCCATTAAAGAGTGAAACTGAGCATATATATATATATATATATATATATATATATATATATATATATATATATATATAGGAGATAATGATTCATACCAACTGATGAGTGCTGGTTGAACATGAAATATGTATATTGGAGATCATTTATCTTTTTCACATGTATGTGGTCATGTATATAAGATGAAGTGGATGACTAAAGAGAATTTAAAAATCTGGATTCAAATTCCCTAATTACATCTAGCTTAAGTATATATTGTGCCATTACAATTTAGTCACTAGCTAAATTTATAGTAATGTGCATGTAGGAAAATGTAAAACAAAATCATCATCACATTTTTATATAAAAGGAAGTTGTAGGGCATCCAAGTTTAAACCCTACAAGGTCCAGTTTTAAAAGCTTTGGATAGAAAGAGAGTGGGTCAACAATTAATATTGTTTGTATGTTGATAGAAAGGTAATACACACATTTAAATTATTCAATATTTAATTTTTCTGTTAAAAAGCAATGTTATAATGCATATGTATAGGCAGTGTGTGTTATAAAAGCTATTTATGTTAGCCATCATTAAATTTCAGATATTAAACATTTTAACTTTCTTTAAACTAACCTATACTTGATCAATTTTAATATCTTATTCTATACTTCTATTTTGCTTTTCTATAATTGTAATTGGTATTTAAAAGCTAAGGATTTAATTGCAAATATAGGGTTATAATTACTAAGCTGGCAATTAGATTATTGTAATGACAGTTTATGAATGATAAAGTATGTGTGTACATTACATACAGAAATTTACATTTATTATATATTGAAAGGAAGAAGGGTTAAATCTGTCAAATTATTTTTTTTTACAATTTTATGTTAAGAGAGGAAATCTGTTGAATCAGATATCTATTTTTGTAGCAATTTTGTTTTTGTAAATGATTGTTTGTCACTTTGGGAGCTTAATCTGGGTGGGAACTCTAATTTTGAAATTGTCTTATCTTAAGATTAGAGAAAAGAAACTCCAATTTTAGATATTACAGATATACGTGAAAAAGGATTAAGTCTATTTTTTTTAAAGTCAAAAGTGTCTGAAAACCAGGTGTGTGATTTTTTTTGGGTTGGTCAAAAATAGCAATTCACACTATCACTCTAATTGGGTGAGTTGACTCAAAAATCGGATATAAAAGCAGTCTGGAAAATCAGTTGAGTGATTAGATTAGATTATTGTTATTATAATATATTGTGAGAGAGACTTTTTAAAAATTATTGAAACTAAAGCAGACAAACATGTTAGTTCTGCTAGATAGTTTTTTTTTAAATCATTTTTTTATGAAGTTTTGAATGTTGAAAATATAAGAAATGACGGGGTAGAAAAATTATATATGTGTCCCATCAAGACCTGACCAAGGTGGAGCTGCAGATCATATAGAAAAGAAAAGATGTCTTGTCTGAAAAATAATATTCTATATCTTTCAACTGACCAGAGAAATAAGATGTTTTTAAATAGAAAGAAAGCATCCACCTGCATTCGAAGATCAGAAAGATGAATTAATCTACTGATAAATATTAATCATCAAGTCAAATTAATTGTTCCAGCAACTGAGTTTAAAACCCAGGAAATTTATAAACGTGAAAACAACTGCTGTATTTCATCCACTAAAAGAATCATGCTTGACAGGAAGAGAAGAAAAATTAATATAAAGATTTCCAAATTGTCCACTAAAGCAAATAACCTCAATAGGATCATCATCATCAAATAATTATACACTTTAAGAAAGAGATTGTTCCAAAGAAACACGGAAATTGTTGCTGCCAAAGGTAGACATTAAACAAGAGAAATTTGACTCATTAGAAGTCGCTACAAAGAACTGGTAGTATAAATTTTTTTTATATATATTTTCTTTATGATAGCAGAGTCTTAATAAAATTTTAGCAATAAAGTGGTATATTTTATTTAAAGAACTTTTAAAGACAATTCAGATCGATTAAAACAATAATTTCTTACTAATAATAGGCTTGAGCTCCATAAATGATCTTGAATGTATCAAAATTATTTGTTTATTAATTTACAGTTATGAAATGTTAATGTGTAAAATAATTTTTTTGTATTATTATTTTGGTTTTAAATAATATGTTGTTATTATGGGACAAAACACACACATACATAATAATATTTATATGTGTATAATTGCGAGTGAATGTGAAGTAATAAGTAGTGGTAAAATATTAAATTACTTTGTTTTAAGAAACTATAGCATTTCAGAGGTAGAAGGGAGGGGGAGAAAATGATTCAAAACTTGTTTGGTAAAACTTGCTCTTTCAATTCTACTAACATTTTTTTTAACATTCTGCTTACCTGTTAGATTATAAGGTATCTGTGCAAATGAGTGAATATTTTTTTTTATATGAAATACTTTTCTTGTGGATGGAAAATTTTAACAAATCGGTTACCCAATTTAATAAAATATACTTTTGAAATACATTTACGGGAAAGGGGGAAAATTTTAAAATTTAATGTTATGATTTTAAAACAGTCGATTATGATTATTGTTGTTATTGTTAATATAAATTTTCATGAAAATATAGAAATTTTTATGTATATGTTAGAAATGCAGTAATAAATATTAGTTCATGTTATTAAACGAGGCGTATATATTTCATTAAGAGTAGTCTTTATCAAGTGTGATCATTTATCATCAATGGTTGAATATTAGTTGTTTAAGATATGATTAAATATGCTAAGATTAACAATAATTATGAATTTCTTTATAAAAATTAGGTTTTATGTTTAGGCTTAGTCCCAAAGCTGTGGTTGAAACCATTGTCATTATCGTTATCATTATCATCATCGTCATCATCACGTTTTAATTAATGAGTTGTTTAAATGTTCAAAGGCCATAAATAAATATTGATTTCATAATATTTAGTGATTTCTTAGTAATATTATAACCACCATTTCTTCATCTATTTCATGCAAGGATGAGTGAATTGCCATCCTAAATTAATAGTAATCTGAGCTAGTAAAACTTATAAAAAAATATTGAAACACATTCGTTATGCTAAGATCTGAGAAATGATTTGTGTCTAATGAATTCCACTTTAGTTTAAAGATGTTTTATGCTTACTTAGATATTAGTGCATATAGTGATATGGCTCTAAAAAGTAAAATCTTCCATGTTTATTAGTAATAAAGTATCAAAAAGGGATTCAAACCCGGTACCTGTGAAAGGTTATTAGATATAACCATGTCTAGATTCAAATAATCTAGTGGTGCCCTGCTAGACCATATTCACTTGGTATTTGTTTGGATATGCACTTAACATCAAACCAAGAAATGAAAGTGGATAAAATCTACTGCCTGTATACCTGAGCAGATATTTTATTGAGTTACTAGTGTACTCACCTCACGTGATTTCCATATACCTGGGTTATAATAGTTGTTATTAATAATTTGTTTATAATTATTGATATTGTGATATCTTGAGGAATCTAATTATAGAAGTATGTTTCATTTAATCCAATGACTCTTAATATGATTAATAACTCAGTCTGACCTTTTTGTTTAATAGCCACTACTCAGGTATTCTTCTCATAATTTAATTTAAGCTACAATGCTTTTCGTTTATTAAGCTAAATATTTATATTTGAATCGTTTCTTAATTATTAAATACTCTTGGATCTTATTGTTCTCTTTAATATGTTACAATAGATCTTTTGAGCTACTTTAATTTGTTACAATATACTATACTTGTATTTAAATATTTAAAAAAAGATTTACATCAAGTTATAGGTTATATTATTTGTAAAAGATATGATAAAGTTTTTTACTTCAAAATTGTGTAGTGTAGGTAAAATGGGAAATTTAAAATAGTACTAAAAAATTAAAGATGTGCAAAACTTAAAATACTGTGTAGCCACAAACTGTGGTGTATCTAACTACATAAATTCAATTATATGCTATACAATGAAAATGTAAACAAACAAACAAAAATGTAAATAAACAATAAAAGAAACATTAAAATGCACAAATGTTATGATATCCAAGCAACCATTTTTCCTTCTACATATGATACCAATTCCAAATTTCTTACACACTTAACAATACTATTTTTTTAAGTCTATAAGAAAGTTGGAAATATAGAAATCAATACATAAAGAAAGGAGGAAGAAAAATAAAAGTGTATCACTTTTCCTTCTCTGGGCACTTGTACATGATCATGTTTAAAAAATAAAAAATAAAACTTGTAAGTAAATTTTACAATATGCTAGTAGCCATTTTTTCATCTCAGAGTGTTGTACATGATTATATAATACTAATAAAATGTATTCAGTTTATATGGAAAGCACATACATTTTATTCTTTCTTTATTATCCTTCCAAATTTGATGTGCTGAATTTTGTCTGATAAAATGTTATCTGAATAAATATAAAGTTTTACAAAATTTTGGAGCATACTAAAAGTTGATAAGTTATTGGAAAAAAAAGAACAACCAGAGCATATTTAATAGTGATAAAAGTCAACATTTTACCATATGATAGTTAGTTGTTTTTTTTAAAACTCATTAATGAACACACACTCAGTTAAAACTATGTAAATGTGTTCCCTCATTATTATTATTATTATTATTATTATTATTATTATTATTATTATTATTATTATTATTATTATTATTATTATTATTATTATTATTATTATTATTATTATTATTATTATTATTATTATTATTATTATTATTATTATTATTATTATTATTATTATTATTATTATTATTATTATTATTATTATTATATGTGTATGTGTGCATGTTGAAAAGTGCAGTATATTTGCAGTTCAGTAAAGAATATGTAATCAATTCTAAGCAATGTTTTTCAGTAAAATGTGAGCTATTATATGCTATATAAATTTGTAAATGAAAGGGACTTGGAACAAAAGATATTGTAGTTCATAACTCGAATGTAATTACAATATCAAAAATAATATTATATGAGATTTGAACTCAGACTTTCACATGACCCTCAACTATCCATGCTATCTCATACTGCTGACACACTTGATCACATACATGTCAAAAAAATAAATAATCACCAATATGAGTATTTCGTGCTAAACCAGCATTCATCAGTTGGTCTAGATTATCATTTCCACACATATATACAATCAATGTTAGCTTATATTAAAATAGTCAATCTTCATACTTTAATGGATAAGCTCCAATTCATTCCACCTCACAACTCTTCAGCCGTCCACTTCATTGAAAATCTGATGATGGAATGCTCAAAGCCCACATTGGTGCCAACCTTTTCATCCTACCCATGTTGACCATAAGTTATTCTGACCCCTCTTGTACATAACATAGTCCATTTACATACATATATGAGTGATAGGCAGACCTTACAGCCCTATATTTTAATATATGATTTTTTTTTACAGTCCAGGCTTTTACATACCTGCACAAATGTGTCAGCAGTATGAAATACAGTGGATAGTTGAGGGTCGTGTGAAAGTCTGAGTTCAAACCCGCTATATATTACATATTGGAGTGCAGGTATAAAAAAAAGCCTCTACTGTAGAAAAAATTCATATATTTTTATATGAGAAGTAATATTAATCAGTTAAAAGAGTGAATGTAGTCCCTATTTTTTTTTTCAAGTTTTGCGCGAAACAAACTTTTTCACAATATTTTAAAAAATATACATATCAGGAAGACAGAATAATTAATAGGACAATTTTGTAGGACAGTTTCATAGAATTTAAAAGATAAGCAAATAGTTTATACTAGAAGATAAAAAAAGTAATTTAGATACGAGATGAATTCAAAACGTTTTTAAAGCAGTATATGAAAAATGTTCCACTGAACATTTGCAAGAAGTATTAATGTTTTGCGCTATAATGGTTATTAAGAGTTGATGATATCTGAGACAAAAATTTGCGACTGTATATTTACAAAAGCAGTGGAAGAGAGAAGGGTGAACAGTTGATCAAGTGATGTAGTTGCTTGCAGTGAACAACGAGTCTTAATTTGAGCTCAAAGATAAAGACATAAACCAAATAGAATAAAAATGGTGTTCTTGGGTTACCGTAATTTGAAATATATAGGTGACAATAGCTTATTTAATATGCTTTCGTGTACCATTTTTAATAAGGCACAGTCACTCGTAGTCTGCCCTGAACAATTTAGTCAGTAATAGAGTAGTATACTCAGGAATTAAAGTTTTCTACCAGAAATAAATCTACTTCCGGTATTTAAATGGCATTTCACCTTCTTAGCATCTAATCATTAAATTATTATTTTTTTAATAGTTTAATTAGTAGTCAATGTTTCCAGATTGAGCAGAATCGTATATTATTAATGCGCAGGCTATCAAGATTCAGGGCTTTAATTTAATGGCTAAACGAACAATAAACAAAAAAAAAAAAAGTTTTTCTGTGTTTATTTTTTATAATATAATTTTGACACATTTATACAATGCATCCAACATTTGTTTAATATATTATTTTTAAAGTTATGTACGAATCTTGTTTTAAAGCACGATTATACAATTTCAGTTGCGCGACAAATAATCTTTGAAAGCAATAAAGCTTAGCCGGTTCACGAGTCAGACTCTCTCGCGGCTCCTTTCCCTAACAAAAATGACTGACGCCTGTTTTAATTTCTCTCAAAATTTTTCATTTTTAAAGCTGCTGATTTGGTATTTGAATTTTTGCAGTAATCATTTAACGAATTACCTAATTTTCAACACTAAAAAGATCTAAATGTAATTAGTTCTTGAATTCTTCGACAATTCATTATTTAAATTAAATTAGTCGTAACTGTCACTAATAGAAAATGATTATATATTTTAAGAAAACATCATTTTAAAATACTTCATTAATTATAACTAAGTAATTAACTAACTTAATCACATATTTGCGTATATTAAAGCAAATAAAGCAAAGCATAATCTTGGGGTGTAGGGATACTGCGTTCACTTGTGACTATAAGCCAGAATTGGAGTTAACTTAAATGAAGTTACTGACGACTTTTCAAGCAAATCAATATTTTTTTTTTAAATTGGCCTGCCTATAGCTAATTCAGTTAATCATTTAGCAAAAATCAATAAATAGTGATTCCCTACGGAATTTGAGTCAATCAGAAGAAATGAATATAGAAAAAAAACAATTACATTATAGCATAATATATAGGGTATATGAGCACAGATTTTCACACGACCCACCACTCTCCACACTATCTCATAACACTGATACACTTGAGCACAAATATGTTGAAAAGATAAATAATCACCAATATACATATTTCATGCTAAACCATCTCTACACATATATGCTATAAGTGCTCAGATATATATTAAGATAGCCAAACCTCATTCTTTAATGGACAGGCTTCAATCTACTCCACACTCCAACTCTTCAACCGTCCATCCAATTGAAAATCTGATGATGAAATGCTCAAAGGCCAACCTGAGGCATAATTTTAGTATAATGTTCATTGATGAAAAGTGTTAAGACCATTGCTCCATAATATTGCATTTACTATGCCTATATCCTGTATTCAAATCCAAACTGAGTAAACAAAAATAATTTAATAGGCTTCGAGCTTTACTGTCAGATAATAGTTCTATACAAGTCAGCTGACCATCCAATATCGGTTAGTAAATGAATATCTAGCTGTTTTTAGTTAGATATTTATATATAATATAAATCTTTATTATATAATAATAACAACTTGTAAATACATCACAGAAAAATTATATATATAAAAGCCTTTTTCGGTAATTCTCAATTTTTTTACCCTTCTCAATATGATACCTCTACTAATACTAACACTATATTACTATAGCGACATCTATACATTTTCTATAATTCACATTTTTATCATTTTATTTATTTCCCCTTATATTACTTTCCATTCTTTATCCATTACCCAATCATTCATTAAATCAATTGACTTTTTGTAAATGTTCATACATGTATTTATATTATATTTTATATAATTTGTTTCATATATTTTCCTTCTATTCATTTCCTTTATATAATTTAATGGTCTTATGTTTTTAATACAATCTATTTTATGTCCAGATTTTAAATAATGAACATATAATGCTGATCTATCATCCCTCCTTTCAATACACTATTATGTTCTTTTGCCCTTTGTTCTAATTGTTTTGATGTTTGTCCATAGTAACCATTTCATATCCCACAAGTAATTTATACTGTTCCCTTTTATATATATATTTTTCTGTGATGTATTTACAAGTTGTTATTATTAATAATAAATTTATATTATATTTCATTGATTATAAGAAAACAACATAAAGAGATTATTTTAAATTAGTAATATTTATACTATTTTTTTTATCAGAGATTGTTAGAAAGGCTTTTGTTCTGCAATGGGCTAGTTAAAAACTATTTTATCTTTTACCTATATATATAATTTTCAAACAATTAACAGTAAAAAACAGTATATTTTAAATTCTTTAATAGCACTTTCAATTACGTAGTAATCCTTGTCAACTGTAAATCAATTTCAAATTTTAATGTTATGTAAATTTCTATAAGCTGTAAATGGCTGTATTTGCAACTTGACTATTAATAACATTATTCTTGTATCTATTAAAATTGATTCTTAATTTTCCTCTTTTTATGATTTCTTTCTTCCATTAATATTTTTGTTTCATTAACATCAAATGTAAATCTATAATTACAACATTTTTCATGGTTGAAGAACACTGAAGCTGTATTAAATTGGCTATTTACAATATTTTTAATCCGATTATATAATTGATGCTCCTTTAATCTTTTTTTCTTTGCATTTTAGGAATTATATTCTTAGAATTATTAATTAACCTATTAATGTTAGGAGGAACACAAAATGAAACATTATACTTACCTTTAAATAAATTCTTAATTTGGATTGAACTTATCTACAAATGGCATAGATACCCGTTTTTTATCTAAGTTTATATTACAAATGCTCTTCTTATTGTTAATTTATTGTATATAAAATTTGATTTTTATCATAACCAACCTTTACAAGCTTATTAGGAAATGGTTTAATATTTGAAATTGTATCGCTCCTATATTTACATAACTTGTCATTAAGATACAAAAACGATTTCAAACTTGTCATCTTATGCACCATTGGAACACATGATTTAAAATGAATATATCCTCTTTCTCCAATGGGTTTAAAAATTAATTTATAATTTAAATCAATAGCATCTCTATGTATTTGCAAAACCCAAAATTTTATTTTTCTATTTTGTTCATTCTCAATAGTCCATTTTAAATTATTCAGTTTATATAAGAGAACATCAATAATATCTTGAGGACCACAAACAAACACATCATCATTATATCTAGTATAAATTTTAATACATTCAAAGTCATAAGAATTAAATATAACATCTTCATATTTTGATAGTGTAAAATTACAAATTTGTGCAACCATAGGTAATCCCATTGGCCATCCTTTAGTCATTTTATAAAATTTATTATTATATGTTGCAATAATATTATCATTTATAAATTTTTGTGATTCAATAACAAACTCAATCAAATGTTTATTAATCGACATATTAATTAGTGCAATTTCAATTAAACCTATAGATTCAAGACGATCAATTGATCAGGATAACTCTATTACATCCAACGAAGCTAACAAATGCTTATCATTTATTTTTACATTTTAAATCCTATCAGCAAATACATAAGCAGATGCAACTGCATATCTTCCAAAACCCAATATATCTTGTAAAAATGTACCAATATATTAGCTGTTTTATACATAAATGATCCACCAAAGTCTATCATCAATCTAAGAGGATTCCCTACTTTGTGAATTTTAATATTTGCAAATACTTTTGGACATATAGCTATAGATGGAACATTCATAAAGTGACCTTTAGCTTTCTTTAAAATATTATTTATAAATTTAACCCACTGTCCCTCCATATTATAATCATCAACAATATCAAAACCTAATTTATTCATCTGTGTTTCAATTTTATCATTATATACATCTTTTTTAATGAAACTCATTTTTAAACCTTCTTTAGACCATAAATAGAGTTGGTATTCAGATTTATCACAATAATAAAGATTGCCTTGACAACAAACAAATTGCACTTCTTGGTATTGTTTAAGTTGGGACTGCTTTCATGTATTTACACACATGCACACACATATATATATATATATATTTAATTTAGTGAATCATATTTATTTATATAAGTTACTCTTTACAAACATTTACAGAATGTGATAAGATTGTGTGCTCTAAAATAAAACAACTGACTTTTCAGTCCATACTGACTAGTTTGAAAGAAAATATATACAGATTATTACTTCTGCCAAAAAAGTTATCATTACATATAAACTCATTTAATTAAATAGAATGGATTTTCACCTTTTCACATGTGCATTGTACTAATTTATATAAGCTAAATGATGACAACTGTGTTGAGTACAGGAAAACTCTCAAAGTCAAACACAAGATAGAGTCTTTATAAAGATAAGAGCAACCATTTTATCTTTAACCTAAATTCTGATTTATATAGGCCAATCTGAAGATCTTGACATAAGAGAGTGAAAGAAAAAAAATACATAAACTATACCATATATAACTAACTACAAAGATATTTCTGAGAATTAAAAGTACATTTTATGGAATAGTAAAAAATCATAGTACTTTATAGATAAATAACAAAAGCAAATACTTTAAAGAAATTATTGTTACAAGTAATTTAAAGTAAATAAATTGTGGTGTTATCTTAGTTATCATTTTATAAAACAAATTGGTACTGTATTTGGAATTGTCTTAAATGTGATGACTTAAATAACATGCAATATCAATAGTAAATAAAATAAAGTCGTATACCATGTGACTTAATTTGAGAAGCTTATAATTATAAATTAAAATAAAAAACATGCTAATAGCTCTAACAAGTTTTATTGATAAATGTCGCAAGAGAAAGCATTTAAAATCTCTATCTAGAAATTATCCCCAGCCCTAGACTAGTTTCTAGTTATTGGCTTTCCTCATTATCCTAGCACCTCACTGAGGAAAGCCAATAGCTAGAAACTGGTCTAGGGCTGGGGATAATTTCTTTATAGAGATTTTAAATGCTTTCTCTTGCAGCAGTGATATCAAGCTTGTTAGAGCTATTAGCACACTCTTTATTTTAATTTATGTAATATCAATGTTTAACTATAAAATGTATTAGCAATAAATCCCCTCAAAAACAAAAGCTTAACTAATGAATTACTTGATTATCATGTTCAGAACAAAGAAGAGAATGCATTATTTTGTAATTTATTTTAGATATTTAAGAAAATATTGTTAGAATTAATTATATAATATCCATAACGTAATTCTATGGGTTGTTCAACATGAGAAGGAATGAGGGAATTATTTGGGCACATATTTGTTCACAAGTCACAATGGAACAAAAGATTGAGAATAAAAAAAAGCCAAATAATACTTTAAATGGGTGATAAATATAAGGCCATAGAATCATACAGAACCATTATTTTAGACAGCCAATATGTAGCTGAATGTATATTAATGATGTTCTTCTTAATTAATAAATCATATTTCATTTTTGTAAATCTAAAGATCTGCAAGAAAGTTATCAAACCATCTCACTAACAGTCAGCCATAGAGAGTATCGTGATACAATGGTTTAAAGTTCTGATTAGTGATTAATTCCACAGAGCTCCAATAATAACTTTAATTATTGAGCTATTAGCACAAAATAGGCCATCTTTACTCTACCCATAACTCCTGTATGAAACCTATTATTTTCGATGGCTTTTGGATCCATTGGATCATGCCTCAATCATCAGCTTATAAAATAGCCTTAAAAGCAAATATACAACTAAATTAATACTAAAGATGTAAAATGGAATGTTGAATAAAGAATTAAAAATGCATTCAACTTAAACATAGTTTAATGAAAATATTAATTCAGAATATCCATACTTGAAACAACAAAATTTTCTAAATTACTAATTATGAATAGCATAATAATTAATAAAACTCAGTCAGCATGTGGCAGCATGCGAAACTAAATTTTTTTTATTAATCCCCTAGGAAATTAAATGTAAAATAATCCTGTAAAATAAATTATGTTCAATTTCTGGGATAATAATAAATATTAATATACTACTTTTAGATATAGGTAAATAATATAATAATTTCTGGAGAGAAGAAAATTTTAACAGGTAGAAATGAGAGGGGAAGAGACGTTTTTTTTTTTTTTTTTAGGTATAATTGTATGAATTTGCGTAAGTATATGTATGTACATTTGATATATGACTTCATTTCCGCTTGCAGATGTCTTCTTGATATATAGTTTTGGGATTGCTTTTTTTTTTTTTTTCGGCATTTATAACTTTGCATTTCATTTTTAAACAATTTGGGAATGGAAATATCATAAATATTATATCATCTGGTATCCATCGATTGCTCAAGTTTACAGTAGGTGGCACTTGAGTAGATAAAAAAAACGGCTCTTAGTATTAAAACTTTTACTTTTTAAAACTTTTTTAGTTCGCTTGGTCCTACTCTTAGTAAGATTTTCAATATATTCTTTACATAAAAGCACTTCAAACTTATCTGATTTTTATTAATCAAATCGTCTTATTTTTAATCAATGAATTTTGCAATTTTTTTCTTCATATATAGCTAAACATGCTATAAAAACAGTATTACAAAAGATTAAACTAGAGTTTTTCATTTAACAACTATTATGAAAAAAGAGGCTTCAAAAGGGCCATTAGCAAAAAAAGGCTAGTAATCATTGTTATAAACAATATAAAAACTTCAAATGCATATGGCAGAAAAAATTATTAATAACTAGAAGAAAATAAAACTAGTAACATTTTAATTTAAAAAGATAAAGATGAACTATGGATTCAATGTAATGTAAAATGTATAACCCCCTCCCCCTCCACTGCTGGAAATACATACCATATTGAATGCCCTTTAAAACAATTGTCAGCAAGACATATATCTGGCTCAAATCTAGATCGTTTATTAGCTAACTAATAATAATTGGACACCCATTCACCGACCAATGTCTAACTGCAATGGCTATGGGATAGCTCGGACTTCGGATCGTGGGCCTTGCAGGCAGATTCGCTAAACTTTAAACCTTAAAATAAAAATATAAAATAAAGTTTGAGTTTCAACAAATAACTTTAATTGATAAAATAAACAAAAAATGGTAGTAATAACTATTTACTTGTTTTATCTGAAAATTGCTTGCTTTTTTTTTTTTTTTTAACTTCTATTCGTTTCCAAAATGTTGAGATTCCAGAAATTGATTTCTATTGTAATTTAATATACAAACTGCTGCCATCTATTCAGTTTAAATAGGAAATCAGATAAGACCTTCACAAGTTTCTCGCCAATATGTGAATAATTTGAACTGGTCTCTGCATTTGGTTTTTAGATTTGGTTACCAATTTTGAAACTTTTTCTGAAGTTTTTCCGTGTTAAAAGCTTTGAGAAATTTAATTCCACTATAAATAATTATTTAAAGCTTTAATTTATCCAATTAAAAAACTTTCAAATCTTTTCTTTTTTTAAAAAAAAAAAAAAGGAACGTCATTTAATTGCTTTAAAAAAAAAACTCTCGAATTGCTAGTAGTTAAGATATCCATTGATTGTAGCATTCTATTGCCTCATCAACTAAACCTCCTTCAACCAGATATATTTAGTTTATTAAAATTTTTATTAGTGACTTTAATTTATTCGATTTGTTAGAAATCCAACTTTTATTTGATGGCGCAGTTTTAAAGCAAAAAGTCAATATTTTTTCAATCTACTATTTAACGTAGGTCCTCCATTATATAATAATTAAAGTGCAATCGAATGTTTTGTATTTTAAAAAAATATCTGAAGTAAACAGAAATCCAGAATAAGTATGAGTAAATACTTTAAAATGTAATATATTTATCTCGTTCATGTATGACTATGCCTTCTGAATTGTAATCATGCATTACAAAATACGTAACTGGTGTTTAAAAATGTTTGCTAAAGCATTTTCTGGATAGGTATTAGGCAAATATTCAAGCAAGCAGGTAGAAAAAGAGATTGATAAAATAGATAAATAAGTAAACAGATAGACGCTTAGATAGATAAATATAGGCAGATAGATATGTGGATATAAAAGTAGATAGGCAGATGGATAGACAAGGTTAGGAGATAGGTATATAGATAAGTAGGTAGATGAGAAATAAATAGATAAACAGACAGACAAGCAGACTGAAAGATAGATAGATAGATAGATAGATAGATAGATAGATAGATAGATAGATAGATAGATAGATAGATAGATAGATAGATAGATAGATAGATAGATAGATAGATAGATAGATAGATAGATAGATAGATAGATAGATAGATAGATAGATAGATAGATAGATAGATAGATAGATAGATAGATAGATAGATAGATAGAAAGAAAGAAAGAAAGGTATAATGATAGGAAGAATGGTTGATAGGGAAAAAAGATAGACAGGCACATAGATAAGTAGATAAATAAATGGTTGCATAGGCAGAAAGATATTATGGATGCATAAATAGATATAGATAAGTTTGGTTGGTTGATGGCCTCTATATATTTAAATAAGTACTGTCCTATACATGAGGGGTCAGAGTGACTTCAGGTCAATATGGGTATGATAACTATATCGGTATCAGCATGGGATTTGGGAATTCTATCAGATTTCCAATGATATGGATGGCTGAAGAGTTGGAGGTTGGAGAAGGTTGAAGCCTGTCCATTAAAGTGTAAGGATTTGCTATCTTAATATAAACTGAGCACTAATTATATATATATGTATGGGAGATGGTAATCTGGACCAACTGATGAGTGCTGGTTAAGCACAAAATATGTATATTGGTGATTATTTATCTTTTCTGCAAGTGGGTGGTAGTGTGAGATAGTGTGAATAGTGAAGAGGCTTCAAAGTCTGAGTTCAAATTCCCTATATTTACAATTAGGCTCCAGGTTTAAGAGTGCCTGGTATTTCAAATCTTAAAAATAATTATATTTGTAAAGTGCACACTCGTTAGTAAAGTAATATATATTAAGACTATAACCTTTTAAGAAAAAATCGTAAGAGTCACCTTTTTCAGTACTTTGAAGAAAAGACTTTCTACTAATGCAGATAAGCTAAAATTGAATTGATATAATTATCTGTTCTGAATTCATCTGCTTATTCATTTAGAATATTTTTTAAATTGCCTATTTGATTTTGCAATATATTATTTTACTTTAAAGACAAAAGACATGATTTAAACTTACGTCATACTTAATATTATTAAAATGTGTGAACTTTATAATATGAACTTTACAAAGAATTGTTATTATTTAGTATCCTCTATCTGTTCATATTTTCTTGAATTTGTACTCTAATTATGAATATCATTCTAAAGTGAATTTCTGCATTTAATTATGATATGTGTATTTTATCTGCTCAAATGAAAGACTGTATTGCAGTATTTTCTCAAAAAAGATATACAAAAGGACTTGAATGAAAAGGGATTATTTTTATTATAAAATAAAAAGAACTTAAATCTCTAAGACCTTATATTTAATTGCTATTATTATTTATGGTGCTGTAAAATATATCTATGATGGTATGGATATATGAACAAAGTTGGATAAGAAATATTTAAAGTTCTCGTATTTTTTGTTTCAGCCTAAATGAATTATTATACCCAGGATTTAACAGCCTTTTTATATATCCAATATAAATGATTATTAATAAAAGTCTTATAAATGTTGGTGTATGTGAAAATTGAAATAGTTTATAAATTTGAATGTTATTATCATTCTGCAATTATGATTTGTCAGCATATATAGAGTATTAGGCCAAATGGGTGTGTTGTATGCCTTTGTATTTGTGAGCAAGATGTTTAATTAATTATTTATTATCATTATCAAATCCATGCCATGTACTGTTAATAGTATCAATTTGACAATTTTATATGGAGAGTATATTATTTTTGTATGCATCCAGCCCCTCCATGAGTGAGAGTGTGGTTTGCTTATTTGTCAGCACTACCTGAACATAGTTACTGAGTACTCATGATATTGTATTGTTCAACCCCTCTACCAGGTCAAGTTACTAAATGATTATTCATATTTTTCATTATCAATATTATCTGGAATTTATCTGAAGGCATATCTTTCTTTATAATATATTATTAGCTCTGCTAGAACTTAAATGTAAAATATATTATGAGCATTGAGCAATATTTATTTTCTCACCCAATCATAGATGTTAGTAATATCAAATTCGTGTTACTATTTTGCATAATCTATAATATTAATAAGCCAATAAGCTGATACACATGCACTTTGCAGATTTCACTATATAAATGAATACTCCCACTTTTTCAAACCCAAGATAAAGTCTTTAAGAAAATATAGAATGAATCCACCTATATTTTCGCCCCAACCGTATATGTATGTATGGGCAAATCTGAAGTGTTTGAAATGAAGAGCGTGAAGTTATTAATTGATCACTTTAAATTACTTTTCTATATCGTAAATGAATGACGCCAATGAAATTTCTGGAATTTATGATATGCCATTCTTATAATTAAACATATGTAAACAAGACATTTAAAGTGATCAATTAATAACTTCATGCTCTTCATTTCAAACACTTCAGATTTGCCCATACATCTACGGTTGGGTCAAAAATAGAGGTGAATTCATTCTATATTTTCTTAAAGACTTTATCTTGGGTTTGAAAAAGTGGGAGTATTCATTTATATAGTGACATCTGCAAAGCGCATGTGTATCAACTTATTGGCTTATTAATATTATATATTATAAACAAAAACATCGCGCTATATAAAAAAATAAATGTTTTATTTTGCATAGTATTTTTGCTATCTTTGTAAATCTGTAAAAGTGTCCACACTGATTTTCAAACCTAGTTTCATTATGTAAAGTATATATCTTACTGGTGCCCTGAATATAGGCATACAGGTGTATTGCTTTACTTTGCATGTATAATATTAAACCAGTAAACATCACATGATCACTATCTCTTATACTAGCACATAATTGCTATTAAACAAGGCAAAACTTCATACAGTAGTGCCACCCTGTGCTAACCAGAGTAATCAATGGATATTGCATGAGTAGGCACTATATAGGGATTTTATGCACAAGCCTTCTGGCATCCGTTGATTACTCTGGTTAGCACAGGGTGATTATACAGAAAGTGAATTATTGTTTTTTATGCTAGGTTTGGGAAAAGATAAGGGGGATTTAGATATAAAGGTTATAGAGTTGACAAAAATTATGTTGTGGAAATGGGATAGAGCAGATTATGGGTAAATTTAGAGTGGGGAATGTAAAAGAAAGTGGCTAACAGGTTTATCTGGGCTTAATTGCTGAGATATTCTTGACTTCGTTTAAGGAGAAGCCATAATACATCACATCACATCACATCATGTATAATATTTAACGAGAGACCAGATTAGATAAAAGTGAGAACTTTTGGGTGATGATAATAGCTTGTATTGTAAATGCTTTAGGAATTTTTTACGGAAAGAGATATTTATGTGTATAGTTTATTAATATTTTGCTAGTCTAATTTATTAAATTAAAAAAAAAGATGTTTATTATAAAAAATATTTTATTGTATAAATATTATCATATGCCATAAATGAATATTTGTTTTGCTATTAATTAAATATATTTCTGTTTCATTGCCATTATTACATTATCACATTCATTACACAAAAAAATCTTACTTAATAAAATTTAATAAATAATTATTTTAGAGGAGTACATTTTTAATGGTTATATAGAATTTATTTATTTACTTTGATTATTGTTCATTTTACCTGCAATATAAGAAAATAAATACTATGTTTATTTGTTTTATTTCAAATGCACTTGTAATGCAGTTGGTAGTATGAAATATATCCTTCCTACATGTTACATTACTCCATGTTAATACTTGTTGAAAGTTTATGTAAAAAATATAAAATTTAAAAATGTTTATAAATGGTAGAAATGAAATAGTTACTCTCAAAGAACTTTAAAATATTTAGAAATGACTTAATTTGCTAGCCATATGTTATTTAAGTATTTTAATACTTATATATTGCTTATAATAACTTCTCTCATATACATTTTAATGCAAAACTTTTTTAATAAAACTTCTTTATTTTCCTGACAGTTTCAACTGTCCAGCAGTCTTCATCAGAGCTTCTCAAATTTCCTCTACCTTTTACAATACTTTTTAAATACTTCATTATTATGTACACCTGGGTCTCGTTTTACACGATAGATAGGTTCCTCAGAAAACACACACAAATGAAATCATGCAAAAATAGACGTAACTTACCTTGAAAAAGGGGGGATATGGACTGTGATTTTTCAAAAATCACGTAAAAGCAAAGCACCAATGTAAAATTACTTTAAAATTTGCGCAAAAAAAAAAATAAGGACATAAAATATGACTAATAAAAAATTTCAAATTTGAAAAAAATTGATACAAGGCAAACTTTTTTTAACTATAATATTTAATTTTATTCAAAACAATATATTTTTATGCATAATTTACAGTAATTTATATTTTTTTATACACATTTTAATTATTATCGCTATTTGCTGGTAACAGGTTCATTTGCAAACTGATAAAAAAATCAGATTCTTCACAAGATGAAACACAACTAGCGCCAACGACACTCTCATGTTGTGTTAATTAATAGTTTTCTGGTGACATTGTAATTAGTAATTAATCTAACAACTAAAAATTTGTCTTTAATTTTCAATTTTAATTGTGCTCACTGCTATTACTCACCTTTTAAAAATAAACTTGCGGACACTAAATGATTAATAATTGATTACGTTCTTTTTTAAAAAGCAAAAACAGAATGTGATTTAAAATGCAAAATTAACACGCACAATGTTTGAACAAATTTACATTATAATCTTGTAAAATTTAATGTGTGTATACATAAAATGTGGAAATCATGATTTTAATTTCATTATTGCATAAAATCTTACTATTATAAAGCACTGAAAATATTGAAATTACTAAGTTGAAAGTTAAATTTCAATAATGTGCTATTACTTTCAATATAATGTAAGTGTGCGAAATTTATTATTTAAAGTAATAGCGCAATATTGGAGTTCGACTTCCGGTGAAACACGAATTGCGTAACTTCAAAATCATGTTAAATAAGTCCACGTAAAAAGAGACCCAGGTGTATTCCCATTTTTGCTTACTTAAAGTACATATGTTTAATGACAAAGCTAAGAGAAGATTATAAGATATTTAGGGTGTAACTTGAATATTTGACACATTTTAAAGTTTTAAAGTATATTACCATTATCATTTTTCTTGTTGCAAGTGCATTTAAATTTTGAACCCTGGAATATAGATATAATAGATCCTGAGATGAAATTATTTAAATTGTAATAAAAACCTAAATTTTTAAATTTGAAATAAAAATATAACCTGAGATAAGATTTAAGTTGATATAATAACCTGGATATTTTTGTAATTATAATTAGTTGTTTGTCTGTAAGAGGACTCATACTCTGTGGAAAATCTGTTTATGGTGCCTGTGTGACCTATCCTTTGTTCATGAATTTCAGCACCTTTTGTAAGGGTACATAGTTGGTTTTTGGTGACCAACATGGTGACCTTGATTGTAAATTTTCTTTTGTTCCTGTACTCTTCGGTCAGTCTTTAGGTTACAATATATTGAAGCAGTTGTATCTAAGTCTGATCCTAGCTTCATGATATCTCACATGCAGCCCACTTCAAACCCTAGTACTAACCATGAATTTCCTATTGCAATGGGGCTTTATACGTTCAATACACACTAGTTTCCTTAAAAAATAGTAGCATATAAATGTGTGTTAAAACTAACTAGTTTGACGTTTAGACTAATCAATGTCATTAATAAATTCATGATAAAATTATTCATGAATTTATATATATTATAACTGCGTGGATTGTGCGTATATATTTATAAATATTTAAATATATATATATTCGTTATAAAGTTTCATTGCGTCAGGAATGTTCTATTTTATTGTTAAACAGTTTGTTCAAATTTTAGTGATTAAAAGCTACATTCTTTCGATAAGCTTTCAGATTGTCCTTTTCCAAAGACAATGGGGAAAGTTTTATTAATTAGCAAAAAGATAAAATTTAAAATGTAAGGATGGTTCCTAATTAAAATCATTTTTTAGATTTATAAATCCATTTTCTAATTAGAAAATGAATTCAAAGTTAATGAGTTTGAAAGCCCTATTGAAGGAATGTAACTAAAATCAATTAATAAAAATTTATAACTTTGATAATGCAAGAAGCTCTAGCCTGAAGGTATCTAGATTTGGAATAGTCGGGAAACCACAGGACAGTATAAATAGCCTGGAAAAGTTTGGAGGAGGAGAAGCCATATTTGTTTTAGAGAAGTGCTACTAGAATTCAGGTGCATCTTTAAATTATGAATTTCAATAGTGTTTTCATCATGGTGAGGGGCTAAACTTCGGGAGTCTGACTGCTGGGCCCAAAGTCCCCCAGAAGATCTTCAATGTGGCTGCTAAACTAAACCTTTTCCAGACCAATTATGCTGCCAAACATGAAATAATCAATTCAAAATGTCATTCAAATAATTTTCAAAATGCGCACCTACGTTTCATCCAACTGGACTCTGCCATGTGTAATCTAAGGAACCAACCATAAAGGAATGGTAATATCTTTCTTGAAATAACTGCAACTTTCTGGCCAGTTTCCAAACTTTATTTTATACCACCTTTTAAGCTATCTCCTGTAAAAAAAATTTTTATTTATGCTATCTTAAATTATGTAGTAATTCTCTTAATCTCTAGTCTTTAAAATTAGTATTATGTTAACTTCCTTTTTTTTCTTATGGTGGCGTTTCATTTATCTAATCATACTATATACATTAAATGATCATTAATGTCATTTATTTCTATTATAAGCCTATTCTTTGACTCGATGATCTCCTTTGCTTCATTTGCCTTATGCAAGTAATATAATATTAAGTCTTATAGTAATTCTCGCCCATTAGAACTAGATTAATACCATTCTAATAATCATCGAGTCGAAAGAATTTATTAAATGTTTACTATTTTGCTAATGGCTGATATTGACTATTAGCTATTTCTAACCTATGCCCCCACTATTTTCTTAAGGTTCACCAATATTTATTTATTCATAGTCATAATGTTAAAATGTTTTGCAAAAGATCAATAAAGGTATTCAATGTTAATATATTCTAAGTTAAATTTGTATTTCTGTATTAATATTCAGGGAGGGCATGAAATTATTTAGGGCATGATTAGTATAGTTAAATAATTATGTTAAGTACTTTTAGTTAAAGCATGTTTGACTTTAATTTAACTTGATCAGGTCATCATGTAGAGCATTCTTTATGTAATTGGGTTTTATTACTTAAACACGATGACTATCAAGCCATTATTTTTGAACGTTGCTGGCATGAGCCATCTCCTGCCTCGTGGGCTTGTCCTCGGTGATATTATTATTATTACTTTAATTCCATAGGAAGAAAGCACTTCCTCACTTGCTCGTTTTTATATTTGGAACACCAAAGTTTCGAGGCTATGACCTGACCTGGCTTTCCCTGTGTTCCATGTCTCCTTGATAGGGCAGAAAGACTTGTAAAACACAAGCTGCCCTTTTACTTAAATCACCGACAAGCCATTATATTTCATATTCATTCTTATAGCTCATAAGTCGCCAGCACCATTATTTCTCAGCTCAAGTAAAGCCCGCTCTCATGCTCGTAAGCCATGATGAATTGATTTTATTAAAGTCGGACAAATTCATATTCATTTATAATTAAGTTTTCTATTAAATATTAAGGTTATGCCCTAAATGCGTATCTTGCTCTTTGTGAATTGATTTATGAATGTGAAAATAAATCTCACATTCTTTCCTTTAGAATTAGAATAATAATTTCAGTCAAAGCCAAATACCTTTATCTACCTTTATTTACTTGTCAGGGCATAGACATATACAATCCTCCTATAATATTGCATAATACTTATTGGCATATAATAACGACTGCCATTCTTATTGTAAATTATAATTTCCATTTAAAGACTAGAGGTAATCTATATAATCATAATCTAAAAGTTGAACAAAATTATTATTATTATTAAACATTTTATTAACACATTTGGTTTTTAACTTTCTTTATTATTCAATAGTTATTTTAATATTAATGCTCGCTGTCTGTATTGGCAACCCAAACATATACATATATGAGTTGACTTAGAAATATCCTTAGTTATTTTATTATACGTTATTAGTGTCAGATCAGGGGTCTCAAATCATCATCATCCATTGAGCTAGTTTCTTGGTGCATAGTCATGTACTGTCAACATATGTCATCCATTGATTTGATCTGAACTCATGAGTTGGGTTTGAATTCAGTTTGGTTCGGCTAAGTTTGAATCCGACTTTGTGGTTGGGTTGTATTGTTGTGGTGGGTGATTTTTTGACCGGTACAATATATATATATATGTGATAATCTGAATATATACTATTGAAGGTGAAATATACCTGCCATATGCTAGCTGTAGCATATAGGTATTTAATAATAATGTATTATAATTTGTTAACTTAAATGCAATTTTGTTTAATTATTTATACATGAACAAAAGATGGATGGCCTTCATCATCAAAACAATCAATATGCCACTAAGAAGTCTGGCAAATTAAATATATAACTTATTACAAATAAATCACATTTAGGTAGTCACCAGAAGTCATAATATATATCATTAGGTTGTCTGAACATTATGACTTCTAGTGACTACTTATTTGGAATGACATATGTTTACTGTGACAGGTTTCTTAATGGCATATTGATTATTACAATGATGAAGGCCATCCATCTTTTAACCATGAAAATTACATTAATAAACAAATATCGAATTTCATCAGAATGTTGCTAAGCAATTATAAATAAGTACTGTATTGCTGAAGTGGATTGAATGTATTGATATGTGGATGGAATAATTATTTGTATTGTAAGCTATGTAGAAATAGTGAAGAACAGTATTAATCCCATCTTAGTTGAGTGATTGTAATAGTATATAACATAGCATGACTTATTTAAGCAATATATATATATGAAAATAAAGTTACCGTTAACCGTTAACACTAACTGAAATAATCATACAAATATCTAAACCATTATACAATTACAAATATCCAGTAACGCCCTCTGTTTAAAAGTCTATATCTCAATAATAGCGAATTTACAAATATTCAGTAACACCCTCTGTTTAAAAGTCTATATCTCAATAATAGCGAGCGAACTTCAATGAAGTTCGCTATTATTGAGATATAGACTTTTAAACAGAGGGTATTACTGGATATTTTTAATTGTATAATGGTTTAGATATGTATAAATACAAAGTGCTAGATTCCTATTTTCCATTGAAATAAAGGATTTACAGACAAGCAGGAGTTGATTAAATAAAGTAGATAAACTTTTCAAAAGACAACTGTTACTGGTGATACCATCTGTCTTTTTAGTATTTGTTTTTATATATGCTTAGTTTATTTACATTATATATATATCATTGAAAGATACAGTTACTTCCTGTTCTCTTACATATAATCTAAGCTATTTATTATTTACAGATATTAAAATTAAGATTCATTTTATATTTTGAGATTGTTTAAACTAAAGTTCTGCTTTGATCTTCTGAATATGTAAATACTGATTCTTATCATTTATTCTATAAATATATACAATCAATATAAAGAATTCACTCCTTCATATAAAATTATGTAAATAAACTAAGCATATATATATAAGGTCAAAGGTTAAAGAGACAGATAGTATTATGTCTTTTGAAGAGTTTATTTACGTTATATAACTCATTGGAAGCTTCAGTTACTTCCAATTTGATTACATATATATAATATTTGAATACAAATATAAATTTATATACTTGAAATTTAGATGTAATTATAGGGAATTTGAAACACAAACTTTCAAGCTTTTTCAGCTAACCACTCTATCTCTACAACCTATACACATGTCTACACACATGTGAAAAGATAAATGATCTTCAATATACATATTTCGCGTTGAACAGAATTCATCACTTGGTCCAAATCATCATCCCCCCCCACACATATATAATCAGTACTTATTTTATATTAACATAGAAAGTCTCCAAACTTTAATGGAAAGTCTTATCTACTCTACTCTCCAATTCTTCAGCCACCCATACCATTTAAAATCTGATGATGGAGTGCCAAATCCCTTGTTGATGCCAATGTCGTTGTCATGCCCATGTTGACCTTAAGTCAATCTGACCCCTCATGTATACGACCATATCCATTTAAAAACCCAGAAGAGGGATAGACAGGATAAGGCTAAATATGTAATATTTGAATACAAGTATAATTTATATGAATAGGAGCTTTGAACACAGACCTTCAAGCTCCCTTCAGCTATCCACTCTATCTCATACAACCGATACACATAACTACACACATGTAAAAAAGATAAATAATCATCAATATATGCATTTTGTGCTGAACTAGCGCTCATCAGTTGATCCAAATCATTATCTCCCACACATATATACAATCAGTCATCAGTTTATATTAAGATAGCAAATCACCTTCAATTTACCCCAACTTCCAACTCTTCAATCATCCATACCATTGAAAATCTGATGACATAATGCTCAAATCCCTTGTTGGGTTCAAATCCCTTATAATTATAAATATATATATTTACCCATCATTTTCAACCATTAACAATTTTTTTTTCCAGATAATATCCCTCAAATTTTAATCCAGTTTTTTAGATCCATAAGTTTTCTTCAGCACAGAACTCCAGCAAATTTTATTATTTCATTCACTTCACTGATTTTATCTTTATAGCTATTTTCTAATCTCTTGGAATGAGTTTGAAAGTTTACCTATCAACTTGATGTTATTTATTTTATCAACACGTTTAGCCCAATTTTATTTTGGCTTTTGATTCTGTTAATAATATAAGTAACTGGGTTTTTTTTATTATTTCAATATGATATCAATATTTGTTTGTTCTCTTTTTTTAGTATCTCTCTACACTTTGCTATGTGGTTGAATGTCATTACTTTTAAGTCTTAAATTCACTTAAAAGCGATGATAAAATATATTTATTAAAACCACTCCAACACTTAGACATTTTTTTAAATATTGTTATGTCTATCAAAAACACTTCCTCAAGTTTCATTCCATTATTTATTTGATCTATTATGTTTCCATCTATATGAGTAAGTACTACATAGAGATTTTATGCACAAAACCTTTTGTATTCTTTGATTACTATGGCTTGCACTAGGTGGCACTACTGTATGGAAAATAAAGTGGCTAACAGGTTTCTCTGGGCATAATTGTTGAGGGATTCTTGACTCCGTTTAAGGAGAAGCTATAGTACATCACATCACATTATTGTTTTAACAGCTTGTGTAAGCATAGGCAATGGTAATCATGTAAGCTTTTGGTAATTTAATATTAACAACATGACTAAGGGAAGTATTTATAATTTTTAATTTCTAACTTTTATTTTCAATTTTTTAATTTTTTATTTTTTGAAATGCTATTAAAATAAACTTGTCTTTTTGGTATATGTCTTAATATTTTCTTGCTTTCATCTGATAACTCGTGTAATATTTTTTAAAATTTTGAAGCATTATTTCCAAGGTTTTTTGTTTTTAATAATAAAATATTCCCCATAAATTTGGAAAAATTGAATCACTCTGACTATGGTTCATATTAATGTTAATTTTTTTAGTGTATTTTAATAAATATTTTTCAGTATTTGATAGTACTCTAATCTCGATGTTCCAACGATTTAATCACCAGCTGAAACAGTTAAGTCAAATACCTCTCTGAAAATATAATGCTAAAGTAACTCATACTTATTGCATATTTCTATAACCCTGTTAATATGTACATGTGACTTTTTATTAGTAAGCACTTGTAAATCACAGTGCAATAATGGTAAGAAATGATCTTTTATTTCGTGAATAGTGTTTTGTTTGCTCTTACTTGCAAGAGAGCTTTTCATAGATACTTTTATGTGTAAATATTTGAAGTTTATTTAAACTTTTTTTCTATCAATAATTTCAATATGGTCAAGTTGCAATCTTTAGTGTCTTTATAAATATATGGGACCATTAATAGAGGTGGGATTTCACCTCTATTGCTCAAAGAAGGTTGCTTTGGCAACAGTTTGAAATTCTTGATTGTTATCTATATTGAGATTGCCTAAGTGTTGACTGGTTTCTAATGGTTATATATATTGAAATGAATGTTTTCATGAGCAGAAGATGTTTTATAAATCATATTTTCAGAGCAACCATGTTTAATAATATAAAATTAAAGTAAATGTACCAGATGTTTGAACAAGATAATACATGCCTTCAATTGGTGAAAAAAGCAGAAATAATAACATTACTGTTGCAAAGATAATGTTATCACTTGGTTATTGAATAGTCTGACTTAAATTTGGCAGTATTTTTAATAGAAGAAATTTTATTGTTTCATCATGTTTGTGAATGCAATTTGGTTTTTTGAAAATATTTCTATAGCCTTTTTAAACACTCTTTGATCATGGTTATTGTATGTGGATATGATTTTAGTATTTGAGAAATGGCCAATATTCAAAACATGAGAGCAGGTGTTCTTGTTTGTTCAAGTGTTGCTTATCTATTGTTTTTTTAATATTTTCGTTTTAAAGCATACTTAATTGCAAATAAAAGATTAAATTATATTACATAATATATTTTACATGATCTAATATATAGTATAACAATATTAATTTAAGGTCTAATAATTACAGTGATGTTTGTAGCTTGACCAAATCCATGTAGCTGAAAAGATGTCAAGTGGAATGAATGCTTAGTCTCTCTTCTCTATTTTAGAAAGTTTGTTATGAAAAAGTGAATGAAGCTTCTGAGATGTTGGATTAAAACAAAAATGGCATTCAGAACCCATAGTAAAAAGTATAAATGTAGTTATTCATTTGTTAGAGAAAAGCCCTCTACTTATACTGCTTATTAAATAAGTGACAGAAGAGATTTAGAATCTAGTGATTGAAATTACTATATTTCAATGTGTTTGTAATGCTGGACAATTATTAAGGAAGTTGGTAGGAAGAGCCTCTAAATTGATTTTAATTAAAAATTGCAAATATTTTGGCTCCTAATACCAACATTTAAATCTTTGAATTATTTGTCTATTAGTATTTAAAAAAATATATATTACTATCTTTTATGGGTTTTTTTTACATACTTTGAATAAAAGTATTTAAGCACTCATTATTAGTTCATTTAGTAACTAACATATTAGTTGTTATATAATAACCAAATTCTAAATTGTTACTTATGATAATACAAGGCTCTCGGGGCTTGTTTCATAGAAATCTCCATCATCATTTGTACTGAGTCATAACATCATTGAGCTCAAATTGAAAAGAAATTGGTTTGCTTCAAAGTGTGAAAGATAAAACACACATAGTTATTAAATGTTATTTTTTATAGTTAAAAAGATCCAGTATAAATATAATCTGAATAGGTAGAAGTTATAATCAGTTTATTTATTTTTTACAAATATTATCATTAATATATATATATAATTTCAGATAAAACCATGATAGTTCATAGATGTAAATCATATGATAATAGGTCAAGATTATCAACACCAGGAATCTTTAATCTGTTGTCAAGGCAATCCTTATAAATAGTATTTTCACCTGTTACTCATGGAGATTGTCTTTGCAACAGATGAAAGACTTCTGGTGTTACTTGGGCTACTACAATATTATATATATATTGTACTGCTCATGAAGAGCGCTCCATGTGAAATTGTTGGTCACAATTATTAAAAGTAAAATTTTCATAAATAATGCAAAAGTTTTAAAATTGATTAATAAACAATAAAATTATTGCAGAATAATTTGTCCATAAATAATTGAATTAAAAAGAGAAAAACATCTCGTTTGAAAATAAATAAATTTATAGAAGTCTGAAGAGTTTTTTTATTATTAATTTAAAACAAAATACAGTTTGCTACAAGTCAATTAATTCATAGTTTCACATATTAAAGAGTAATTGGAAGGGTAAGAGAATTTTACATAGAAGTTGAATTTCAAGTAATTAAAAGTTAAAGCTATAGCGGTTTAAAAATAAATATTTTACATAAAATTAAAAATATCTCTTTTCATTTAATTTAAAGAAAAAAAAGTCTCTTCCTGTTATTTAAAAAAAAAATGTCCATAAATAGTGAGATTGTAAACATAAAGGAATAGTAAAATGTGTGCGTGTTAATAAAATGGAATATGAAAGTTGAATATTAAAAAACGAATGAAAGCATATAATTGAAATTTCCCTCAAGGATTTATACACTCATAATCTATATAAAAACAGAATTAGCAATGGCTACTAATTAGAAACAGGATTAATTAATTAATTAAAATCTTATCAAAAATTTAATCAAAAGTCGTGGACGAATTTTCAATAATGGATATAGCTGGCGGATATAAAAACCAATTAAAAAAATGAAAACAGGTCTTCACATAAATAGTCAGTTTTTCATCATTCAGTTAGTTTTAACAATCAGTCTTCAGTAAGTCTTGTGCATGTATCCAGAATCAGAGTTTGTCATGTATCTAAAGACAATGCAGTGTTAGTAGTCATCGGAAGCATATGGCCAGATTCCAGCCTCAGTCCAATGGAACATCAACAACCTGCCTGATAGAAATAATGCCTGCCTAATAACTTGAAGCTTCCAGAAATATCTAACGGTCTTGAATAATAGTATCACAAAATAGCAATCATAGGAACCTCCACAGAAGCATAAAATCCAACCGGTTGGTAAAAACTCACATGAAGCAGCAAACAGCAAGAAGTCAATATGTTCCAAAATCCTAGAGGTAATAAATAACATTTTCTTATTCCATTTCTGATATTAATGTAGCCATTGCAATAATTTGAAGCATCCAAAGTCATTAAAACCAATGAACTCTATAACATGCATAAAATGAACTATTTATGTGCATGTTTTAAATGTTTGTGTTTATTTAATGTTTTTTTGTTATATTATATTGCGTGATTTATTAAGAGTTTGTGTAGTTATAAAAAAATCATTGTTTAAGTTAATTAAGATTTTAATAACAGTAGTTTTTAAATTATAATAGTAAATATTTCGTTAAAATAAATTATCTTTAAGATTTAATATTTTGTCAGTCAATTCTTTTACCACTAATTAAAGCAGTAATATATTATATTATTCCTTTGATTGAGCTAGTTGGGATTTCTTAGGTGCTGAGTTAGTTTGCCACCGTTCAAAGTGTGTTATCTTGTAATTAACTGGCAGCTGGAATTCTCTCCGAAACAAAAAAGTGCTTTGAATGATTGGTGTTGAATTTTGCAGCTTGAAATGCAGCCACAGTTATGTATCTATAGCTCTAAATTGGGAATGGGTGCCCTCTGGGTATTATGCTTCTCTGCCTAAGGGACCGGTGTGGAGCAATATTTAAATTGCATTGGTGTAGATCGAATGTATAATTTTATAATAATAAATAAATGTATCGTATAGTGTATGTATAAAAGTAAGTCTTACAATATTGTTTCACAAGTTCATATTTCATAATTGCTATTTTATTAAAGAGAAAAATTACATGCCAGCTATTGTTCCTAAGAGATCTACTATACCACCCAGTTCAATATATATATATATTGAAATAAATCATTTCTTATTCATTTCAGCATCAGCTATGTGGTTTTTTTTATATGGTTGATAGTTAATGCTCAGATTTGTGGGTATTTTAATAAATATAGTATTCAAAAGTTTAAAAAAAAATTATATAATATTACTAATAATAGACAATTTGAATATTCAAATGTATAAATTATTAATTGTCATATTAAAAAAAGGTGATAGGTTCATAAAAAAAGAAAAAATTAAATTTAAGTGTAACCAGTAAAATATATTAAAACTCTCTTATCAAAGAATATATTTTAAAACTATTCAGTTAAAAAATAGATTTTAAATAATTAAATTAAAAAAAAAAAAAAGAGCTGGTTTTAACAGAAGATTTAAAAACAAGAAAAAAAATCAGGAAATTTAATAATCAAGCATTTTGCAAATTCATTTAATTAAATAATGAATTGTTTTTCAAACCTTGTAATTAAAATAAAATTCAGTCATAAAAGTGTGAAAAACAAGATCAGGTGTTCAACAATAAGAGATAAAACTTATATAAGTACATTTTTTTTAAAGCAGCCAATCTGGATTCTCTCTTTATGCATGCTACATTGTATCTTCACTATGCTGACTGAGTAGATTAGAGGAAACTAACAACTGCTTAAATCTATTTTGGTACCTGAACTTGACATGCTATTTTTGAATAAATTTCTAGTTAAAATGAAAAAACAATGCTTACTTCGAATTTCAAAACTGGAATGTTAATGGCTATTATGGCCATGCATGAATGGATTAATACTTGCCATTGAAACAGTAAGATTCGTATTCGAATCTTAAGTTTCACCTTTTTCTGTCGTCTCTCACTGACCGGTCTATCCCGCCCAAATTTAAACTTTTTGATATCGAATTGTGTGTGTAACAATATTAAAAATGTATAAATATATGTAGAATTCAGCATAAACACGCACACATTTCGATCTCAAATTAAACACAATAAATAGGGATAAAATAATATAATTTAGATTTCTTTTAGTTATATAATTTTGTATAATTTTAATCATTTATTTTGCATTATAAAGTTCGTATTTATTGCTTTGTTTAAATTTCATTTAATAATAATTCTAAAAAAATCTGATGTAATATTTAATTAAAAGTTAAAATAATCTTATGTTCCCTTTTTGTCTTTGAAATTGAAAAGCATCGTCAGTGATAGATAATAGATTAATTAAAGAAAAATTCCCCAAAATATAATTAGTAAATGTAAAATGTAAACAATAGAACGGCAGCTTTCTTTAATTAAAAACCAACAAAATGCATTGATTATCCTCAGGGCAGATTAAGTAGAACCTAAAAATATCTTAACAAAAATGTGAAAGATCAAGATAAAAAAAAGAGGCCATCTTAGACTTGCTGGAGACATTCACTTAAACTTTAGCTTTGCTCTCGATCACTGAGAGTCTCCAAAAATAATAAAATAATTTGTTCCTGCCAAGGTATGACCGAGTAAAGCACCTAGATTATTCTCCATCGGGAGATGGCCTGTCGGATGCTGAACTTTACATTGCCCATCATAAATTAACCATGAAGATCTGCTGCCTGAAATAAATGAGAAAGCTGCTGCTGATGTGAAAGTAAAATGAAACGTCTAAATACAAGAAAGAATGGCCACTCATGAACTATTTGCTACTTAACCAATGGACTCGGAAAACTTCTTATAAAACAGGTACCTGTCTGTATTCAAACTCTAGAGTACTCTAATAATATGCTATAGCTCTTCTTCATAATACTTATCTAAATTATAAAATGTAAAAACTATCATTTGTATAACTAAAATTGAATAATTAATTTAATGTGTAAATTTCTCTAATAATTTAGCTTACCTCTCTCTATCTTTCTTGGGTGCATATTTCTCAAATCTACATTTTATCTAATAGTTATTATTTAATTATTGCCTGCTCACAATTGTCTCTATTTTCAAAGTTTAAATCTATGATCGTTTGAAACAGTGAATGTGTGTCACATTTTCATTAATATGTATTTTCCTAAATAACTTAACTTCCATATAAATCGACACGCATTCAATGGCATCATTTATTGTAATGCAGGGGTCAACTACTTTGCAAATGGCTGATGTATTAGTTACAATAATTCCCAATTTATATCTGTTTTGTATTTATTAAATCATCATGAATAATTCCAGAAAATTACATTTCTTTGAGAGTCACCAACGTTCTTTAGTAAATGTTGATAATGTAGGGCCAAATTAGAAATCTATTTAAATCTCATCCTAATCGTTTGTACATTATACATGTGTTACGTTTTAGAGACACGATGACCCATTCTGCCATGAAATTTCCGGATTCTTCAGGGTTGAACTTAACCCCAGTCGTCCTACACAAGCGGGCATAATGGGTGCTCCCGTAGGATTTGACAATGTCCTGCAGCCAGCCAGCAAATTGCGCCATGTACCGCTTGTCCCTGGTTATGCTTATGTAACACCTTACTTCATCGGGCCACGGCAGAGACCAACCCGACATTCTTATAAACCCATTCGTGGCCTTGCAGTTTCGATATACTGCCATTCCATATCGCCTTTCTAAAGCATAGCACGTGTTCCTTTACTTCATTTTATTATTCTATATATCACTCCGCCTCTGCATTATCTTCATAATTCACTCTCAAATAAATGTTTGCCCTTAGTCATAAGATAAATATTTTAATTAAATAAATATATGTCCGCCGCTACTCTTAAATCTTACTTTAGACTCTTGCATTGCAAAGGTATAAATTCCCCAAGGCATGCATTAGAAATACTTACTCGAGAATTTTAGGTAGCTAGATTACACCTTCAAATAAATGTATTCCTTTTGTAAACATTACAGTATCGGAAATACCGCTACTGAAATCCTCAATATAAAATAATGATCTTATTAAAATGTATTAATAAATAATTTTAAACTATACGTCTGCAGTTATGTTTCATTCTTTCGATACCCATTCTATATACTATTTCCTCGATTATGTAAATATGAATGTTTAATTAATATTAGTTTGATTATTGGCTAACTCGAGAATAAAATCATGAATCTCTTGCATATCCCTGACCACTGTGCCTAAGGAAATATTTACTAATGTCGCATCAGATGCGTTGTTTCGTGGATTGTATTGTGGAACCGATAAACTATGTTCGAACTCAGTACCATGGGTGGCTTCACTACTCGATGGTGCTGCTGTTCTGTATGGTGGTCGAATTCTGCACTATGTTTACGAGTCACATGTTTTCTGACCGTGACATAGTTAAATTTTTTTTTTAGCATTTGGCGCTTTCCAATGTGGAGATTTCGATACAAAAAAACCCATATATACCCTGAGCAAAATATAACGCATATAAATTTCTTTTAGCGTTCGTTACTCAAGTTAGCTAATTATTCTATATATATACGATTTTATTTGATAAAATAATGAAAAAAATAAATCGAGTGAAATAATGTGGGTCGAGTGAATGAAAGGACAGCAGCGAATAACAAATTTAAGAAAAGCAGGGATGTGTGTTAATTTAAGAAGGAACGAAAATACTGGATCTAATGAAATATTTTGCTTTATATATATGTCAAGAAAAAAAGCAATCAGTCGTTAAATGAGAAAGCAAGTAGCATTGAATTTTTTTTATTAAAACACCATTATATATATAGCATAGACAGCAGAAGCTTGTTATATATGTTAATAGTAAATATTTTGTTAAAGTACAAATATTTATATCATAGACAGCAGTAGCTTATTATACGCGTTACCAATAGTTCGCTATAATATATATGTTAAATATGTTAAATGCAGCAATATAGAGATAGGGCAATGTAGAGTAGGTGAGAGCAGCGAAAGAGTGTTTTAGGGCCAATATACCGGTGGGGAGTAGTCAAATGCTACTAGTAATAAATAAATAATATTAAGAAAAATGGAAGCAGAAAATGATAGAATAGCATCAATGAACTTCAGTCTAAGGTTCCTTGAAATATTTAGAGAGAGTAAAGAAGAATGGAGGAAAATATGTGAGGAAGCGAGAAGAAGATATGAAGAACCCAAAACGAGTCAGGAGGAGGAGGAGATAAGAGTTAGAGAGTGTCAGAAAATTGATAGAGAAATGTTGATATATCTTGAAATGATCAACGAACAATATGGAATATCCCCAGCTAGTAAAAAGGAAGACAAGATTAAAGATACGGAAAAGGAAAGGGAATTAGAGATACTTGACAAACCAATGATAGTAGAAGGGCAAGCAGGTAGTGTAGTAAATATGAAAAAGTGTGATGAGCAAAGAAACCCCATTCCATCCGATGAAGGCCCACAAGAACCGGAGAAGAAAAGCAGCATTAAAGAAGAGACGAAAATGGACACTGGACACCAAAGCTATTTAGCCAAGATGATCCACATCAAAATCTTTAGAGGGGAGATAGGAGAAAATCCTCAAGCCCACTTAGAGAGCTTGCAAAAGTTCTTCCAAGTTCATAAGACAGGGCCAGATGAGCAGATAGCGATAGCCAGTTACCATCTACAGGGATCTGCCAAGGACTGGTGGAATATGGTGAGATGGAAGCCTAAAACCATAGAAAAATACAAAGATGCATTAATGAAGCATTACTGGAGCAACGAGCATCAAAGCAGTATCTACAATATGCTCTGCCAGGAAAAATATGGGACAATACCCCAAGAGACGCACACACAGTTTTTCCTCCGCCAAGCGAACCGGTTTAAATCCCTTACAACATTCGCCTTTTCGGATTCACACATCGTAGGGACCATCCAGCGTAGCGTGCCGCTAACCATCCAACCATTAATGACAGGCATTCAAATAACAGATATAGGAGAAATGGTTGAATTTCTGACTACCGTGGATTTGAACCATTGGGCCAAAGAACCACCCGATAAAAGGCAACGATTAGAAAACCCAAGGCCGCAGTCATTGATGACAAGAGATCGGTATTATCCACCTGACCCGGGGTTGTAAAAATATTAGACTATTAGGATGGTTATTAAACATATATGAAAATATTAAAATGAACTTGATAATGAACTTGGTTGAATGGATTGTAGTTTAGTCAAATAGGGTTTTAGATAGAAATTTTATTATATATATATTATTGTTTTAATTACTATTACTCTTAAAATTTTTTTTATATTATACTAACTAATCCTATTCTAAGAATTTTTTTATACATATATTCTGTTTAACTAATTATTACTATGATTTTAACCAGACATGGCAAATTAGGCCATTTTAATTAAACTATAAATTCTAGATCCGGGTATATAAATTGTTCCTTGCTTCATGTAATCTCTGCTTTCTATATTTCAATATATCTGTAAAAACAATAATAATGTTTTCGTATTTAAATTATGTAATGTAAAATTTTTTTCTCTTTCTTGCCTCCTTTGTTCTTCCTTAATTGTTCATGGGAAGTACGGGGAAATAAAACAGTAAGATTCGTATTCGAATCTTAAGTTTCACCTTTTTCTGTCGTCTCTCACTGACCGGTCTATCCCACCCAAATTTAAACTTTTTGATAACGAATTGTGTGTGTAACAATATTAAAAATGTATAAATATATGTAGAATTCAGCATAAACACGCACACATTTCGATCTCAAATTAAACGCAATAAATAGGGATAAAATAATATAATTTAGATTTCTTTTAGTTATATAATTTTGTATAATTTTAATCATTTATTTTGCATTATAAAGTTCGTATTTATTGCTTTGTTTAAATTTCATTTAATAATAATTCTAAAAAAATCTGATGTAATATTTAATTAAAAGTTAAAATAATCTTATGTTCCCTTTTTGTCTTTGAAATTGAAAAGCATCGGTCAGTGATAGATAATAGATTAATTAAAGAAAAATTCCCCAAAATATAATTAGTAAATGTAAAATGTAAACAATAGAACGGCAGCTTTCTTTAATTAAAAACCAACAAAATGCATTGATTATCCTCAGGGCAGATTAAGTAGAACCTAAAATATCTTAACAAAAATGTGAAAGATCAAGATAAAAAAAGAGGCCATCTTAGACTTGCTGGAGACATTCACTTAAACTTTAGCTTTGCTCTCGATCACGGAGAGTCTCCAAAAATAATAAAAATAATTTGTTCCTGCCAAGGTATGACCGAGTAAAGCACCTAGATTATTCTCCATTGGGAGATGGCCTGTCGGATGCTGAACTTTATATTGCCCATCATAAATTAACCATGAAGATCTGCTGCCTGAAATAAATGAGAAAGCTGCTGCTGATGTGAAAGTAAAATGAAACGTCTAAATACAAGAAAGAATGGCCACTCATGAACTATTTGCTACTTAACCAATGGACTCGGAAAACTTCTTATAAAACAGGTACCTGTCTGTATTCAAACTCTAGAGTACTCTAATAATATGCTATAGCTCTTCTTCATAATACTTATCTAAATTATAAAATGTAGAAACTATCATTTGTATAACTAAAATTGAATAATTAATTTAATGTGTAAATTTCTCTAATAATCTAGCTTACCTCACTCTATCTTTCTTGGGTGCGTATTTCTCAAATATACATTTTATCTAATAGTTATTATTTAATTATTGCCTGCTCACAATTGTCTCTATTTTCAAAGTTTAAATCTATGATCGTTTGAAACAGTGAATGCGTGTCACATTTTCATTAATATGTATTTTCCTAAATAACTTAACTTCCATATAAATCGACACGCATTCAATGGCATCATTTATTGTAATGCTGGGGTCAACTACTTCACAAATGGCTGACGTATTAGTTACAATAATTCCCAATTTATATCTGTTTTGTATTTATTAAATCATCATGAATAATTCCAGAAAATTACATTTCTTTGAGAGTCACCAACGTTCTTTAGTAAATGTTGATAATGTAGGGCCGAATTAGAAATCTATTTAAATCTCATCCTAATCGTTTGTACATTATACATGTGTTACGTTTTAGAGACACGATGACCCATTCCGCCGTGAAATTTCCGGATTCTTCAGGGTTGAACTTAACCCCAGTCGTCCTACACAAGCGGGCATAATGGGTGCTCCCGTAGGATTTGACAATGTCCTGCAGCCAGCCGGCAAATTGCGCCACGTACCGCTTGTCCCTGATTATGCTTATGTGACACCTTACTTCATCAGGCCATGGCAGAGACCAGCCCGACATTCTTATAAACCCATTCGCGGCCTTGCAGTTTCGATATACTGCCATTCCATATCGCCTTTCTAAAGCGTACCACATGTTCCTTAACTTCATTTTATTATTCTATATATCACTCCGCCTCTGCATTATCTTCATAATTCACTCTCAAATAAATGTTTGCCCTTAGTCATAAGATAAATATTTTAATTAAATAAATATATGTCCGCCGCTACTCTTAAATCTTACTTTAGACTCTTGCATTGCAAAGGTATAAATTCCCCAAGGCATGCATTAGAAATACTTACTCGAGAATTTTAGGTAGCTAGATTACACCTTCAAATAAATGTATTCCTTTTGTAAACATTACAGTATCGGAAATACAGCTACTGAAATCCTCAATATAAAATAATGATCTTATTAAAATGTATTAATAAATAATTTTAAACTATACGTCTGCAGTTACGTTTCATTCTTTCGATACCCATTCTATATACTATTTCCTCGATTATGTAAATATGAATGTTTAATTAATATTAGTTTGATTATTGGCTAACTTGAGAATAAAATCATGAATCTCTTGCATATCCCTGACCACCGTGCCTAAGGAAATATTTACTAATGTCGCATCAGATGCGTTGTTTCGTGGATTGTATTGTGGAACCGATAAACTATGTTCGAACTCAGTACCACGGGTGGCTTCGCTACTCGATGGTGCTGCTGTTCTGTATGGTGGTCGAATTCTGCACTATGTTTACGAGTCACACGTTTTCTGACCGTTACACCATCATGATTATATAACATGATTTGTAAGTTGAAAAAAAAAAACCTAATTAGACTTTATCTTAACTATTTAAAGTTTTATTTTAGTTTATATTTAATACAAACAAGTTATATTTTATGAATTGTTTGAAATAGGAATAAAAAATGTTACTTGCATTTTAATGCAACCAAAGTAAAAAAAAATTTTCTTTAAAAAAAATTTAAAAAAAAAAAAAAAAAAAATGTTTCATATTGTATATATATAGGTTATGTTAACACTTTGAAAAGAACTTTTCTTTAATATACATATTAACCAAATGTTTTTTTTTTTTACAAATTGTCAGTTGAAAAAAATAATTGAAGATGTAATATTCATTTTAAATGTAAAATATCCACACTGGTAAAGCATTGAAGTGTTAAATAATGAGGGTAATAATTATAAGTAATTTTAAATTAATGATTATTTAAATTATGATCAAGTTTATTTATAGTAATTTAACTATTGTTTCATTGCTGTGAATTAGATTTTGTATAGATGAGCTTATAATATATTCACTGTTGAATAGTTAAAATGGGAGAATTCCATTTAGATTTTGTTTATTAAGTTAGGGATCAAATTCAAAAAAATCATCTCTGTGGTAAAGTTGTAGTTTTATTAAATTGGATTTGAATGTAAAGTGGCCATTTCCTACAGATATTATTGTAGAAAGTTGTACTGATTATTTTATCCCATATTAAATATATGCATGTGTCCATGCTAGGGAACTTATGAGTTAAATAAATGTCTTATAATTATGGGTTCATTCATACATAGTGTTGAATTTTTTAAATATATTAAAGACTATGGGTTTGCTATATGGCAAATATACTCAATCAAAAAACTGTACTATAGTGAAATTGAAAATTAAGATTTAAATTAACTGAAAAAATCTAGGTGTGAACTAAAACAATAATATATAAGAGATTGGAAAAAATGTTTTGTTGAAAAAAAATAAAGCTATACTTTGAGTGATAGCTATATTTTGTAATGAACTACAGTTTTGTTATTGACTTAAACAATGGCTAACTCATGTTCATTCATCGGGAGTAACTTAAGTTCTTCGTGACCTAACCAAGTATTGCAAATAGGGACTGTATAGTGGTCATCATTATATTAAAGCAAATATTGTTTAAATATATAAATGTGCCAGACTAGGCCTTGATGTTTAATGCCAGCTGGCACCCTAATCAATTAGTATAAATTTAAATTATTTACTCATACCTTGGCTAACTGTTACAACATATATACATATATAAGGTGTTATTTACTTAATGAAATTTACAATTGTTAATGCCTTATTTTATAGTTTTACATAAACTTATATGTCATCTGCATATAAAATTGATTGTGATGTTTTTACATATTTCAAAATGTACAGATAGTGTCCATCATTTAAATAAACAAATGTATTCTAAATTCTGTCATATTTATACATTCCAACTATGACATGAAAATGATTAGATAATTAGTAAAACCTTGGCCATTGAATTTTGTGTAGAGTTTGAAAAATAACAGTTTCAATAAATCTTTCAGAAAATTTGACTCCAAACTGTTTTCAGAAAGCTAACACAAACTGAATGACAAATGCGCAATAACTCAAGCATAAAGTAAAATGAAATTGATACAATTGGGAGATTTCTACTAAAGCATAATATATATGCGAACACAAATTAAAAACATTTAGAAAAGGCAAATAAACTCCAAAATACATTTATGTTAAACTAACTTTGTCAGTTGGCCCAGATTATCAAATCCTCTCAGATATCTTCATCATCATTTATTATTTATCCATATATTTATTATCTATCACAACTGTTGCACAATCTGAATGACAATTTGCAATCTTGGTGATGATTTCCGTCTATTGGATATATCACTACTATTAATAACTGCTTATTAAGCTAAAGATATATGATAGCGTGATGAGCTGGCTAATTGGCAAAACTTTGTTGCAACTTATCTTCAGCATCATTTTGTCCTTTTTTTATATTTTCATTCGTTTAATTAAAGAAATGTAATATTGAGCAGTTAAGTATGCATATATATTTAACAATACGTATGTGAAAAACAGAGAGGAAGTTAAATTAGTATTCATCTTTAACTGAGTTAAATGTCTATATCCGGCTAATATTTATCTAACAATCTCTAGTCAAATAATTAATAATAAAAATATACTTATCCAAAAGACGGTCCATTGTCATTAAAATTAGACAATAGTTGCGCACTTATAGATTGAATTGTATTAAAGTGTAACAATGGACCGATGTCACGGATCTTTCAACAAAATATCTTATCTATATTACTGCCAACAAATGTGCTTTAAATATTACAGGCGTTGCGCATGTTCTGAAAATGTGATTTAATAAATATTAAACTAGATATTTCATATCAAGTCAAATTTGTCTTTGTAGTTTATCAATCCTTAAAAAATAAAAAGAATTCATTCTATAGAGTTTAAGACAGTGGGAATACTTTAAAAAAATAAACAGGTTTCTGCAGTATCCTTTTCTATGGAGAAAAAAAAATTAGTTATTTAAATTTATGATTCAAATTTCGGGATACTGAAAGGCTTATCGATGATTTGAGTTTCCAGTCTGGATAGAACTTGGACATTTTTTTTCAATTAAGTGAGCACTCCAAAGAATGTTTAGAATTTTGGGGCATCTACATATAGCTAACCCCATAATTAGCTATCCAAATATTAATGGGTAAACTATAAAAAGACTTTCAACTAGAAATTGGCTAGAGTCGTGAATAGTGATTCTGCGCTTTTACTTTCTAGAGATAACTATGAGCTATTTAAAATTGATATAAAGCCATAAGTTATCTCTATTTAGCTAAATAAAAAACTAAGATGAAAAGATATTATATAGTATAATTTTTAATGAATCTACGAAACTAACATTAGATAGATATTATGTAATATAATCTCTAATTAATGTTAATTTCGTTTTTAGCTAAATAAAGACTAATCAGTGCTCTATAATGTATTTATTAAATAGTTATTAATTACACATTTAAAAGATACAAACAACATATTGAGAGCAAAGCTTTATAGTGCACACAAATATAAAGTGCTAAGCATGTTTTCGACTGGATTCAGTCATAGACAAAGCAATAAATGTAATAGAAGTAGAAGAGTGTATTAAGAAGTCTGAAAACAAGTGAATTAATTTTCATATTGTTTGCATTATAAATTGAATGGTTAGAGTAGATCTTTTCTTGGAGAGGGAAATGTGGGGTTCTTTTTGATTGATGGTATGTTTATCTCCAGAGATGTATCAAGCTTCTTTGACCTTATGCTTGGTATTATTGCACTGGGTGCAAACAATGCTAAATGATATATAACCGAATTTAGAGAAATGGTCAAAAAATATGAATTTTACATCAGTATGAGTTATAACTTGGTTGTAAATGTATTTATGTTAAGGTAAGCAGTGGATAAGTTGGCTTAGGACCTTCTCAGCGCTTCAAAATTGTATGCAGTAATAGAGCATTGCTCTCAATGTGTTGTATCTTATATTGGTATTTATGTATTAGTCCTGCTATACCTTTTCACATCTGTAATAAATGTCTAACTTTGTAATTCCATCACATAAACCCAGAAATTTCATATGATCTCATCCAATAATGTGTACACAGAAACTTCTTATTAGACATGTCATTTATTGTCCAGATTTTGTTTGGACAAGTCTTCTGAAGTGTTTTGCCTTTTTTGTGGATTTTATTTCATAGTATTGTCCGTTGCATTTTTTTGCATTTTCTTAGTGAATACATGTAGTTTTTATTTTGATTTACTTTTCCATTTTCTGATTCATATTAACCTTTTTTATTACAGTACAAAATGATGAAAATTTGGATCTATCCACTATTAAGATCAATATGGTCCAGTACTTCCAAGACAAAGGAATCCTGCCATCTCAAAAAGTGTGTCCAAACAGATATACACCTGGGTCTCATTTTATGCAATAGATAGGTTCCTCAGAAAACATGCGCAAAAGAAATCGCACAAAAATAGATGTAACTTAACTTGAAAAAAGGGGGATACAGACTGTGATTTTTCAAAAATCACATAAAAGCAAAGCACAAATGTAAAATTACTTTAAAATTCGCGCAAAAAAAAATAAGAAAATAAAATATGACTAATAAAAAATTTCAAATTTGAAAAAAATTGATACAAGACAAACTTTTTTTAACTATAATATTTAATTTTATTCAAAACAATATATTTTTATGTATAATTTACAGTACAGTACTGTAATTTACATTTTTTTATACACGTTTTAATTATTATCGCTATTTGCCAAAACTGGTAAAAAATCAGATTCTTCACAAGAGGAAATACAACTAGAGCCAACTTCACTCTCATGTTGTGTTAATGGTTTTCTGGTGACAACGAGACGATTTTATTGTTTATGAAGCTTGCAATATCCAGACATACAACCATTTAGCTCTCATTGGAATTTAAGAGCACATTCATGATTAGTGTCATTAATAAGAAAATAATTTGCCAACTGATTAGAAATTAACACGCACAATGTTTGAACAAATTTACATTATAATCTTGTAAAATTTAATGTGTGTATACATAAAATGTGGAAATCATGATTTTAATTTCATTATTGCATAAAATCTTACTATTATAAAGCACTGAAAATATTGAAATTACTAAAATGAAAGTCGAATTCCAATAATGTGCTATTACTTTCAATATGATGTAAGTGCGCGAAATTTATTATTTAAAGTAATAGTGCATTATCGAAGTTCGACTTCTGAAGAAACATGAATCGCGTAACTTCAAAATCGTGTTAAATAAATCTGTGTAAAATGAGACCCAGGTGTACTATGGTTCTTTACATATACATTTCAGAGAAGCAATAATGTTCAAGGATGCAATAATAAAATAGGTCTTCATAAGATAATGTGGTTAGAGAGTTCCAGAATTCCATTTCTGATAATGTTTTAATTTATTTACAGCTGGGCTTGCAAATTAATATCCCTAGAATGGAGGAAAACAGAGGTTGGGTTAACAGACAAAACTGTAATAGATTAGAATAACTATTTTTGGAAAGTTTGTGCCATTGTGATGTTAGGCTATGAAAAACATAAAATTTGGAGGTTCTAACAAAATTGTTGAAATTGACAAGAGCCTTTTCACAAAGCAAAAAAACCAAGCCAGACGAATACGTCCCAAACATTGGATATTTGGTGGCATGTGCAGGGAGACCTGGAAGTTTTCCATAATTACAATTGATGACAGAACAGTGGCGACTCTTATGGAAGGCATCAAACAAAATATAGAAGAGAGCTCCAAAATTTATTTGGACTCCTGGAAAGTGTATAAAACTGATGAATTACAAGCTGCTGGCTATAACCATTTTTGTGTCAACCACAAATATAATTTTGTGAATCCAAACACAGAGGTTCACACTCAGAACATTGAAAGACTTTAGCATTCAGCAAAATGACATAATAAACAACACTAAGGAACAGCAGGGCAGCACCTAGATTTCTATTTGGTGAAATTTATATGACAGAGACTGAATAAAGATGACTATGCATTCATTTACATCATGGACAAGTTATAAAAATCAGTCGACCACATTGCGTTAAAATAAAAATTATTAATTTAATTTTTTTGTATGTTTTAATTTTAAAAGTGTATTAATTCAATTTCTTTTTGTTGTTTTTAACAAAATACATTTTACTTCTTAACATTCCTTGATCAGGATCCCCTGTAGGCATTCTTTAAGTCTCCATTTTGAAAAAAATTTGATGCAGATGTAAGAAAGATGTCCTTAAAATAAAATAGAAATGTTCTCCAGAAAACTTTTGCAAAGAGACAAACTATCATTTTGTGACAATTCCTATTATATATAAATGGTATGTTTTCATTTTAAGTGATTTAATTTGCCTTCTATGTATTATTATTATTTGCTAATTTTAGTTTAGTATCTGTTTAGATTAATTTTACTTCAGATATAATAGATGTACTAATATTTTAGTATTATTTTTTGCCAATTTTACTTTAGTGTCCATTTTATAATTTCATGCCAGATATAATACAGTACTACATTTTAATTTTATGTGGATTTAATTTGCTTATATAGTATTATTTTTTCACCAATTTAGGTTTAGTGTTTGTTTTGCTAATTTCATGCTAGCCTTAATATATGTACAATTTTTTATTTAAAAAGTCGATTTAATTTGTTTATGTAGTCTTATTATTATTTTTTTTTTGCCTGGCAATTTTGTTTTAGTGTCGTTTTATAATTTCATGACAGATTTTGTTAATACTTTTTTTTTTGTTATTTTTAAGTAACATTTAGGAATTTCTGGTCGTGTGTATAATTTTGCTTTAGTACCTGTTTTTGGTAATTTCATGCCAGAGTTTATGTACATAGTATTTTTATGAATTTTAAGTAAAACTGTGGGAATTACTAGGGTTGTGTGAATGCACAGCATAATGTCATACCTTGTGCGAATGGGAGATGAAATTTTTATTTAAGTATCATAATGTGATGACCATTTTTATTATTTTTGTATTATTAAAAATGTACTTTTTCAGATTATTTGGTGGGATTCGTGTTATGTATTAGAGCTGCTATCCTTTTTCACATATGTATCAGTCTGCCCATAACTTTGCAAATCTTGCAAAAATGTAGGAGAAAAAACATATACACGATTCCTTTTGATAAATGTATTATTTAACTTTGTCATAAGTTCCGGTGTATAAATTCTTTGATGACATCACAAGATTAGAAAGTTATCGGTAGATTGATACAGATGTGAAAAGGTGTAGCAGGTCTAATACATATGTATCCTATTACTTATATCACAGTTTCAAAGATAAAGCAATTTAAAAGGCTTATTTTTAATGAGAAAAAATTATAACCCAGCAGGGGTAAACTCTATCACCTGGATAACAATGATTAACATTCTGTTGCCTAATTAATTCATCTTACCTTTAGAAAAAGAATTAATATACATACATATCATCACCATCATCAGCCACTAGCAAACAAATACTGCAAAACAAAAAAGTTATGAATTTGGCAATGACTATTCAAATCAATCTGCGAGAAAAGGTAGAGAACACAAGCCAATACACTATTCAGTTAAGTTGCTATTTTGCATACATCCTTTTAACTTTTTACAAAAAAATTTTCCCTAAAAATATTTTAACACCATGTCTAATGATAACTCTCCCCATGTATTTTTTTTTTTTACATAAATTTCTAATGAAAACAAGCAACATTGTATTTTTTTAGGTCTTCAAGGTAATCTTTATAACATACATGGACTTTGCCTCTCCCATCAAAGCAATGGCCTCATCCAACAAAAATATGACTTTACAATGGTGGACTCCATAGTATAATATCCATTAAGTTGAAGAAAATATTAATAGGTCTTATGATTCTGTTATTGTATTTTTAAAACTTTACTAACCTTCTTAAATGAAACTTTTTTAAGACATTTACTAAATGCATATATATATATATGAAAATAAAGTCTTATTTGAATGTTATACAAAATAATACATGATATAACCTAAATAAGACTTTATTTACATCATACAACTGTGAAAATATTAAATGTAATATATATATATAGGCATCCTACAAGTCCAACAACTTAATAATGGAGGATAAAAAATTGTCAAAAAAAGTTTCCAATATATAATTAGCACGAGAGCATGATTATAACTTCTTCTTTTTTTTCATATGTCATAGCATCTGCCAGGAGGTGAACCCACAACAACAGTCTGCAACCAACTGCTAGCTTGCAATATGGCTACATTGACCTCTCGGCTAACAACGCTTGACATGATTATAACTTTAATGGTCAAATAGTTCAAAAGATCCAGTTAACTAAATTCTAGCTTTGGCATATTTACAAACTGGGGTTGGCAATTATTTTTACAATTTTTATTCAACTCATTCGTTATTAATTAAACTTTTTTAAAATCATTTTGAATTTATGGATGTGCTTCGACATTTCGAAAAAATGGGCTACTTAACAGTAACTCATTTGAATATTCTCATTTACATATATCAAGTACATTTTCACGAAGGCTATGAGTATGAGGCACGGTTCCTCGAAAACGTTCAGCCAAATTTATTACTAACTATATTTTTTCTCTAATAATTTACAATTAAGTATTTTTCATTTTTACAAATAAGGAGAAATTAAAACCACATTTATTACATTATGGATGTGCTGCATATAATTATTAATAAATACAGCATTTTCAAATTAAATGGAAATGACTTTCTTTCCTGCATAATATATTGGATTTTTTTATTAGATTGTCTAAAGTATAAAATGATCATTTACACATGTCATCTCAGATACTAAAGAGACAACAAGTGATATTATTAACCATCAATTTTAAATTCACAGCAAATATAAATAAAGCTTCATTTATAGAAGAATTTTACCTTATGTTATTTGTAGGCTATATTAAATGAAGCATTGTTTTAATCTGGTATGGACTTAAATTTGACCCTAAATAATATTATTTGGCTGAGAGCTTGTCTCTTTAATATCTGAGACAGCATATATAAATGATAATTTTATACTTATATGCATTCTGACAAAAATAATATGTTATTGGTAGTATATAAAAAAGTCATTCCTTTCTCTTATGTATATAAATTATAACAAAGATTCTCGTGGTTATAAGATGAACATAAAATCTTTTTTGGATCATACCATGTATTAGGTTTTTGCATAGACTGCCAAAAAAAAACCATTGCCAATCTATGCAAAAAACTAATACATGGTATGACCTCAAAAATATTTTATTTTCATATATATGTATTGAAGTGAAGATTTTCACAGACCAAAGATGTGTTTCATTGCAATTATATATTTTATTATTTGAATACAAGTATAATTTATATAACTACTATTTTCTATTGCATTGCCAAATGTATATCATAATATTCAATTAACCAAACACTTTACTACTTTTACAATGCTTTATTATCCACCTTTTCCTGCAGTTTACAGTTTCGATTGCCCCAGCAATCTTCTTCAGAACGTTATACCTCCTAATCTCAACTGTTTGATTGTAGCAGTTGAGATTAGAAGATATAATGTTCTGAAGAAGATTTCTGGGGCAATCAAAACTGTAAACTGCAGGAAAGGGTGGATAATAAAGCAATGTAAAAGTAGTAAAGTGTTTGGTCAATTGAATATTATATAATATAATTTATATATTTGGCATTTAAATGTAATTATAAGGGATTTGAATACAGACTTTCAAGATTCCTTCAGCTATCCATCCTATCTCATACAATCAATGCGCTTGACCACACACATGTAAAAAAAATAAAGGATCTCCAATATATCTCATACAATTGATACATATGACTATACTCACACAAAAATGATAAATGATCTCCAATATATCTATATTCGAGATCATTTATATTTTTTACATGTATGTAGTCATGTGTATCATCAGTTGTATGAGATAGAGTAGATAGATGAAGGGAGCTTGAAAGTCTGTGTTCAAACCCCTGTAATTATATTTTATCCTATATGGTTTTTTCAAAAAGTACAATGAATTATTTCATGTATTATTAAATGAATAACTGCACTTTAAAATATATGAAAACAAACTTAATTGTAAGTTCTAATCAAAATACAGTACTTAAAATATTCATTATTTGATTTCTATAGCATGTACAATAAAAAAAAGAAAAGAAAAACCAATCACTTTATAGAATCAGTGAATTTTAGAAATTCATTGCTCATCAGCTCTCTAGAATGTTGCCAATCATCCAGATAAATGTAGCAATTATTAGTCTTATGTTAATAATGATAATGTTAAATCAACCAATTTGATATTAAATTCTATAAATTATCCTTCAATATGTTAATCAAACATCCAAATATGTTAGTAAATAAATAACCATACATGTAAACAAATTTGATTGGATGCAAAATCCGATCATAATATTTGAAACACACATTGTTCAATTACTATATCACATTAAAACTGATCAATCAATTTGTTGAAATGTTATTAATATATGAAAAATTACTATGTCTATAACAATTTACCAATTGGAAGTCGTATTGGCAGCTGATAGGAGACACGCTTTTCAAAATACATGTATCCTGCAGTAAGATTGTTCAGTTTTTTTTTCACAATATAAGATGATTGAATAATGGATATTTCAAACATTGGAATTCAGAGATTACATAGTAATTAAGTTTGTTTACATATATATAAATGATGTATATTGCAAGTTCATCTGTGTATGATTTTGATTATGATCACACATGTCATCAACTGGGTGATAAATTGTTTGATCCAGATAAAACACTGGTATATTCATGATCAAATTCATATATGATGAACCCTTGTCTTCACCAATGAATATCATTTATATTTGTAAACTGTGAAATCAACATATAAATATAATTTTAATATGCACATACTGTTCTCTGCAGTGCCAAACTTGAAGTTTAGTACATTTTAAATACCACCAACTTCTATAGACCACAATTCTCATATCAGATATGTTTTCGTTGTAGCAACCCCAAACTTTATCAAGTATGCTAGCAATCAAAATAGCTGTGAACCTGTATTAAGTTCAAATATAATAAAGTTCAAATATAACAAACTTAATGCATTATACTTTATTTTTGCAAAAGAAAGTTATTACCACATATAGTAGCCATCTGTATTATTTGACAAATCATAACAATATTTAAATGAATTTATTATAACTATGTTAACAATAACATGGAGGGCTGATGTTTTATTTTTTTAGCAAGTTTGATGAGACTGCCAGTTTGTCTTAACCAAAGCAAATATAATAAAAGAACTTGAATTACTTATGTTATTATAGAGTTGGGATCATTCAAAATAAAATAAACTTTACATTTGGTACTATAGAAAGTGGTAGGTAAGAACATCTCATATATATATATATATGAATGCATAGCTATTTTAAAGAAATTTGTGAATAATTAAAGAACAAACTACCAATAATTTATTTAACACTATCTTTTCCTTTTTCTCTCTCACTTAAACTATTGTCAGAATATTAAATAAAATAATAATTCTTATCTGAGCAAGAGTGATATCTTTTCTTATATATATATATAATCTTACTATTATCGAACTGATAGTTGAAAGGTAAATATTTGGAGTTGATATCACCCTAAAATCAAAGTTATATGTGATTGTGACATTTTAATTCTTCAACTACTAGTTGAAGTACGAACTTGATAACTATTTATTGGTGATAGTATTTATATAATATTGTAGATTTAGTATTTACCTCTAAAAATATTTGCAATACATAAAGAAAATACAGTTATCCCTCTCTTTAAAATATTAAACTTGAATTAATCTTGGATAATACCAACAATTATAATCTGCAAAAAAAAACAAAAACATCTCATTCTTGTGATGTGTGTATTTAGTCACATAATGCATTTGAAAGTTCCTAGAAAATTGATAACTTTGGATGGACAAATTATAAAAAAGTATTGCGATTTGTATTTAAAAGCTTAATTCTTCAAACTGCATCTTAATATAGATTTGATTTTAATTCTCAATATATCCACTAATAGTGATAACAATCAATCTATTGGACAGATTTTTTTTTCAAAAATTTTTTTTTTTTTTTTTGCAATGGAAAAATCACATCGACAGATGAGTTTTAAATGAAAATAGACAGCTTTACTCTGTTGAACTCTAAATTACAAATCAATTATCCCAACATAATATAATTAACCTTTTCTAATACCATGCTGTTTTTATTCTGCTGAAATTTAAAACAAAAATTATTTTAAATCATTAATTCAAAGTCAAATACAGATTAAAACGTCAACCGTTGATGGACTAGTGGTTAGCAGAGCTGCCTTCCAGGCAGCTAGTCCGGGTTGGCTTCCCGGTCAACGCATTTGACATATGGAAAAAAAATACAGATTTAAATCAAATGACAGCAAATGAGCTGTCAAATACTACTGACCGTGCGCGTTTATTTATTATTATATTGCCAAGTTACTGTTTTAAATTATAATGTTTATATAAACACATAGTTTGTGGTCAGGCAATCTTAGGCATTGACCAGGGCAGATCACTAAAATTCTGAATACAATGATAACTTATAGAGGTCAAATAATCAATAAGATAAGCTCATATTCATTGACGGTTATAGGTCACCCGTACATAAGCACACATACATGAATACGCATATTCAGAGAGTGGTACATATATTTTCGCAAACATTTGGTGTTTTTTTTTTTTTTGTTTAAAAAAAGTATTTTATTTAACTATAAAACATATTTAACTTTATTTTATTTTGTTTTTATATAATATGATAATTAAGAAAATATTTAAAATACAGTACAGTATTTCAAATTCTTTGAGGATGATTTTGTGTAAATGTTGGAGTTGCTTAGCAACCAATAGTTTATGACGCTAAATTGTTATTAACTATGAAAATAGTTAAAAGAAAGTATAAAAACAGTTCTGTAATATCTCAAATATTTATAACTAAATTATTATCATTTTTCTATGCCAAACGGTAAAAATATAATAATAATTCGATAGTTTTATATTTTAAAAATATTAACTTGCAAATGATAATTCTTTACAGTAGAAAAACAAGAGAAATAAAAGAACGTTGCAATAAAATTAGTTATAACTCAGCAATGGCTAAGAGTAGCTGTAAAATGACTCTAGTGCTCTGCTATTTCCGGTGCTCGAATTTCTTATCAACTCCCGAACAATATTATCTACTTTGATTGCTAAACTCAATTTAAAATCTGCTTAAAGCACAAATACTCTAGGCGTACCAATGCTTCTAATTGTATAAAGATATTATAAATTGCCAAATAAAAAGATAGCCATATTCTTTAAATAGGCCTATATAGCAATTCACGAAAAAGCAACAATGAAAAATGCTATTAGTTTTTGACTTGACAACTGCAGTGATGAGGGAGTGGGGGTGACGAGAACTTGTTGTTTTTCTTCCTTGTTTACTGCAGTTAAGAATACTAGCTAGATTGGCTAAAGATCGTTCTGATATAATTAACTGTCCCGGATTTGAACCCCAGGTTGAGTAAACAATAATCAAATTCAGGTTTTCTATTCGATCCCGGAAAGTGGAATCTGCAATATGTGCAGATAGGATTTTAGTGGTCTGTTCTAAATGTAGTTTTAAAATTCGTTGTTGTTTATTTCAGAAGTAATATCCGGACTAATTTTTACTTGAAAAAAAAAAAAGCAAAAACTATCAAATTGTTTAACAAACAGGAAAAGGAAGAAAAAAAATCTTGTTTTATAAATAATTCTAGTTAAAAAATAGATACTACAGATGTAAAATAAAAATAAAGGTTTTTTTTTAAAAAAAATGTGAGAGAAAGAGAAAAATCATAAGATCTGTAACAGAAAAGTTTGCCTAATTGCTTTAAGACATCTAAAGATTGAAATAATTCATGTTAGTCATATCATGAGAACATCTAATTATATACTTGCAAAGGTAGTTGGTGAAAGAAATAAATGACCGACAGTGAAGTAATAGGCTTTTGATCATCCTGAAAACAAACAAACAGAATGATTGGTCATTCTGATAAAATATTAATCATATTATGACCAGAGTGTAACGTAACTTGATGGAATCATAATAATAACATTTTAGGCAATGTGGATAGTCTTCCTAATGAAAAAAGTAACTTATTAAAATAAATGATCCAGGAGTGTAGAATTTTTGAAAGTATCATTAGTAATCGTGTAAAACGTTATTAAGTATTAGCATTAACTTTTTTTTCTTTCATGAGTCAAAGCATCGGCCGGGAAGCGAACCCGCAGACCTGGGACAACCGCTTGAAATGCTGACCACTCGACCACCAACGATAAGCATATTTAACAATTTCTATTTAAAACCCAAACAGTCCACTCAAAACTGTTGAATAAAATGAACTTGATGAAATATCTAAAGGTTTGAAGCATACATCATTCTGTAAATCGGTTTTGACTACAAATTCAAACTTTGGTTATATATATATAGTAAATTATATATAATTAGTATTAACAGATAATAAAACTTTAAAAATAAAAGTATAAACTCAATATTCTGATCAACACGATAGTTTTTGAGCTGTACATTATAAAAAAAAATGAAAATCATTTAATACATATAAATATGCATACTTACATAGACACTTTCGTCATAAAGTACATCTATACTAAATTGAAACTGTATTAAAAAAAAATGAATGTATGTTCGTATGTATACACACAGGTAAACAACATGAACAATAACAACAGTGTCCTGAACAATAATAAGTTCGATATTTAGAGAAGTTTGCTGGTGAGCAAAATTTTGACCTAATTCCTGTAAAAAAATGGAAGAGGGGGGGGGGGGTCTGAATATGGTCAATAAAAATACAACATCTGTAATTTAGCATATTGAAAGGTCAAACCCATTTCACTATATTTTTAAATTCCAATTACTATCATAATCTTTAGCAGAAATAGTTCATCATGCATTGGCTTATTTGAAAACTATGAAGTTTAGAAGATTAAGTTACTCACATAAGAATGCATATATTTTCAGCATATACACTTGTTTATTATTATATACCTTATTAAATTAAGTACAAACTATGTTTAAATATCTTTTTAAAATCATTTGGCATCTTGTCCTTTTTTAAAAAAAAAATCCATCTTCTTTTTTTTTTTTCAAATCTGTTTTTTCTTGATTAATCAATCTTTTTTTTTTTTAATTTCATCCCAAAAAGTTTTATCAGGCCAAGTAAACCACTTTTTATTCAGAGTAGAAAAAAAAAGTTTTCTTTCAACTCCGTGTTTTAAGTTTCCAAATCCCCCACCACCTATTGTGCTTCGGCCTCATAGACTGCAGAACGTTTTAAGACGTTTTGTAAAAAATATTTACATCGACTTTTGGTGATTACATGACAGGCATTTTATTATATTTCGGATATTTTATATACATATTTAAAATCTACTACAAGTCAAATTTAAAAGAATTAAATAAGAATATTAAAGCTCGTAAACAAACATATCAGATGAATTCTTATCATATATTTTAAAACTAGTAAGCCATTATAACCCTGATCGGTTTAGTGCAGTGATAGAGTATCAATAATACAGTGGCCGATTCTAAGCCGGATGTTCCTTGGATGGATTTCAGTGCTGACATTTCCGGCGCTCGAACTTTTAATGAATTCTCAAGCAGTAAAGCCATTTGACTATATATTTATCATCTTTTTATAAAAACACACATATTATATATATATATTAATTAACGGTTCCTTATCCAGCAGTACTTTTGAAAATAACAATTCGAATTAAATTTAATAAAATAATTTCAACACATTAATAATTTCAACCTATTTTTCCACGTTAACGTTTTGATAAAGAACCCGACTAATCATTACCGATTATCAGGCATAAAGTCTCATTTCATTGTTTTTATTTTGTCCCCTTAGCAGTAATTATTTCTCGAAACATTGAATTTTCATATGTTTCGAAAACACGCAAGCATTTCATATATTTTCTCGATCTAAAAGTAAAATGCAATCAATTAATGACACTGTTTGGGCAAATATATATAAAGGTATTAAATATATAAGTATCTAAGATAGGCTGTTTGCCCGAAAGCATTGTAGGTCACTCGACTGACAGTTTTTCTTAGAACTTCAGTTTTAAAGCTACGTCATAAACTTTAACGAAGCAAACTTTTGATATTATATACCTTTGGCAAAAAGTTCGTTCAAGTCTCGCAATTAAGTTTGCATTCGAATTCTATTGCGTACTTTCTTTCCTGAATATAAAAATTTTAATAAATACAAAACTTTAATCAAACACCTTTGGCATAAATTGGTATTTTAACAAAATATAAAAACCTGCTAAAATAAACGTAAATTAATATGACACTATTTGAAAAGTGTATTTACCATTTTCATTACTTATGATAAATAACAGAAAAATAAATCCATTCAACTATTTTTTATTAGAAAAATATAAACAAGTTATTATTACATTTTTAAACCGAGTAATCGGTTATTATGTACAAATTTAAAAATAATAATAATAAAAATATTATTAACAATAATTTACAATTTTTAAAATAAATAAAATAAAAAATCAAATAAAAATCCATTACACAATGTTAAAACCGGTATCGCAGAGTTGAAATGATGTTTGTAGCCGACGTGCTAAGCATATTACGCCACGTAGCGGAGAAATCGTAAAGATTTCAAATCAGCTGGATTGCTTGGGAACGTCATCGCGGCGGCGAAATAAAGCAAGCTGCGTTTTAAATTGGTAAAGTAAATGTTTGTGTGAAGTACGTTAAAAGTAAAGTTATTCCATATTTATGAAATAGCGCAACTATTACGCTTTCCTGGTTTTGCCGATTTTTCACGGGGTTCCGCCTGTTTTTCTTTGAAATTAGGTAATGATTCGCGTCGTTTTTTAACTGCTGGACTGAGTGCGTAGCTAACATTACTTTGGTATAATAGTTCTTTAAATACACCCAAAATATTATGATTCTCTTTCGCAGAACATTCAGAAAAACCGTTATTCCAATCGATTGTTGCTAAAGTTTCAGCAGTTTCCCGTGGAACTCGTCGCATTTCTTCCAAGTCCAATTTATTTCCTACTATCACAATCGGAACATTATGAGGCTTGTGTTCCAAAACTTGCTCCCGTATACCTTTCACTTCTTCAAATGTAGCGTAATTGTCTATAGAATAAACAAGAATAAACGCATCCCCATTGCAAATTGATAATTTTCTCATCGCAGGAAACTCATAAGCACCAGAAGTGTCCAATATGTCCAAAGTTAAAATGTGACCGCTTATTTCATATTCTCCTCGGTGTAATTCTTCCACGGTCTCCTTATATTTCGGCACAAAGGTATCGTACAAAAACTGAGAAATAATGGCGGTTTTGCCAACTTGCGCTGCTCCCATCACAACAACGCGATAATGGTCCTTATCTTTTTTCATTGGTGTTTCTGCCGACGTACTGGCTAAATTCGTGAGAATTTTCAAGTTTCCCGGAGCTGGCATGACGAACAGGCAAACAAAGTTTTTTTAAAAAAAGAAAGAGTAAAAAAAAAAAAAAAGAAAAACAAGAATTAGCGATCAATTAAGAGCAATAGTAATAAAATTACAGTACAGAGAAAATAACTATTAATTAAAATGGGAATACTATATCTATATTTTTTTTAACGGAGGTAGAATTCTTCAACACGTGTTGATTTCTAGAGCAATTAATTACGCAGTTTATCTTCACTAGTAAAATGAAAATCTCAGCCGCTGTCTTTACGCTGGATTAAACTATGCGTTTTATAAAATCCAAAGATAATAAAAAGTTAATTGAATATTTATATACTCTTGACTAATGATTTGCAAGAGTTTAATCAGCAGCGTTTATCCGCCTCCGCTGAAGACTTGGAACAGTTTTGTATATATTGGAATGAATAAAATTAAAATGTAATAGCTAAAGCGTTTACCTTTAGGTCGCTCCAGCCCGATTTCTTCTGGTTAACACGGGAGGTACAAGGAAAAATGTGGGGTTTGGGAGTTAGCGAAACTTCGTTCTATTTCTAACTACCTCCGTAGCTACCAAATGTTCTGAAGATAGGGTTGATTTCTTTTATATATTTTCACGTGATAATCTAGCAAATCAGATGGTTTGCTCACACCCTCTTATTTACAGTCTGCTCGTTATACTAACGTGACATGGATTTTCTCGTTTGTTTCCACCCTCTTTAGGAACATATACCCATAGTGCTATTGGCACTATTCATAATTATTTTTGCTTCTCTCAATGAAAGCAAAATCAATGTCGCTTAAGATGACGTCAGGCATAATCATTCAGAAATATAGCTATGAATGAAACGCCTTGGAATCCAAATTTTATTTTAGTAATACAGAGGCCGCGACTAGCGACATTTTAACTGTTGAAATAATCGGATGAAAAAGAGAGAAAAGCTGCATAAAAATTAACTTCAACTAGAATATTAGAGAAAATATTATTGTTTTAATTTTGAAATTTAAAATATATTAGTTTAATGATTTCATAATTTTAAAATAAACTTGATTTAAATAAATAAAAAACGAATATTACAAATTTCCATATGGAAAAGATTTAAATAAATGGTAAACAAAAATATCTTATTACTTATATTTTACACGCACACACATATTTATATATATAATACGATTTTTTATTATAATTAATTTCTTACAAAATTAATATATTTAATGGGGAAATAAAAGGGAAAAAAATAGCAATATATTGAAAAAAATATATTGAAAAAATTATGAAGCGGGTAGATTATGTAACTTTAAAGGGAAAAGAATTATGAAAGAAACTATGAAAAAATAAAGAGATAAATAGAAAAATAAAACTGACTAATAATCTTTAGCATAATTCTAAGTACTTAAGAGTAGAAAGAATAAAGCACAAAAAGATTTGAAGACAAATGATAACAATATAAATGAGTTGAAGTCTTTCAGAAAGAAAATTTTGCTGCAGAATCAATCACAAAATGTCAAACATCCAAATTAAAAGATCATCATCATCAACTATTATTTCAGCATTAATGTCTCTTCAAGTTTAATCCAGTTTCTGATTCATAATCTCTCTACTCCACGTGACACTAACAAAAACCTTTCTCAGATTATCCATCCATCTTTCACATGGTCGCTTTCTAGATCTTTTTCAACTTCTTGGAATCCCATTTAAAACTTTAACTGTTCATCTATTATTATTTCTTCTAGCAGTATGTCCAGTCAATCTCTACTTTGATCTCTTAATTTGCTATGATGTTAGTGATATCTGTTTGTACTCTCACTCATGCAATTTGTTTTCAGCTTCTTGTTATTACTAATGTACATCTTCGAATATTTTATTAAGTGGTTCAAGTCTCTATGTTGCTTTTCTGTTAAGTGACCAAATAAAACACATTTATTAAAAACCTTTCTTTTCAAATACATAGGTATATTTCAATTTAAGAGTGTTATTTCTATCAAAAGCAACCTCAGTTTAATTCTATGATTAATTTCATCCATTACGTTTTTATCCCTGTTAATAATCTGATTGATATATTTGTAATTGTTAATTTCTTTTAATTCATGATTACCAAACTGTATTTTCTTTTTCTGAAAAAATCATTGAACCTTACTGTAGTAATTTTAATATTTATCTGTAATCCTACTTTTTTACTTTCATCTGATAATTCTTGCAATAATATCTGAAACTTTGAAACATTATTTGCAAAAAATAATCACATCATCTGAAAAATGTAGAAACCTGAAATAATCTCCATTTATTTTTACTCCTTCAGTTTCCCATTTTGATTAGAAGATCAGTATGTGATATATCTGGGTCTTTTGCACTTTTCTGATTAGTTTGATAATCTTCACAAAACTCACTTTTCAATTCTTAATTTTTCTTATCCTTTTCTTCTGGGATTAGAATATACCATACTTATTTATGAGGAGTTATTAATAAATAAATAATTGAATAGTTTATTGCTTGAGAACTCATATAGGGTTTGAACTCTGGAAATAACATAGAGCACCAATACATGGATCTTGTGCACAACAATAAACCAATGATAATATTGTGACAAGAATAATTAAGATAATCCTATAATGAAAGTACTTTTTAATAAATAAAGATAAATAATCTATAAGAAAATTCTTTAAAAATGTATTGGCTGTCATTAGAAGATATGACATTAATACGTATATATAATAAATAATTCATATAAATAAACTATTTAAAAATGCAACTTATCGAATCATGCATTAACATGAAAAATTACTAATACACTATGATAACATATTTGTATGTATATTAACAGAAATAATTGTTGCTAATTTTCCTGGACCAAAAAGAAATGAAATGTATCAATTTTTAATTAATTGTTTTAAAATTTCTTTGGTAGTCTTTTGATAGCCGATCACGGCCACTTGATGGCATTGGTTATATGTTAAAACAATAAAATGTAACATTACCAGGCCACGATTTTTAAAATATGGTGACTTTTTTTGATCCCTTTAATTTATCCTACTCCATCTTTAATATTTCATTTTTAGGGTTTGTTTTTGGCTATACAATGATTTTTTTTTTGAGGGGGGGGCTTTAACTTTTATTTTTTAAATCAATTTTTATTACCTTTTTTAAAAAATAAAAACAAACAAAAAATAATTTCTACCACTAACTTTTACAAAGTATTTCTCAATCCACTCCATACACCCCAAAAAGTAAAATAAGATCAAAACTTTTGACTTTTTCAACTTTTGTTTTCTTTTTTTTTTTTTTTTTGGTTTAAAAATACGGCCACTTTTTTTTTTTTTTTTTGCCTATAAGGTGATATTTTTCTTGGTTTTATTTGTATACTGCTGATATTCTAAAACTTTTATTGTTAAAACCAATTTTTATTATCTTTTTGTAAAAATAAAAGCAAACCAAAAATAACTTTTGGCTCTATCTTTTGTTTCACTGAAGACAAAGTATTTCTCAACCCATTCCCCCCAAGAAAATTAAAATAAAATCAAAACTTTTGACTTTTTCAACTTTCCTTGTCTTTTTTTTTTTAAAAAAGACCGTGACTATATGGTGATTTGCTTTTTTAGGCTTTATTTCTATTATGCAATGTCTAATTTGCTTTTTAAAAAAAAAACCTCCTGTTAATTACATTTTTTGATCTTTTCAACACACCACCACAAAAAATTACAATAACATCAAAACTTCAGACTTTTAAATGTTTCGTTTTCTTTTTTCAGATTTAAAATATGGTGACTTTTTTTTTTGTCTATACGGTGATTTGTATTGTATGATTTATATTTTCCCTTACTATTAGTGATACTTTTGATCCTTTTATTTTTCCTACTATGTTTTTAATATTATATTTTTAGGAATCGAATACCTTAAGTCTCACAATTTGTTCACCATTTTATTTGTCTTGTATAATTTTTTGTGAAAGTGTGAGTTTCTGCATGAGCTCAGCTGAATCATGTTTAGCCCTATCCTTTCCCAATGTTTTGCAAATTCCAAGTTGTGTAGGAAAGGGTGGGGATAGTGTGACAATTCTTAGTGAGTCAGATTGTGTGATTTAAGTAGGAATGAAATTATTCTACTATGGAGATATTAAAACTTGTGGCCACTTGAAATCCAAATACCATCAGATGATATGGTAATGACCAATGAATTGAGAAAATTCGCATAAAATGTCTTGAAGCACAAAACAGGTTGTAATATTTCTGTGCAAAGCCATCAAGCAGTCTGCAATGGCTAAGATAAACACAACTGTTTTCTTAACCATAAGTGTAGGCCACGGAAATGGCATTTTCATGTGTTTTAACACATGAACAATGCCATCAAGCATGACTGGCTATCAAAAGACTACCAATTCCTTATATCAAATACAATGAAGACAGAATATATCTATCCCCTCCCCCCAAAAAATAAACAAAAATAATATATATTAAATTTTCAAATTTAATAAATTTTACAATATTGCAGCAGCCAATTTTTATCTCAGAGTCCATATATGATGATCTTTAAAAAAACAGTCCTTACATATTAGTCCGATGATTATACAGGCACAAACAAATGTATATATTAAGACCTAATTAAACACATTTATAATCTTTTAAAAAGACAATGAATTAACTTTTTAAGTGAATATTAGATAATATTCAGATCAGGAGAAAGTTGTTAGTCAAAATTTTGGTTTTGCTGCTAATTTTATGATTTAAATATGTTGTGATGTCATGAAAAAATACTGGGATGATTAATTGATCATCTGATGAAAGTAAGGGATACACACAATTTACTGTCCAGCTTTAATTACTACTGAATGAATTTTTTGAACAACTTTTTTTATCCAATGAAATGTTTAAAATTTGGGAACTGCCCACTACTGAGGACTATACAGTCATCCACTACTTTCAAAAGATGGTCATACACTGAAATAACCATCTGTGAGATATTTGTATATGTATAGTCAAAATAAGTGTGATAGATCATATGACCCTATCTCTTAAGCTTGTAAGTTATAAACAATGAGCATTGCCAATTCCTCTACAAGCTTTATGATAAATGCTTAGCCAGAGCCAGCACTTAAAATATCTCTGTCAGGAACCCCCTCCCAAACCTCTGACCATGGTTTTGTGCTTTGGCACTCCTCAGAAAGGTATATATGTAGCATGTTATCCTGAGAAAAATGCAAAATCCTACAAAGTGATAACTATGAGCTGTGGATTGGAATATTTTCATATAAATCATAGCTACGCTTTCATTTCCATTTTGCAGGACATAAAAAAAACTTCAGTCTGCCCCAGTGATTGTAAAAAAAAATCTTTTGCTTTTCTCTTCTATTGGATTACATATATATTGCTAAACATTTAGTTATTGCAACATCATTCCATGCAAAAAAAATTTTAAAATGAAAATAGTAGCCATTTATTTCGGTAAATAAAGTTCTAGGTTGCCACTAAATAAGTTTAGTTTTTGTCATTTTTGCAAACAATTTGATTCGATTCAAAACGTAAATATGTGTTTATTTCCACTAAATAAAATTATATGTTACCAATTTTGTATTAAATAAAGTTACCAGTCATCATTTATCAAAATTAATGGATTAAGTTTGTTAAAAGATCCCATGCAGATATGTTTTACAGATCGCAAAGCTGTGTGTGACAGCTCTTTACCGGATTAATACATACATACCAACAAAACTTCAAAATTTATAATTCCAATATTCAAAATATTCATCTATTTGTTTTCATATTAAACATATAAAATTGAATCCAGATGAATAATTTTGATAAAAAAATATTAATAAATAAAATTGATCTGCACCTGCAGTGGGGCAGGTATATTGCTATGGGGACTTCAGTTTAAGAGTATTGTGTTCTGCCCAAAACAACTAAAAATAGATTTCAATTTTATTACGTTTCAGCTTATATGTGATGTGATGTACTGTAGCTTCTTCTTAAACGAAATCAAGAATCTCTCAGCAATTATACCAAGAGAAACTTGTTAGCTACTTAATTTTACATCCCCCAGTCTAAGTTTTCCCTTATTCCGCTCCATCCCATTTCCACAACGTAATCTTTGTCACCTCTATAGCCTTTACATCTAAATCCCCCTTATCTTTTTTCAAACCCAGCATAAAAAAACCAATAATCTACTTTTTGTATAATCACTTTTTTCACATTTATTTTTCCATAACTTCATTATATGTGCCATTTCTGTTTTCAAGCATTTACATTCAATGATGACCAGAGCACTGTCTTCCCCCTGCTGGCCATTCACGCAACTTAAACTGCAGCTTGAATACGATGAGGTTTTTTATAAAATTTATAATTAAAAAAAATCATCCAACATATAAATATTTAATTTTAAGCTTTACAAATCTAAAAATAAGAAAAATGAATGTAAATATGAATGCCTCCCTCATCAATTGAAATTGAAATGCTATCGTCATCAAAAATTATAACTACTTTAAACTAGGTAATGTTTTCGGCTATCGAACTGTATTAAACTTGGGGATATTTTTAATTATTGAAGCAATACAGATGACATCAGTTATAAAATTTGCTGTCAGTCAAATTCAAAAGATGAATTTATTACTTGTGAAACATAGGCGAATGGAAAATAGAATATTTAAAGAGACATTTAAGTCTCACACTGATTTAATTATTGCCATCCGAAATAAAATCAATGGAGGAATTTTGAGAATTTTAACTGAAAACCCGGAAAATCGTAATCTCAGATTAGAAAACAATGAACGCCAGAAAATGACAAAAACAGGATTAAAATTCTAAAAGACAATTTTATCTTAGGAATTACCACCAATTCGTCAATATTTTCTGTGCAATCTATATATGATCATGTAGGAAAATTTGCTAATATTCTCTAATCATGTGGTATTAAGAATTATTCCTTTGAACTTATAGAATGTATACATTTAATCATACATAAGGATATTATAAAATTAATCCCAGTATTTAACGTTGTACCGAAATGAATATCAAATATTAAATCACCCCACATGGTTATGAAACTCAGCACTGCCCTCTGTGAAATAAATATATAAATATATTACAGTCCTAATATTTATATATTTATTTCATAGAGGATGGTGCTGAATATCGTAATTATATATGAGTTTTATAGATAGAGAAGGCATATGATAGAGTAAATAGAAATAGACTATGGATAATTTTAAAAAATTTGGGAATGAATGAAGCTTTAGTGGATATTATTAAGAAATTACACGTCAATTAGGGGATATAGAATCAGTTAAAGTTTAAAATGGAGTGGGACTAAGGCAAGAATGCCCTATGTTAACTATTTTGTTTTTGTTGTATTTGAGTGAAATGGAGAGAGCAATAGAAAGACTAGGAAGAGGGATAGAGATACTGATAATAGGTGGCAAGGGAGTATATACTTTGTCGGGTCTTTTTTGAAAATGATGTCTTTTTGTGTGCAGAAAGAAAAGAAGATATGGAAGTTATGCTGAAGACATGTGCAAGAGTGGGTAAAGAGGTGCAGGTTAAATTTAATGAAGAAAAATCCAAATATAATGATGGTTAATGTTGGGGAAAGAGAAGACGAATTTTTATTGGAGGATATAAAGTTAAGTATGATAAATAGATGTAATTATTTGGGAATCATCTTAAGTAAAAAGAAAATTGTTTGGATGAATGGGAGAAAAAATTGATAAATGAAGCAAAGAAAAGAGAGGGATTGATAAAGAAATTAATAGTGTTTTTATATAATAAATATGATATAGCTACAATTGTATGGAAGGGAGTTGCAGTAGTAGGGTTAACATATGGTAATGATGCATTATGTGTTAGTAAAGGATTATTAGATTACTTAAAAAAAGTGCAAAGGGAAGTAGGAAGACATGCATTAGATGCAGATCTGTGGACAAAAGAGGCAATTCAAGGAGAAATGGGATGGTCAAGTTTTTATATGAGAGATACAAAAAGTAAAATGAAAGTATTTGGTAGGTTGCAGTTTATGGATAATAAAAGAATAGCCAAAATAGTATTTAATTGGGTTATGATTAAAGGGCAGGCAACAAAATGGGTGAGAAAGGTAATGTGGTATGCAGAAGATTTGGATAAAGAATTTATATCAGTATACTTGTATAAAAGTTGGGATGATTGTGTTAGGAGGATTGTTGAGTGTTATAGTGGTAAGGAATGGGATAAAAGAATAGATGCTTTAATAAAGAAGAGTGAGTTGGAGAGATGGAGAGTAAAAAGAGTTTAAATATATATAGAAGTAAATGGAACAATGGGTGTGAGTTAATTTATGATAATAGCAAGGAAAGTAATTTATTGTTTAAGGCTCAAACTGGATCTTTAGCAACAAGAGAATATACATGTAAATGGAAAAATATGGGTGATTTAGTTTGCAAATTGTGTAGGGAAGGCATAGAAAATATTAGGCATCTGTTAATTGAATATAAATTCTTGAAAGCAGAAAGGGTACTAATAATGAAGCTATGGAAGAATAAATATGAACAAAGTGATTATACAGAAAGTGGGTTGTTGATTTTTATGCTGGGTTTGGAAAAAGATAAGGGGTATTTAGATATAAAGGCCATAGAATTGACAAAGATTATGTTGCGGAAATGGAATGGAACAGATTATGGGAAAACTTAGGGGGGGGGGAATGGAAAGGGAAGGTACAGTGGCTAACAGGTTTCGCTGAGCATAGTTGCTGAGAAATTCCTGACTCTGTTTAAGGAGAAGTCAAGTGCATCACATCACATGTCGGGTGATTTAATTTAAGGATATTATTGATGAAGCTTGAACTTCTTCATTTCATTGTTTGATAGTTGATACAAGTAAGGATATTTTGGTAGAAAAAAATAGTATTATATATAAAATACTGATCAAAAATTGAATTCAGCTAACAGGCAAAATTTCTCATTATTATTAAGCTTATTGCACGTGATAGTCATAGGGATAAAAAAAAAATTTCTAGAGAAAATAATCGTGATTTACAAAAAATGGTTGTTTTAAACAATGAGGATTGCCAATTTCTCAACAAGCTTTGTGATAAATGCTTAGCTAGAGAAAGCATTTAAAATATCTTTGTCAGGACCCCCCGCCCCAACCCTCTGACCATGGTTTTGTGCTTTAGCACTTCTCATAGAGATGCTAGGATAGGTTCAAACACTAGATCTATCCTAGCACGTCTCTGAGGAGTGCCAAAGCACAAAACCATGGTCAGAGGTTTGGGGGCAGGGTCCTGACAGATATTTTAAATGCTTTCTCTAGCTAAGCATTTATCACAAAGCTTGTTGAGAAATTGGCAATCCTCATTGTTTATAACTTACAAGCTTAAGATAATAGGGTCATGTGGTCTATGACTTTTATTTTGACTATTCAATGGTTATGTTTACCTCTGTAATATTAGGAAAATCAAATGATGTGCCTGATTATTCACAAGACAGTATTTTACCTTTACTTCAGCAGCACTGTGATATATAATGCGTAGAAAGATATTCTATTTATTAATGATATTGAAGTCCTTTTAAAATGTTTAATAGATCATCTCTATAAGAATTGAAAAACTTTAAGAATTGGCCAAAATTTTATAAATTGATAATATATCATTCAGACCTCTCAATGAAACAAGATAAGCATTTAAGTATTTTGTACTAAATGCTCTGGTAAGAGGTTGTGATATTTTAATAAGTTATTGCACAGAACAAGGTGAATAATTCAATGACCCAATAAATAAATATTGTTCAAAAATTCATCAAAAAATCACAATATTGAACTAGCATGTATAATTCTTCAAAATATATTTGCCAGAATTATTAGCATTAAACTAAACTTTGCAAAGGACCAATTTATTCTCAATTGAGGCAAACCAATTTGTAAAGGCACAAATTAATAAACTAAGAGTACTATAACTAGATAATGGATGCTGGAGTATTTCAAACAATTTTAGATTGAAATGATTATATAAATACTTCGTCAATATCTAAATTTATTCAACTGCTTTGTAATCATTTAGATGTTAGATTTCTGGAGGAAATATAAATAATTGGAATGACTTGGATCATTTTGTTATGAAAAATAATTTAAACATAGTATATGGAAAATATAATCTAAAATGTATATTTGTAAAATATGAATCTAAGCATAACTACAATTTTAGAACCTTATAATAAACAATAAAAAACATATAGCTACATATATATATATGTTAATAATACTTACACATGCAAAGGTTTTTTTCAGCATATGGCTTCCCCTTTTGTCTTTTCAAATGTTAGTCATATATTTTAATATTAATGTGATGTGATGTGATGTGATGTATTATGGCTTCTCCTTAAACGAAGTCGAGAATATCTCAGCAATTATGCCCAGATAAACCTGTTAGCCACTTTCTTTTACATTCCCCACTCTAAATTTACCCATAATCTGCTCTATCCCATTTCCACAACATAATTTTTGTCAACTCTATAACCTTTATATCTAAATCCCCCTTATCTTTTCCCAAACCCAGCATAAAAACCAATAATTCACTTTCTGTATAATCACTCTTTTCATATTTATTTTTCCACAACTTCATTATATGTACCCTTTCTGTTTTCAAACATTTACATTTAATTAACAAATGCCTAATATTTTCAATTTCTTCCTTACATAATTTACAAAATAAATCACCCATATTTTTCCATTTACATGTATATTCTTTTGTAGCTAAAGATCCTGTTCGAGCCTTAAACAATAAACTACTTTCCTTACTATTATCATAAATTAACTCACACCTAATATTCTGTTTATTTCTATATATATTTAAACTCTTTTTACTCTCCATACTATTTCTCCATCTCTCTAACTCCCTAGTCTTTATTAATAAATTTATTCTTTTATCCCATTCCTTACTACTATAACACTCAATAATCCTCTTAACACAATCATCCCATCTTTTGTACAAATATACTGATATAAATTCTTTATCCAAATCTTTTGCATAGCGCATTACCTTTCTCACCCATCTTGTTATCTGCCCTTTACTCATAACCCAATTAAATACTATTTTAGCTATTCTTTTATTATCCATAAACTGAAATCTACCAAACATTTTCATTTTACTTTTTGCATCTCTCATAAGAAAACTTGACCATCCCATTTCTCCTTGAATTGCCTCCCTTGCTGTCCACACTTCTGCATCCAATGCATGTCTTCCTACTTCCCTTTGAGCTTTTTCTAAATAATCTAATATCTTTTTACTAACATATAATGCATCAGTACCATCTAGTGTTCTGTAATGGAAGTAAAATAATATTAACAAAATAATGCATCAGTTAAATAGAATAAAACTTTTATATAAAGATCCAATATGACTTCAAATAATTGACTATATAACATAATATACAGAATAAATAAATGTATACATTATACAACTTTATATGTACTGTTTTATACAATTTTACATTCATTTTTAATTGACCAGTTGTTAACCAAATTTATTAAAGTTTTATAAATATTCATACAATTATTTAAGTTACACTTAATGTAATATATTTTATATATTTGTTTTAGTGTTGAATGTATAAAGCAGGACCATAATAAATCATATTGCAAAGATCACAGCTAATTTTATATACAACTCCTTTTATATTTTACATCATCTCTTAATTTATAATTATCTATTAATTTATCCAGACTTTTACTATTTGACCATCCAATACTTATATGCTTATTAATATAACTTTTGTTTTTATTAATGTATTATACCTTTTGGGATAATATGAAAGTTTGATCCATTTCTTATTTGAACTGTTGCTACTATCATCACTAGAATAATTTTGTGTAGAAATATTATTATTTAATATAGATTTCTTAGAATTAAACATATATATGATAAACAAAACAAATTATAAATTTTATAACTTGCTTTCAACTTGCATTTTATGATCACTAGATGGAGCTGTACCAATAGCTCCTAACAAGCTTTTGTTTACATAAATGCCGAGAGAGATAGAATTCAATATTTTTCATTGTCTCCACCTTCAGACCAGCTGATTTCAAGCTAGTTGGCTCTCACCAGTGAAGGGTAGGGACTAGAAACTAGTTGGCTCTCATCAGTGAAGGGTAGGGACTAGAAACTAGATGTATCTAGTTTCTAGTCCCTACCCTTCACTGGTGAGAGCCAACTAGCTTGAAATCAGCTGGTCTGAAGGTGGAGACAATGAAAGACATATTGAATTCTATCTCTCTCGGTGTTTATGTAAACAAAAGCTTGTTAAAAGCTATTGGTAAAGCTCCATCTAGTGATCTTATATATATATTTAATAGTTTTAGATATTTTAGAATTATACGGTAATTTAAAATTTTTAATAAATGAGAAATGTAACATTAAAATAATCAAATCCTTTAATGATTTAGCTAACTTTATATTAAAGGACTAAGAATATAAAGAACTTGCAGTAGTTTTCACTATTTGTGCAACTTTTCAAACTTCCAGTGCTGATAGGGAATGTGGTTTTAGCTTAACAAAAGCAAAAAAGTCAAAATCCTATAATAAATTAGATAACGAACATTTGGATATTAAGCATTATATCTTGTTAGAAAAGCAGATAAATATAGACAAAGTTTATAAAATTTAGATAAACACAAAGAACATAAAAATATAAAACTAATTATTGAGATTTATTATTATTTTGAAGTTATCTTCTACAATATTTCATTATATAAACTATTTTATAAGTAAACATACAAAGGAATGCTAAATTTTGACATTTTTGTTGCACATTGGTCCATTTAGCGTGCTCAGCTTTTGTATTTTTAGCTTGGAGACAATTTGCACTTAGAGGGAACATTGCAGCCATAGCCATTTCTATGTCTCATAATGTCATAAACAATCCTGGTTATTAATAACATTTTATCAGCTTGAGTTAAAAGCTTTCCTTTGATATTCTTTCAAAATTTGATTTACAGTGTTTTGCATAATAAAATGTTTTCTAAGCATAATTCTAAAATTTTTATAAAATTTAGGAGCATTTATAAAGTTGACACAGACTTAAAAACCTAAAAATGATTAGAAAGAGCGCAATCCTTGATACTGTGACTTGTTGGTAGAAGAAAAATTTTTTTGCAACCATACTTAAATGGGATGAAAGTTGAAATTTTGTTATTCATCTTATTTCAAAAAAATTACAATGCTTTATAGTAAGTTTTTTTTTTTTTTGAGTGAAAGTGAGTAAGTAATTAATCACATGCTCGGTAAATATATATGTAAAATGTACCTCAGTTTATTATTAATAACTACATTGTTATTGATATTATTTAATTTTGTTCATACTATAATTTAAATTTATATATGCATTTTCTACATATAAAAATATATCACAGTTATATATATATATATATTCATTAATGGGATTTGAACACAGACTTTCCAGCTCCCTTCAACTACCCACTCCATCTTATGTGGTCGTGTGTATCCGTTATATAAAATGAAGTGGATAATTTAAGGGATCTTGAAAGTCTATGTTCAAATTCCTCTAATTACATCTAAAGTTCAGTATATACATCATACTTGTGTTCAATATATATATATATATAGTATTATTTCTGGGAGCTTCTGTGTAATAAAAATATAATAACTAAATAGCTGATGTTTCAGTACAATAACAAGTACTTTCCTCAGAGCTTTTCTTTCTCAAATCATAAGAATGTGTGTGGTAAGATTTAAAGTATTTCAAAAATAAATTGTAATATGTACACAAACTATTGAAAATTAAATTTTTTCTTCTTGAATATAATTTTTCTTTTACTTGCATTGAGACTAAAACTCTCCACCAAACATTCTTATGATTTGAGAAAGTAGAAGCTATGAGGAAAGTACTTGCTATTGTACTGAAATATCATCTATTTAACTATTATATTTTGATTACATGGAAGCTCCTGGAAATAATACTACGAATTCATTTATTCATGAAGGTATTAGAATTAACATATGTATCTAATGCATGTTGAAAAGTATCATACACTTGCAAGTCAATTAAAATATGTATTCCATTGCAATCAAAACTTATAAACAAAATGTGCATTAGTATATACGATATATGATATATGCAAGAGGGGCTTGAAACAAAATATAGCAGATATTGCAGCTTCTCTGTAGTGTATATTGTCTCCACATATACATCTAAACTATGACCAAATACTTCTATCTATATCATTTCTAATATGTGATTACTTTTAGTGTACAATTGCAGTAATACTTACATTAATATCACAGATTTATTGCTATTTTGGGCATTATGATGATGGTGTGATCACTATATTTTCTCTACATTGTTTTAAGCCTATATGTAACCGTATATTACCACATAGTTATATTTTACCACAGTTACCCTAGTTTACAAAAAGTGGCAACATTACACAAACCTTTAAAGGCAATTATAATATATAAATTATAAGATCTGCTCCTTTAGATGTCAATAGAAATGACAATTTCTGATCTGTGGAGTGTTTTAGTCTCGAGGCAAATAAAAGAAAAATTATGTTCAACAAGAAAAAAATTAATTTTCAGTAATTTATTTATATATTAAAAGTTACTTTTGAAATATTTTTGTAAAATATTTATTCTAAACCAAAAACTTATGTTACTACAATTAGATTTTATTAGAAAACATTTATTTTTAGGAAGACAAGTTTTAAAAAGTTTGTTGCAATTTCTACAGGTGAACGTCACTTCCTTTTATCTACTCTGGTAAATAATTTTTTTTTAAAATGTTAATAACAATAAATTTAATTATCACTTTTAAATTTTATTTTCTTTCTTTAATGATGTCTAACCCTAAATTAATTTTTGATTTTGAAAACGGAATTCAAACGAAATATTTTGTTCTATTAACTTTTTGAATAGACAAAATTATGTCCGACTAAATGTTCAAATATGGATGAAATTCTCACTGGGGTCTTTTCATAAAAGACAGGAGGGGTTTTCATCTGATCATGTTAATTACAAACTATTAAATAATATATTGTACATGAACTAAATCTTTCAGATGATAACCCCACTTTTTTATGGAAAAAGTCCAGAGAGAACTTTGTCCATCATTGAACACTTTATTGGATGTATTTTATCTATTCAAAAATTAGTAGAACAATATATTTTATATTTGAATTTCATTTTCAAAATTAAAAACTAATTTAGTGTTAGATATCATTAAAGAAGGATTAAAAATAATAATTACTTGTATTATTATTAAAAAATTTTAAAAAAATTATTGACCAGACTACATAAAAAGACAGGCTTGTTTAACCACTAGAAACAGCTTCCAAAAATTGCTTCCACTTTGCTGTATCAACTTTATGTGTCTTGGCATCTTAAAAATAAAATATTTTAAAATAAAAATCTACTTGTAGTCTCATAGTTTTTGATTTAAAATAAGCATCTTACAAAAACATTGCATAAATAATCTTTAATATATAAACAAATTACTGAAAATTACAAGTCATTTACTGTCAATATTTCCCTTTGGGGCAAAATAATTCACCAATAAGAAATTGCCATTCCCATTAACATCTAAAGAGGAAGATCACAGTATTTCATATATAAATTAGATAATTTAATTTGACTTAAAAATTGTATAATGCTGACATCTTCAGGTTTCTTCCAATTAATTTTAAAATAGTAAGTGCAGTAAAATGAAACTATTCATGGTAATGAGTTGTAGATAGACTTAAAACAGTATACAGAAGATATAGTGCACCATCATAACACCTAAAATAGTAATAAATTGGCAACAATAAAGTAGTTCTTATGAATAACATTAAGTGATAGTATCTTTAATTCTGTATTGCCTCTACTCTTTGTAGTAAATGTCAATATTTTAATTATTGTGAAGTTTATACAGAGACATGTTCATTATTAAACAGCATCAATCAATATAGATAAAATATGAAATATATTGATTTCTTATCTGCAATTAGATATAATCTATTTCAAGATATCTGTCCTGCTTTTAGTGGGAAGGTAATTTTTTATTGAAAATAATAAATTTGATTTTAGTGTGTAAAGTCTTTAAATAAAAGACAGCAATAAATATATTTAATATATGTTGCTATTTTTTTTATTTCTTTATTGAAATTATTCCAAAAATCTTAAATTACAGTAAATGTATTTAAAATGTATAACAGCTTTTAAAACAGTCCACTGTAAAGTAAAGATATTGTCACAAGTTCTCTCTCTAAAGAAGTTATTCATTATGTTCTCTAAATGCCAGATGTCCTGCAAGAGCTAAAAGAATGTGGGTGCAACTTAGTCTTTCACTTTTGATGCTCAAACGATTTAATGTGGAAAGCAACAAATCATTTGATTACTTCTTTTTAATATTGGGTAGGGATTTTAATGGTTTTCTATTATTTTTTTATTCTCTAGTTAGAAATCACTGGACACCCATTAGATGACTAATTTTAGATGGCTCTTTAGGCTTATTATGGGCAAAGAATATATGTTTGTGTAAAAAAGAATACAGTGTAATCATAGCACATCAACTTGTCATGATTATTACACTTAAGATTCAAATCCAACTTTGACACATTTTAAAACTAAAAAAAAATTTCAGCCTTCAATTAAGCTTAGAATTTTTCTTGTGGATACTTTGTTAATAGCCCAATAAGTTAACTATTGGTCAGTAAATGGATACTTAGCAATTATTAGATAAAGGGTAAAATGGAATGGAAATACTCTCAAATCTTCACAACCTACTTATTGGAAGAATTGATAAGTACTGATGAATCCTTTACTGTACTATTGTGGAACTATTAGAGATGTGTTTCAAAATAGATGTTAGCCTAATAATTTTTTGTTTGTTCATTTTTATGAGGAAGCTGACAAAAAGATTCTTCTATTCTCATAAAATTTGATGTACCATTAATTAAAATGACAAACAAATAACATTGCAATGTTATAAAATAAATTCCAAATGGTAAATTTATTTAATTGTGCAGGCTGAAAAATTTTAAGCCATTAAATGTATATGCATATTTTATAAATCATGTTTTTGGGAACAACCATGTTTAATAAAATAAAATAAAAATAAAGCATCATTTCAACAGTTAGCACTTGCCCTCATGTGGGTGAAAAAAACCCATAATATTCATGGAGTTATAGCAGAGATGAAGGGCAGCTATAGAAATATTTTTAAAAACAAATTTTAAATGTGCTGTAACAATAAAATTATCAACTGTCTGGAAGAGTTTCCTCACATAAAAGAATAAAAATTTAAAAACACAACCGAATTTAAGTCAATGATTATTACTGCTTTTCACCAATCTGAGGACAAGTAGTATTTTATTGAAATGTTGGTATTTTATTTTAGTTTTATTTTATTAAACACGGTTGCTCCTTAAAACATGATTTATATTATATGCCAGTGAAAACCTTCATTTCAATATATATATATAGTTCGCAAAAACAAACTAATAACAAGCTTTAAGAATACCCTCAACCCCAGACCAATTTTATATATATATATTGTCTATACTAAACTTAAGGTAATTATAAGGACTGGAACTCAAACTTTCAAACTCCCCACAGCTATACAATCCTTGTATCAGTTGTATAAGATGGATTTGATAGCTGCAGTAAGTTTGAAAGTCTGAGTTCAAATCCTCATAATTACATTAAGTTTAATATAGACAATGTACATGTATTTAAATATTACATATTCAGCCTGTATTCTGCCCATCTTTCTTCTGTATGATTAAATGAACATATTAAGGTCCTATGTGTGAGGGGTCAGATTGACTTAAGGTCAACATGGATTTGACAATAATATTAGCATCAACTAGGGACTTGAGCATTTCATCCTGTGTATTTTCAATGATATGGATGGCTGAAGAGTTGGAGAGTAAAAAAGATTGAAGCTTGTCCATTAAAGTTTGAAGATTTGCTATATTAATATAAACTGAGCAGCAATTGTATATATGTGTGTGAGATGATGATATGGACTAACTGATGAGTGCTGGTTCAGTGTGAAATATGTCTAATGGAGATCATTGACCTTTTTTACATGTATGTGGTCATATGTGTCAGTTGTATAAGATGTATTGAGTAGCTGTAGGAAGTTTAAAAGTCTGAGTTCAAATTCTTATATATATATATATATATATATATATATATATATATATATATATATATATATATATATATATAATAGAAATTCACACATATATTTATATATAACATTAAAATACAGCTTTAATTTAAATAACTATCAAAAAGTTTAAATAAGGAACAGTAGCAAAAATGTGGTTTTAAAAATCTCATTACCTCATAAGCTGCAGATCAAGACTCTAGGCTTATTCTCCACAATTTAATAATAATTCAATTATTACTAAAACAGTTTACATATAACACATTTTAAAGCTAACCTATGCGTATATAGATCCAATAAGCATTTAAAGACATCAACATCTCTGCTTTAATTGTGCAAGATTGGTTCACCTTACGTATAAGTGCATTGACAGTGGCTGCTATAGATGTGGCAACGTGGACAAAATGAATTGCATATAGGTCAGGTAAATAAAAGCCTAGATCATGAACAAGTGTTGTAAATGACATTCCATGTCCAATTCTTGAAAACCTCTTTTTCAAATAAAGTATTATCTATTTGTAAACATCACCCAGCATTAAATGACCAATCATCTAAACACCTTGAACAAACAGATCATTTTAATTCAATTTACCTATGTATTTCACTCATATAAACCTAACACAAAAAATATATAAAGAATCTAAACAGAGCCTGAAAAATATGATTTTAAAGGCAACCTACAAGTTAATGCTTGAACTTTAAGACCAGATAATAATTCTAAAAAAAATATAAGCATTATCTTGTATTCTTTATCCAGATAAAAGTATTACAAAAATCTCTGATTGCTATATGAAAAGATCAAAAAATAAATGATTGGTCTAATGCCACATATACATACTAGTTATAGTTAAAAAATCATCATGGTTAGTATCATTGAAAAGAACACAGTTCATGCATTTGTTTTGAAATAACTCAAATGATACTTACGTATTTATAAAAACTAAAAAATATATCAGTTTCACTACAACCACACAGCCATAATATTTTGAATAGAAATCACATTCTGACATACAAACCAAGCAATTGACCAGATTAAGACAGTGGGACATTAATATATGATTTGTATTCTTTTTAGAAAATTAAATATGCTACACTTATCTGTTAACATCAGTGAGTTTTATTTCACCAATCTACCAGAACAGTTTTATCTCATATTTACTCTACTAATAAAACACGAATTATTACCAGTACACTAAACAGAGAAAAAAATTTGCATATACAAGGGATAACAATTTTATGTGATTTCAATTTTTTCTGCATTGAATTGCCATTCTCATGAAATGTTGAAATCAATCAATTAGTTAGTCACCATTAGTCTTGTATCCATTCTTATTGGAAGACAATATTTTTTCTCTAATTGATCTGTTATTTAAAATTATCTACTTTTAATGCCAATATAACTAAATTCTGTTCTTACCCTCTGTGATTATGCATGTGTCAATTCAAACACAACCAAGATTGAACCGGATATTTCAACCTACATTTATTATGATTGAGTGAATGATATTACATGACTTCAAACTAGCTATTAATGACAACATTATTATCAGATAAAAAAACTCAACTTTTGTTGGAAATTGTCCTTCAATAAATTGTAGATAATTTGTGTCTAAACTGAATAGCTAATTAAGAAGTTTTGTAAAACAACATATAAAGGACATTAATCAAGTATTTCAGATGATTTTAATACTAAATGAACAGAAATTCAATTATTCATAAATTGCAAAATGAAGATAGTCAGCTGACATTACTTTACATGCAAAGTGTCATAAAGCTTAAGCTATGAAAAATAATTCCAAATATATCAAAATTTGTGAAGACCACCATAACCTTTACACAAGTTCACAATACAATATACCCATGTGCATTTCTTATTTTATTAAAAAAAACATTCTTCCTGTCAGGTACAAATGTCAACATAGAACTAGTAGAGCACTTATTTAGAATTTTATACTTATTACTGCTGCTAGAAAATCTTTATTATATAACTGCAATATATAATTACCTCAACAATAAAACAGTCAAATTGTTTTCTCATCATTCAGACCAAGTTTGAATCATTGCTTGCTGCACTATCACCCACTAATTACATTGACCAAAAGTCATCAAACAATTAGAAACAAATATAGAAAATAACTAGTAAAAATAAGAGTCATAGATCACATGATCCTAATCTCTTAAGCTTGTAAGTTATAAACAATGAAGATTGCCAATTCCTCAACAAGCTTTGTGATAAATGCTTAGCTAGAGAAGGCATTTAAAATATCTCTGTCAGGACCCCCTCAAACCTGACCATGGTTTTATGCTCTGAGGAGTGCCAAAGCATGAAACCATGGTCAGGTTTGGGGGAAGGGGTCCTGGCAGAGATATTTTAAATATAGAAGATATTTTGTTACTTCATCTTGGTAGCATTGTTTATGCTATTTCTTTTGTTGATGTTACTCTCATAATCTTCAGAGAGATCACAAATATTATATAACAAAACTGTGCAAGTTATCTATTTGGTAACTGCTCGCAGAACTTGGCCTACACTCCCCAATTTATAGAGCACTCATTATTCTTTTTAGGTATTCTTAAATTGTGTTTGAACCAACTAATTGTTGACACCTTTAGAACTAAAATCACTTTACTCTATTGTGAATGTTCTCACAGTGAATATTATAATAGATGATTATTATCCTACTATAGTAAATGGATGTTTATGATTAAATAGTATATCTGAGACTTGTCCTACATCTACATTCAATTAGATCACTCTGTCATCATGATTGCAGAGCAGGCCTTATCTTGATATGTCATACATCTTTCTATCATCAAATGCTGTTAAAATCTTTACCAATCTATTTTGAATCCCATACCACTGGAAAAAAACCAAATTTTATTACTTAAGATGAAATCCTTCTTCATAGATTTATCTTGAAGCGTAGTGATCTTTTAGATCAGAACAATATTAAATCTCTAACTGAATTCACATAAAAATAGTTTTTTTAAAAAATAATAATAATTTTATGTATATGACTACCCACAAACTTGTCCATTACCAGCACAGTAGTCAAATTTTAGAATCTCTGTGTGAACCAAATTTCTTTGCAATCTAATGCAAGGAAAAATACAAACCAAGAAATGACTCATTAACTTTTCAAGCTTAATTTTGAATCTATATGTATTCCATACAATCAATACCCAGAAGATATGCTACACATCTTTTGATTATGCTCATATTTGAATTCCTTAAGACGTTTTGTACTGTTTAATTGCACAATCTATTATATACAGCGATTTTTATATTAAGCAATTCTCTTCTTCAATACAAAAATAATCATTTATAGTCTTACTTTATATAATGTTTGGTAATAAGTACTCACATGCACTTTTTAAAATGATTACCCAGATAAATCATTAAAAAAAATATGACGATTCAAAATTTTTATTATATGTTGATAATTAAGAACATATTCTTTGCAAAAAAAATTATATTCAGGAAGCACTTTTATGAGCCCTCAGTTTATCTAATATATAGTTATTATTCCATAGTCGTTTATTCATATCAGGCCCAGCAATATTTATTGATATCTAATAATTGCATTTACTCTACTGTCTCAGTGCTTGATCTGATTGGCTGGTGATAGTCATAAACGCTTGAGAAGTTTGCACTCTCTCAGTTTAATTTCAATACCGTCTGCGCTTTATAAAATAAATATTATCTACTGAAATTTGTATATAAATAACTGTTGTTGGGCAGGATTTAATCTTAGATGTAGAACAAAATATATATAAATAATAAATTTCAATTAGGGTTTCAATATCAGATGCACAAAGGTGAACTTACTAAAATAACATTATTAAGGGATTCGAACTCAGACTTTCACACGACCCTCAATTCTCCATTCCATCTCATATTGCTGATTCCTGATCACACACGTGTTGAAAAGATTCAACATGTATATGATCAGGTGGATCAGCAATATGAGATCGCATGGAGAGTTGAGAGTCGTGTGACAGTCTGAGTTCGAATCTCTTGTATATTACATTATGGGTGCATGTGTGTGCAAGCCTGTACAATGTATTACATTAAAATAGCATTAATAATTTTAAAATCAAAGTAACCCCATAATGTGCATCAGAAAAAGATAAACTGCTAAAGAAATTGTTGATATTTGTAATTTGTTTTATTTAGGGGGGGGGGGTTAATTGCACAAAAATTAAGATATTCTTTGTTTGATTCAAGTCAACAGTCATAACTCAGGTTCTGATTACAAAAATATTATATTATTTATGGGATGTGAATTATCATCTACGTACTTATGGAACTAAATATAAATTAACGTCAATAAATTTTTATTGTAGTAATCTTTTTCTAGATAAGGTAGGATTAATTAATTCATCGATTTGAGAGGCATTTAATAATAATACGGTGGGGGAAGAATTACTTAAAAAAAGAAAAGTAGATTTTATTATTATTATTATTATTATTATTAGATGCCCTTCAAACTGATGCCAAATGATTTTTCATCTGTTTTTTTTTTTTTTTCAAACTGCTTAGCATTACGATGTATCTTTCAACAAACCTTTTCTAATCATGATATGCATACTTTTCTAATGTACTAGATTATCTCATGATTAAGACCGTCACCAACACTACATTTAAAAGATATCAATATCTTTTCAATGTCCAACTTCTACATCCATAGAGAGTCACAAAAAACATTCTAGCTTAAACAATTCTGGTATTTACCTTTAAATATATACCTTAGATCTAAACATCTTGTCCAGGTATACAACTTTTTTAATAGAATTTTAAATAATCTTTAATAACTTGAAGGCAACCTTGAAATAATGAGGCAAATGGGTACTACAACAAAGCAAAATATATTTAATCATCAGCCATAACAGTTTATGAATTTTTCAGAGCTCTTGTATCTATTTTCATAATCAAAAATGGAAATTAATGAAGTCCATTATGCTGTTTTTTTCCCATATAAAATTACAATAAATAATAAAAATATCATATACAACAAATATATATATATTATTAATAATTTTACATAAAAAGCCTTTTTTGGCATATGGTTTTGTGCCCTTTCAAATGTTAAGCATCTATTTTAATATTAATCAATTATTTCAGATAAAGTACCATCTATTGTTTTGTAATGGAAGTAAAATAACAATAATAACAAAACACAAATAAAACAGAATAAAATTATGATATAGAAATTCAATCAAATTTCAAAGAACTGACTATATAACATAACAGCAATATCACTATTGCAGTACTACTTTAATGGTATCTATAAAAATAATTAAATTTACTTCTTCCCAAGAAAGAAGGTTGCATTAGCCTATTATCATCAAGTAATAACATTAGAAAATCACTGATAGTACCCTGCATTGTTTAGTGCAGTATTAGAGTAGCAGACTTGAATCTAAATGCTCAAGAATGATAGTTCAATTCTGCCAGCTTCTGTGATTTCCTAAAGTAACACAACCAGTTTTTCATAGTTTGTTTTCCTCCTTTAAAAATAATTCATTTTTGCATCTCAACTAAACTTTATTATCTTGAATCTAGGTAGTAATTACATATTCAAACTGTTATGCTTCATATGATAAAGAAAGAAAAACTGTAGTGAATATTAGGATTAAAAATAAGGTAAAAAACAAAGATGCATAAATTTACTGAGAGTCTATAAAAGAAGCTTGAAAGTCTAGGTTCAAATCCTCTCTAATTATATCTAGCTTAAAAGTATATATAATATACTTATATTTAAATATGAGAGTATATAAGCAATACTATAGAAGGAAATTGGCCTTTACATTTGCCAAGTATTCCATCTCTTCATCAATAAACATTTTCAAAGAATAGGTGATTCATCTATGTTTAGAGATTAGTCTTTAAATGAGCCAACTTTTATTGACTGTGCCTAGTTTAGGACTTGAAGCTAATATAAGTCTGATTTTTAGATTGACAAATTACTAGTACAATATAAGTTTATATGTCACAGTAAATTTAACTATATGTGACACTGAATGTTATTTGTTTGAATATATGTAACAATTAATTAAACTTGTCTTAACACATATGATATACATCTCTATGATTTTAAAATGTTTATTACTAAAATCAATGTAATAATGCTTTTTAAGATTTACTTGAAAAAAAGTTATGGGTGTTTTTGAAAATAATTTGGGCTTTTCTCTTTTTGAGTGTGAAATATCTGTGAATGAAATAAGATCCAACCACCTCCATTTATTACCACAATGTATTATAATATCCCAATGCTTTCATATTAAGTCAAGAAGACTTCATTTATCAGTAATCTGCATTCTTTGAGTATATGATATTTAACCTATTATTAACTTCTTCAGATTGGTTTTATAAAATTCCAAATAAAACAGATTTCTTTAAAAAAAGTATGGTTTTCTTGAGGGAATGGACTTCTGCTAATATCATAAAGACTATTTCAAAGATACTCTTATAAAGGTGCAATGGTGTTGGCTGCTGAATACAATGGAAAGGGTCAATTTGTGTTTTAGAAAGGGAAGTTTTATACAAATGTTAAGAGAGGATCATGCAAGATGTCAAACCAATTAAAGGATCTATATATGTGTGGAATGATAACCGTTTGTACAATCATCACAAAATTCACTTTTAAGTCTTCATTCTTCGACATTTCTGTCTTTATTCTTTCGAGATTAAAAAGATTCATTTTTAAATCGTTTTGATTGAAATTAAAACTGATAGAGGTGTATAATTCTGTAATTTTATTAATGTTTACTTATTCTTTTAATTCTAAAAGTTATTATTTTATTGGGATTTATAGACATCTAGATTGTTGTTAGAATGTACTGGAAGCTAGTGAGAAAAAAAATCTGTCTGACTGAAGGGATTTTAAAAAATAGTTCATCGTTTAAGTTGGAGTAGAAAAAATAATTAATTAGTTGCTAGAAAGATCACCTAATATAAGTAAGGAGTTTTTGAATTTTGATCCAACAATATCTCTTTAATTATTCGACTATTATTATGCTAAACTTTAAAGGGCAGTTATACCATCAAAAAATATGTCTTTTATAATCTAGATAATAAAAGTCCCAAAATGACTAAATTGTGGTTACAATTAATTACAAAGAAAAGGAAAAATACAAAAGTGTGTTACTGAAGAATTCATAAGAAGTTCTTACACTAGATGTGACGAAGTTGAACTTGCAATCAATGGGTGTTGAACTCGTGAAACTGACAACACCTCTACATTGAACTGCATCCTGGAATTCAACTCTATGTGAAATTTTGAATATTTTTTCACTAAAGGAATATTCCACGTAACTAATCCATAACCAACCTAATTTATCTTCTAGAATTGTTTACTAATTGAGTATCTAGTTATTTTTAACCAAAGAATAAAGATCCTAACATAAGTAAAATTATTGGAATGAACGTCTTCGTGACGTCATTGAAAGCGTTAACCGGAAGCATGACGTAAAAGGACAGCAAAAACTACAGCAGTTTACTACAGTTTATATTTCCGATAAAAGAGATATCGTGCATTGATGAATGTTGATTTCACAGTTTATCATTACTTCTACAAGTAGTTTGCCAACTGCATCTCCAAGTCTTAACTTTCAATAAAACTTTTCTAGCATTTCGGATTCTTTTAAAAATTCATTATAACTTATATTACATAACAATTTTTTTTTGTACCGTATTTATTTGTTTGTGTTTGTTTTGAAAGTGAATATTTATATTTAAATAAGAATCGAACTAGACATTCGATGAGAAAGAAACATTTTGTTGACTAAACAAATATTATCTTGTATTTCAATATTTACTTATTTTAATTTATACAGTAAATGTTAATCTCTATTCACACAAACGCAGCTTATTAATCTTAGGCGTTTTTTTTTTTTTAAATTTTCTATAGCAACGTATTAATTATAATAGAAGAACGTGCTAATGTAAATAAAAATATATATAAACAGATAATAAAATGTGGCTGACTTTGTTATTATTTTGCTAAATTGCTTAATAGTTTTTGAACCTTTTATCTGTTTAAAAATATGCATATCAGGAACGGAAATTGTTTCAAAAACAAAACAAAAAAAAGCCAACAGAAAATTATTGGCTAGATTTCCACTTTTCTCTATCTAAATTTTATGTATTTAAAAAATGAAATTTTCTTTTTCAGATAAAAACTGTGTAAGCTTAAATAAGATAAGAAATACAGACTTTTATAAATTTATATATAACATTAACTAAACAATATTTGCTTAAAATTGCTAAAAAGTATCATTAGATGGCGCTGTTTTTATTTGTTAAAAGGATGGGTTCTGTATATAATGGTCACTCTACAACTGTTTTTAATATGTCAAGCGTCTTAATGATGTTTAATAATACTTTATGAAGACGGCAGGCAATAAAAAACTACCATTGAAAAATTCATAAAAATCTTTTCCTCAGATACCCTTACTTAGTGATTTTAATAAGTACACATAAGTAGTTTAACAAATTAGTTAGCATATATGCCTTTGCTAATACTATAAAGTAGAGAATTGTAACTTGCTTACAACGATAATAAAATGTCAAGATAGAGTTTATAACATATAAACAATACTAAGATAGCAATTAGAATATGTAACATTTTATGGCACTAATAAACAGATCAATTATGATACTAGTATAACAGATCAAATATACAGCATTCAGTACTAATACAACAAATAAAGTATATAACATATGTATTTAGCAAAGTAATGTTAAGAATGCAACTTAATAATTCAGCAATCTTGTTTTTCTGCCTCTCTGGATTAACAATGTACCTCTACTCTCTAGTAAAACCATAGCAGCTAAAAACTTAAACAAATGTTAAATAATAAAAAATTTAATATCTATTTCAATATAGTTTATTTTTATATCTGCAAAGTTTTATAATAATAAAAAATAAAATTCCATCACTAATTTATTTTCTTTTTATTTTGTATGATAATAATATATAATAGCTTATTCAATGATTAGGTATTGGATATTTTATTTTTTTCAATTATTGTTAGGTTAAGGTTAGGGTTAGCTTTACCTTTTGTGTATATACACCTGGGTCTCATTTTATGCGGTAGATAGGTTCCTCAGAAAACATGCACAAAAGAAATCGCACAAAAATAGACTTAACTTACCTTGAAAAATGGGGGATAGGTTCTGAAATTTTCATAAATTCGCATAAAAGCAAAGCAACAAGGAAAAATTACTTTAAAATTTACATTAAAAAAATAAGGAAATAAAGTATGACTAATACAATTTTTATCGTAGAAAAAAAAAAGTATGACTAATAAAAAATGTCAAATATTTGAAAAAAATTAATATAAGACAAACTTTTTTTACTTTTTTTCTTAACTACAGTATTTAATTTTACATTTTTTCATACATATTTTAATCATTACTGCTATTTGACAGTATGCATTCGTTTGTGAACTGGTAAGACATCAGATTCATGGTATAATGTACAACTAGTGCCACTTTCAGTCTTGTGCTTTGTTAATGGTTTTCTGTTTTTATATTAAAAAAATTAGATCACAATCAAAACAAAAAGATTATACATTATCATTAGAAAGATTATTTTCAGTTTGCAAAATCAATAAAATCTTCATTATTATTTATTTTAAAAATCTAAAAAATTATTTATTTCTATTATATCTAACAAAATACATTTTAAAAGTTTAAAATTTTTGAATATTTATTTTGATATTTTTATACGTAAATATAAATTTATTATTATTATTTACTCATTAAAATATATATATAAGCTAAGATTCTAAATACAGCTTCAGGCCATATTCACGTTAGTTGCTAATATAACGTTATATTTTTGGGAAAAAAAAGCATTTCAAGTCAAAATAAGTTATTAATAATTTAAATTTCTTGATATCTAATAAATATAGTGAAATATGAAAGATATTAAGAAGAAACATGAATTGCATAGCTTCAAAATTGCATTAAAATAATCCACATAAAATGAGACCCAGATGTATATATGAGAAAATGTGGTTAGTTATTTAAAAATTGTAACCTTTTTCATTGTTGAATTTGAACACTAACCAAAGTGGTGCTGCTCGATCCATTTTCTGCAAACTAGGACTTTTACAAACTGATGTTACTTAATATAAAAAATGTTGCTCTAAAAAATCTGAAACTACTTTCTTTCTTTGACAGTTATAAAATTTAAAAACTCATATCTATTAAGAACATTTCGTTACTGTATGTACCAACATTTGTTTTCATATTTATTTACTGCCTGCCTAAAACTGATAAAAAGTGAAAATCGATGCAATTAGTGCATAAAAAAATGCTACAAAAAAAGTCGTGTGAAACATCTTTATTATTTAAGATATGATTCTAACCAGAAAAATGTACACTAGCAATAATGCCATTATTACTTAATCAAATCACAATTTATTATTCCTAATTGTTTGATTCTGTCTTTAGGCAGAAAACACAATATATAAGCAAGCCTTTTGCCAAAGTTCAAATGGATGCACTTAGTTTATAATTTGGTGATCTCAAATATAAAATGTTTCAAACCAATTTAAAACCTACTAAATGGGAAAGTAAGTTGCTTGAATTAGGATGTTTGAAATGTTCATGATATCAATTTAGATAGCACAAGCCTAATATATATACGAACATAGAAAAGTATCACAATATTCCTATTTGGTGCCTGAAGTAAAATAATTTTGACTCCTCTTATAGAGACGGGGGGTGTTCTGAATGAATTTTGAAATAAATGCAATGAAATTATGTACTTTATTAAAATTATAGATAATGCTTCATAAACTGGGCATGTATTATTTTAATATAAATTTTAAATAATTATTACATAGTTAACATTTTTTATATTTGGAAACGAAATATTTATTTAAAATGTTGCTTTTTATTTTATTTTATTGTTGCGAAATCTGGTATAAATTATTATAATTCAATGGCTCAGCTAGGTGAACTTTAGTTATAGCTTGTCTCAGAAACGCACACAAATAAACTTTTGAATATAATAAAATACACTATAATACTATTTACAACATACAATAATTTTATGAAAAGGTATATCAAATACTGTCAAATGTTTGTAAGCTGCAATTTGGATAAATTTTTCCAATGATATCATTTTAATGACATCGGTTTGTCATCTTTCAGTTTTGGTACCTAATGTCAGTTCACCACACACCAGTATTGCTGCAATATTGTCTAAAGATCTATTAGACCACCTATCTTTAAAACAATGCATTGTAATTATGTTATTTATTTAGACTTATTTAGTAATGCCCAGAAAAAAAATGTTCCCATCTTATTCTGGTTTGTTAAATCAGTGGTCTTCAACCTTTTCACACCTGCGGACCGGTAAAAACAAGGATAAGGTTTTGTGGATCAGCAAAAATAAGAATAAGGTTTCACAGACCAGCAGAAGTCTATAGATAAATTTTTTTAAAGATGTAAACTGCTTAGTCTTAGATGAGGTTATATATATATATATAGAGTTTCTATAATAAAAAAAAAAACTTCTTTTTTTTTTAATTTTGAATTTTTTTAGAAAAGTAATAAAAAATTTAATTTTATCCCCTCCCCCCATAAACATCTGTTATAACTAGAAAAACAAATTAAATTTATGTATGATTGATTAGATTTTGTTTTCGTTCTGTTTCTTTTTTTTTAATTGGGTAAAAATGAGTTGAAAAAATAAATAAAAATTGTTTATATTAATTAAAAGTTTAAATTCTTATTACTCTGTTATTACTAACTTTCTTGCCAGTCTACCGCGGATCAGTAAAAAACTTCTGCGGCCCGGCACCGGCCCGCGGACCAAGGGTTGAAGACCACTGTGTTAAATCATATAAAGACATCATATATGTTTAAATGTACAAAGTCTTTATAAACCAGAATAAGCTTAAAACCATTATTATAATGACCCTTAATTATGTTATTGTAAATAAGTAATTTTACTGGATTGTTTTACTGATAGGCTTGTGTAAATTTTTTTGGTATATTTATCCTAATACTGTTATGTAGTTGGAACTTCTATAAATATAGAATTACTTGTTTGATGCGTGTTTAATAAGTATTAAAAGGAATAATAGTTTATTTCATCTTTAGAATTTAAATTTAAACTGCCTTTAGAGTTTAAATGTAGCTGTTTAATTTGATGTATTAATTATTTCATTATTAATTTAAATTATTTGTAGTTGTTTGAATATATGACGTCTTTTGATATCTTGACAAAATAGAATAAAGTGAACCATTTTTATTCTAGTCATTAGTAAACAATTACAAAGGAGTAATGTAGTTTAAGTAGATTGTCCGAATGATATGTGGGTGTAGTGTTCTTTGTATATTTTTCAGATGCAGTTGGATTATATATATATAAATTTTAAATTGTAATGAAAATAAACATGTTGTAATCATTATCAATTGAAATAATGTAGACAAAAAAATCAGATACCAAGTGATTTTCAAAGAATTGTGTATATTAATATTAGCAGATTGTCTATTTACTATACAATCTTTAAATTGTTTTATAAAGATTGCTTCTTTAAATTTTCTCTTTTTTATAATGCCTTTCTTTAATATTTTTGTATGACCTGGGCCAAAGGTAAATCTAAAATTGCAAAAATTTTCATGGTCAAAGAAAACTAATGCAATATTAAACTGATTATTCTTAGCCTTTTTAAAATGATTATATAATAGTTGGTATTCTTTTAGTCTTTTTTCCAAAGTGTATTTTGATTCCCCAATGTGTGACTTTTTGCATCTACATATAATTTGATATATAATATTACGTTTTGTGCATTTTAAAAACAGTATTTATAGAATTATTTATCAAAAGATAAATTTTAAGAATGAGTGAAATACGGTCCAATCATTGATTAACAATTACAATATTACCTATCCGACTAGCTATACATAAAATATGCATAGATACCAAAGAGCAATAATAAGAGACAAATGATTTACTCTCAGGATTAACTTGATTAGTGAGATTTAATTACTCACCTCGATATGAATTGGAAACAAATGGATTTTTATTGAATCCAATCTATATTTGCAAATGGAAATTATATGCAAAACAATATAATAATTAGTGATGGCTTAAATAAATAATTATAAAATTGAATATTGGCAAAACACAAAATCATCAGATAAGTAATAACCTTTGTACTGTAAAGATAAAATTAAATAAATAAATTACAAAAAATTACAAAGTCATTTCATATAAAACAAATAGTATATACTTTATTTTAATCGTGATTTGATTTTCTTTTCAAATGGCAATAGTTATATTTAAACACATGCAATATTTATTTGCCTTTTAAATTTTCATTTTTAATTCAATATTATTTAAATTCACAAGTATTCTAACAATATGCAAGGCTTGACGTTTGTATCTACATAAGAACCATCTGCTATTTAACGCGCAGGAAGATGCAATAATGGTAAAATAATGAAAGTCATAATATCTTCTTAAAATAACAGTTCAGAATCATCGATACATTCCTCAAGGTTAAATCACTTAACTTCTCACAAAATTATCAGTATTCTCTTCCTATTGTTGGATATTTATATGCTTTATTTTCTATTAAAACTATACTCCTCTTTTGGACTGCAAGTACGAACTCCTTAGATTTATTATCTATAATAGGGCTTTTATTATGGCCCAAAAACTCAATATCTTCTTTTATATCATCATTGATTCTGAGACTTCAATAAACATTTATTATGGACTACATAACCCTTAGTATATGAAACTTCTATAATTAAAAGTATAAGAATAACTCTTAATTTCACATACGAAGAAATATGCATATATAACATAAACATTAAATGTCTACAGTCTGATCTACCTTTTAAACATATCTTATGATGAAGTTGTGAATTAATTTTTGATGGGGAAATCTCAAATAATTATATTAAATATTAAATTTTAAACACTAATGTAATACATTATGTGTATATTTATAAATGATCTTATGAGAACAAATGACAATTTAATTTCCAGTGTGTGTTGTATATAACATATATGTAGTGTACATGTAGGATGCATTTAAATTAAAACAATTTAACAAAGTGTTTTAACGACAAATTATATCTAATATATAATCATTCATGTTAATGAATTGGAATTTAAAAGAAGTTTATTTATATAATGTATACCTATAAGGTTTATGAGTTAAAGAACAACAGAAATTTTTTAATAATAAATGACCTCTAGCATTTTACTATTAATTTTGATAAGTTAAAAGTTTAAAACAATCTACCTATATTATGTACATTCATATTTCAAATGAATCAACATAAAACAGAAAATTTTAGTACTAACTAAATTTAATGTGTCGTTATTTATGCTGATTGATTAAGACTTAAAATTAGTTTACATGTATGAATGGTTACATTTAAAATTAATCGCAAATAAACAAAAAAAATTTGATCAAATTAATTACCATTTAATCTTTTTTTGTTTTCTTTTTGTTTTACAATTTGACAACTATTTGACGCGCGTGTTTGTCTGTTCTGGTGTAGATTGAATTAACATGTAAAATAATTTGAAATGACGAACGCATGAATGCATGAAATGGTTGTCTCCGAGTATTCTTTTATCCAGGTTAGGTAGTAATGATCAATTGAGAGTGATTGACTGACTTTGAACATTTCGATAATACTTATATTGACTTACTGTATATGAATAGCTATTCATTTTTCTGATTGTTTTATACTCCAAGTGCCTGCTTATTAATAATTCATTTGTCTCCCAATGGATATTGCTTCTGGGATAGGGTAAGACTGGAGGATTAAACCCCTGGACCATAATTTACTGTTTACTCTGCCATTCTTAATGACATCAAATCCAATAAAATATTGCAAAGAAAATTGCATAGGAAACAGCAGCAACGTTTTGTCTACTTTTCTTAATGGCGATTGTTAACAATCCCCATTGCTATAGTGTTTTTTATATATTGTTTAGCTGAGTCTTTCAGCGCTGCTGATATCAATATCTTTATTACAACAATTATCGATTTTTAAATATTAAAGTTTAAAAAAAATTACATACAAAAATATACTTTACAGTTTACAAATAAAAAAATGAATAAATAAATAAGTAGTACACAATAAAAATACATTGCAAATAATTTCAAAAACAAAAATACATTGTAAACATATTTAATAATTTCATATGCCAATATTTTAATCATTGATATTACTAAAGGCAAAAAAAAAAAATACTTTAAATATAAACCAATATCTTTGTAAAATCTATATACATATATTTTATATATCACCACTGCCATTTAAATCCCAAAATCATAAATAAATGCATATACTAAAAAAAAAATTGAAATAAAAAATTATAACAACAACTAACAAGAATCCGGCTAACTACAATATAACTATACAATACTACAGTCAAGTTATATAAACAATGACTATCAAGACAATTAATATCAGGTCTAGCTCAAAATACACTACTAACATACAGTATTTAATAAAATTAATATTTTCTAATAATTAACTATAAGAAACTTATTAAATTAAAATATAATAACACTTATGTTCACAAATAATTAGGGTTCCATCTAGAATACTCAACTCATTCATTTTGCTAATAAATTTAATTCATAATTAGCTCGTTATTATAAATAAAATATGGTTCAATTAAAATAACTAAATAATTATGAAAACTCTTCACATGAGACATTCAGCAAGGTACAATGGCTTAAACATTGAGGATATATCTCTAAAGATACATTCCCAATGGCATACAAATATTACCTAACGGCATATGAATATTACCCCACCAAATTCACATAACAAACTACCAAGTAATACGTCTTTAAACACACATACAATAATCCTAACATACGATTTACAAATTTTATTATAAAAATAATAAATTAATTACTACTTCTTTAATAAAAATACTAATTGAAAATTTAACACCAAATGATAATTCTTCCTCGTCATTTTTTAATAAAAATTTTATAATTCTTTTAAAAGTAATCTCAGGTTCATTTACTAATAATAAAAAATAAATAAATTAATTTAGACTATATAGTTAAATATAATGAGGTATTTTACGTAATATCCAACTACCCTTACAAAAGTAACAACAACAAGCAATTAGAACACTCTAATGACTCTTAACATTACACACCTATTTAAATATTAATGTTCAGCGATAAAACATAAATAAAATCATAAAATTTAGAGAAAACGTTGTACAATCTTTATTTATTCATGTGGTATTCCTAAAATATAATATATTTTAATATGGTGGCAATATTAAGTATTTCAAATTGGTGTTGGATCATTTTTAAATAACCACCAATGATTATTTCTTCTATAATAATAATAATAATAATAATAATAATAATAATAATAATAATAATAATAATAATAATAATAATAATAATAATAATAATAATAATAATAATAATAATAATAATAATAATAATAATAATAATAATAATAATAATAATAATAATAATAATAATAATAATAATAATAATAATAATAATAATAATAATAATAATAATAATAATAATAATAATAATAATAATAATAATAATAATAATAATAATAATAATAATAATAATAATAATAATAATAATAATAATAATAATAATAATAATAATAATAATGTAGAAATAATAATAATAATATTATGATAACATATGTTATTAATCAATCATGTGTAATAGTAATAATATTCTAAGTAATTTTTATGAATCATGTGCAAACAAGTAATTTTTAAAACCATTAATTTCTATGGATCATGCATGTGAAATGATGAATCAATGAATAACACTTAGACAAATTAAACTCTCAACAATGAAGTAATTTAAAAAACATTAACAATTTCATTATAGTTGAACGATATTATAGCTATTATACAATAAGATTATAAAAATTAAAAAATAGTTACAAATGGTAATATAAAAATTAAAATTAAAATTGAAATATTTATACAACAAATATTACAAGTAAGTAAAAAATAAGATTGGCTTCATTCCAACTACCTAAAATGAAATAAAATCTTACAGTAATAATGATAATATACTATTTTTATTTAATAAATTAATAATATTCTATTATTTTGTGGTTGGAAAATAATAACAATAAATATCCCATTTTTTAAACTTAATGCTACATTTATGATATCTTAAAAATATATATTTATTATTATGTAATTCTTAAGTATAAGTTTAAATTCAAAATACACTTATTTAAATGCAGTTCAGCCAGACATCATCTTAATATTTTTAACATGTTCAAGTATTCTATACCAAAAAATTTAAATAAAGAAAAATATATTAAAACCTCCCTTTGCAAATTAACTACTTATAAAAAAAAATACTTAAAATATAACTTCATGGGTTTTCTCTATTTTAAATAGTTATATTCTTTAGAGAAAATTAAAAAAAAACTATTAATAAATTATATTGCTTGATATTTTGTATTTTGTTTATTTTATGTTTCACATTCATCATAGCATTCAAATCATTCTTTCATTACTCTCACTTCAATCTGATTCAAATATGCATTTATTTAGGTTTAATGATCTCTAATATTTATAATAATCATAGAAATATTAATCATTCCTTTCTTATTTTTATATTATAACAAGTATTAAATATCATTTGTGATAGAAATTGTTTTTACATCTCATCTTGCCTTTGCATAAACTACCAGCTTCTAACAGTTTAGCTATTACTTTATTATCATTTTAAACTATCATCTACAATGTGATTCCAGTGGTGATAGATAATGCTTATAGTGTGGGATATGAAATAATAACAATAATAAGTCAAATGAGTAAGAAAACATCACAGATACAGAGTTAAAAATAAAAGACCTGTATTTAACATGCATGTAAAAATCCATGTCATGGCTTTATTTTAGCTCTTATTGACTATAAGGAACACAATTATCTATGGCAAAATACTATAGTCCTTTTAAATTGCACTTTACACAAAAAGTGAAGCTTAAAGAATTATATAGCTGAGTGCTTTCAGAAAACTGAAGTCTCCATATTCATGGTCTATTTTGGGAGTGTCAGCTTACATTGAGGTTTTAAGTGAAATTTAGCACTAATTTATGCAAAATTTATTCAAAGTTTTCTTTCATAAAGACCATTTCCTGGAGATTGCAAAGCACAATTCTTTTTGGTTTATTGCATAGTTGTCATTTGCAATAAAGCATGCCTTCTGTATATTTAATAAATTCAAATTGTGTCAATATAGCTCATACCTAACACCCTTTCAAACATATTGCTAATCACTTAGGATTTCATATAACAATTACTCTTCCAACCACCATCCTATATCTTCTACATACTGAATAACTCTATTAACATTGTAAAATATATAAGCCACACTATAAAATAATTTTCAAACCACTTTACTAAAAAAAAAATAAAGGTCTAAAATTCAATTCAAGATGGTTTTAAAAAGTTTTTTTCAGGCACAAATGACCTTGATAAGACATACAATGATATTATACACCTGTTCATTAATTGTTACATTATATAATTTAGAGATCAATACTTCTATATTTCTCTGTATCTCACAGATACCATTCATAATGATAATACATTAATAACTCACCTATGTTATATAATGTATGCATATTCAAGCATTTATGATAAACAAATTTTAAAATACCCTTAGATATTTTAAGGCATTCAATTGCATTTATTTGTTTTCTAATACCACCAATAATAATTATATAAATGGTTTATTCAGCTTTTAAATATTCTAGCAATAATAATAATAATAAAGTACTAATTTAAAAAATATTTTAAAAATATTAGCAAATAATGCAGTATAAATAAATAATAAGATTACCCATGACTTCAACAATTATTGAAACCATGAATGGTGATCTGCTTCTTTTTGACTGTCCATCCAAACAAATAATGATTATTAATTACCTGTCAAAAAATTAATTTCTAAAAAATCTATTCTTCTTTATTTAAGGTAATAAAAAACTAATCTATCTTAAAATTAAATTTTTAAAATATATATTATAATAAACATGTTAATTTAAAACACTATTTTTAAATACTAGCATTAAACTAAAATAATGACAAAAATTTAAAAGTTATGAAAAAGTTGTTCTTTCTTCTTGCAAGTTCAACACTCTTCAAAATTCTTCATCCATTGCCTAGTTATGGGTAAACAGTTCTGAACAAAAATTATTCTCCTCTTCTGGCACTATTCAATGAAATGTATAACTAACAAAATTAAATCCTACAGAATCTGGAAAAAATATTGGTCATCCTGGCAAGATAAATATTTGTTTCAGTCCTTTTCCTGAATATCTACCCAGGCATGCAATATTTCAATAAAACAATAATTAAGGATTTATTTCCATATGAAATAAAATGTCTTTGTATATGTATTTCATATTAATTACAACTGTTATATATGTCAAACACATAGTGACAATATAGTTCACATATAATATTTATATTTTTATTGGTAAAAAAAACATTGATAGAATATTATGTAATATAAAAATTATCCATCTGTCACATTCTTTCATAAGACATCCATATTTCATTAACTAAAAGTAGATATTTCTTTTTTAAAAAATATTCAAGATTTTTATTCTTAAAATTGTATATATTTCAACTAGTTATCTTTTAGGTAAAATGACAGTTTTACCAGCCAAGCATTAATTAAATGATATAATATAAATATTTAAAGCAGATGCATTATAGTTAATTTATTTTAGATAAAAAAATCATTTTAAAAGATATAGTTTGTTTATTGGGTTTTAGTATAAATAAATCTTTTTCAAAAGCGTAAAACATTCAACAGGTATTTTCTTTCCATTTTTTTTTAAAAACATATCATTCTCAGATGTATCTTCATTTAAATTAAGATTTAAAAATAAATTAAATATAAGATGTCCCATTCACATCCATGTAACAAAATAATTATTCTTGCACATCATAAAAAATATCTCTAACTTAGCAAAATATTAATTTTCATTTTCCTTTTCTTGAACTTAAATAACATTATGAGAATGATTTTTCATAAATATTCTTTTCCTATTAGTTAACTTAAATTTACTTGAAAAATTAGATTTATTATAAAAAGACAAAATTATTAAAAATAAATGTTCATTCAATTGAGTATATTAGTTATATAACATTCAAAGTCCTTATGTAACATGAAATCTCCTCCAATCTTGCTGTTAAATTCTCATCAGCATTTGATGCACAATGTTCCAACACTTCAATAATTATTATCATTTTCCATAAAAATCATTGTGATTTTAAAATTAAGCTTCAAGTAAAATTCTCTGATAGAAATTACTGATGTTTATTCCATCATTATTTTAAAATAATTATTAAATTATACTTTTAAAACTTTCAAAAGAAAATAATAATAATAAAGTACTACTGTTACAATTAGATAGATAAACAAAAAAAAATATTAATTATAAATATCACACTAAACTGTACTAATAAATTGAAACAAAACTGCATTGTCTAGACTTGATTGAACCTCTTCTTTTATTCTGGTCAAATCTAGTGATTTCATTGGTTAATTCTGCTTTTAAAACATTTGCTCATTTAAATAAACTAAATTAATTTCATCTTTAAAATTAAGTTTTAAAACTATAAGTCATCATCTTTAAAAATATTATATTAAATTATTTAACACTTATAAATATTAAATACTTTTATTAAAATATCAAATATCTTTATTAAAACAAACATTTTCATGACTCTAAAATATTAATTTTAAAACAAAATATTATATTTAAACAATATAATAATTTCAAAACAAAATATATTATTTAAACAACACACATAACAAAATATATTATTTAAACAACATAATAATTTTAACTTACTTTTTAAAACATTATCTTTAGTCTTATTTTTGCAACTTTTATAATATATCTAATTTTATTGACAAGCTAGAAATCAAAGTTTATTTTCCTAACCCTTGAAAGCTCACACACCAATACAATCACTTTTAATCATGTGACACTTTCAGAACATTCCAGAGTAATATTAAATTATTTATTGTCTAAATAATATTTTAAACAAAATAATTATTTTAAACACATTACATAAAATATTTATTACTATAATTAAACTATTATATTGTTATAATATCTATTGAATATAATAAATAAAATTAATATCTTTTAAACAATATATTATATTATTTTATTACTTAATTTATCTTAAAATGACTTTAAATTGTTTAATACATCTTTACAACCTCAAATTTACTGAGTTTGAACCTCTCCTACCTATAAAATCACAATAATATATTATAAATTACCATAAATTTAATTTTTTTAAAAAATAACTACATTTTCAAACACTATTTAAACTATCTGCACCAAGTATAAGAGCACAATGTATATATTGAACTGGATCCATTTAATAGAAATTATTTTATTGGGTTTAACCCTTATTTAACATAATTTTTAAATTTATATTTTTAATAGTATATGAATGGACTGGCCCTTCAAGCAGAAGGGGGAAAACCACCAATAGCAGAGCTATCAATGGTACCCACAGTCAGACCAAGCTATGCAAAGCTTAACACGATCACATTTCCAGACCATGTCCCACCTTTACTGCTGGAAAATTCCTGCCATCCAAAGCACTTTATTTGTTTAGAGGTAAACCTCAGGTGTCAGCTAATCATAATTCATAATTAGCCTGCTGGATGACAGGCCCACAATCCAGCACTTGAAATATTCCATAACTAGCTCACACTCTGTCTCAGGATTCAGCATATTTACTTAACACATAAAATGACTACACTAATTTACTGGTAATGCAGTGATAAGAGAGAAAGAGAAAATAGACAAAATAACAATTAAGGAAAACATTAATATTTAATTATTTACACATACATATATTTAATATATTTACTGAAGAAAAATATAAATGATTTTAGGCTAATAGTCTGTTAATGAAAGTTCATTCAATTTAAAATAAAAGTCTAGACTGTGATTAGAACATATTTTAAAATATCTTTATCTAGGTTTTCATAATTGTCAATTTTCAACCGGTTGGCTTTTTGGTCTACATCGATGGTTCCAGGGCTTGTTTTGCATGCTTTGTGTTTACAATGGGAGAGAAAGTTGTGTCCACATTTACTTACAATCTAGGCATTGTTCCAGGCATTCAGGTGAGGTTCAGTTGTTTTTCTTTTTGTTGAAGATTTTTGGGGCCTGAAATCCAGCTAAATATGCTAAAGTTGTCTAGCAACACATGTTGCTAGATCTGTGGCTTTTGCATGGATGTTGATCACAGCAATAAGTGATTGGCTTACTACTGCATTTTGAATATTTGGATCTCTGGTTGTTTGGATTCTGCATTCTGTCTGAACTAATGAATGATCTAGAAAATTGCAGCCCTGACTTTATAGCAGTAACACAAACCCGACTAATAACAAATTGATGACTGGAATAATTTGATCACAAAATACATACCTGACTGAAGAACAATAACCAAGATGTAACTTTTATATCTTAACTCTCTCGTTGTTTTATCTTATCTTGATTTGAATCTGTTTTTTAATTAATTTTACATTTCTTTAATTAATTAATTTTTACATTTGCCTTAATCTTAATCTGTTCAATCTTATAAACTAATTAATTACATTTTTTTAATGTTTTACAAATAGTTTATTTTTGCTGAATAAATTTTAGTCTGATTTTACATTGGCTTATTTTATACATTATAAAGGTTTTCTTTACAAAGAGAGAGAGAAAAGAAAAGAACTAAGAGAGAGAGAAAAGAAAAGAACTTTAAATCTATTTTCTAGTTCCATTATAAATTCACCCCCCCTCTTGCTAAGAAGCTTTATTCTAAAGAAAAATATAGTGTAGTACTTTAATTTTGCAAAATTTTATTTTAAAAATCTTAGAACTAATTATATCTTTTTTTTTTAAACAAAATTATGATGCATGTAATGCTATTCACTAGTGATACAATATATATTATCCAAGGAAACACACTTGTCATTTTATATTTTTTGAACAGTATGATGAAAAAGTTGGTGCATTGATATTAGCCAGTATCTGGAAAGTTGGATGTTCCAGTGTTTATATACAGTTTGAAACATTGTATTTATTTGTCATTACATATTCAACATTAGATTAATTTATAAAGATTGATAAATGAATAGAATTTACATCTACTTTGTGAAATTTAATGTTTAGTCATATTGACAGAGAAAGTTTTTAAATCTGTGTTTAATTTGAAGTTTAACCTAAATAATATCACTTGTTAAATTTACTATCTCTATAAAATCTGAATAAGCATCTTACTTCTGTTGGGAAGTTTAATAAAAATACTAGAACACCGATATAAACAGGATTTGGAAAGTGTGCAGTACCCATGTTCACTTATAGTTTGAAGAACTAACTATCTTTATTAGTTATATATATAATAAAACTCAAATTATATAGATTAAGTGGTGACAGAGATAACTTTATTGTATGATGAAAAACTGAAATAATTGAATTAAAGACAAAATGCATTCTTACAAAATTAAAAATACTTTATTAATTTTACAAAATTTTAAAACTTTTAAAATTGTTGAATCATAAAAATAAATAAATGAAAGTAAATTAACATTTTTCAAATCACATTATTAGAAAAAATCTAATAATAAAGTTTATTCAGTAAATCAAGTTTGTTATCTTACAGATTTACTTCATTTTCAATGCATGTAATCAACATTGAGATAACTGCATTTATTGTATATATATATATATTGTAATGGTCAGACTATATATGTTTAAATTTATTTAATTTATATAAGTGATTAGAGTGCCACCTGACATTAAGCATCAGGAAATAGACGAGTGCATATTTTTATACATAAAATAAGCTTTGAAAGTATTTTTTTCAATGTGATGATGCTGACCAATACACAACTCCTAGTTGCAATACTAGGCTAGATCCCATAGAACTTAATGTACAGGCATTGCAATGAGCATAGAATAAGGATCCAGACCAAATAATATTACATATAAAGATGTTAACACACTATTTAAACTAATATCAAAACAATAGTTTATTACAAAATATTATATATTATCAGACAAAATATAATTTTTTCCTTTTTTTTTATAAAACCATTTCTCCAATCTCTTTTCTCTCTTTCTCTTTTTTTAAGTTCATGAACACAGTAGAAAACAATAATTATGCATAAAGTGTTCATGGTTTATTTTCATTTATTTTGAAACATCAATATTTTAATTAAATCTATAATACAACTTTTTTTGGTACCCAAGTATTAGACCTGCAATATATTAGATCTGCTACAACTTTTCACAATCATATGTGTACAACTTAAAATGATAAGTTCATCAAAATGGACCATGGGTACATGATATATTTACAAGATTCACAAAGTTATTGGCAGTTTGAATATGTATGTGAAAAGGTGTAGCAGCTCTAATACGTGACACTAATTGCAGATTAAATCTGAAAAAGTACATTTTTAACAATACTAGAAATATAAATTTTATGCAAAAATTATTAAATATGACATGGCATTATGCAATTCCCAAATGTTAGTTTAAATACTGATATTTATTTTTGTCATGAAATTACAAAACATTCACTAAAGCAAAATTGGCAAAAAAAAAAATACTAAAGTATTATTACATCTATATCTAAAATATTAACAAGTCTAAATATTATATCTATATCTGGCATGAAATTACAAATTGCTTAAAATGAAAATATACTTTACCATGTAATATATAACAGGAATTGTTACGATAATAAAAAAATCATTTATCTGTTCTACTTTATTTTAAAGTGGATAAAATTTTGTTCCATAATGGAGGCATAAAGGTTTTTTTCAAAATGGAGACTTACCCAACATGTGATTCACATAAAAAGTTGTAACCAGCATCTCTTAATTCAGCAGTTTTATAGGCTTCCCAACAGACTAAATAAATTGTCAATTCCCTTCCAGATTTTGCTTGATGGCTTCCAGCAGAGTTGCCATTATTCTACCATGACTTCTCAGGATGAAACAACTTATCAGTCTCCCTACACAGTCCATCAATCATTCACTGTTCTAGAAGAATTCATCTGGCTTTGTTTTTTTCTTTTTGTGCAAAAGGCTCTCATCAATCTCAATGATTTTGTTAGGGCCTCCAATTTTACGTTTTTCTCTGCTAAACCAAGCTATGTTTCCCCCCATTCTATAGATGTTAATTTGTGAGCTCAGTTGTAACTAAATCATATCACTATCAAAAATGGAATTCTGGAACCCTCCAATCATGTTCCCTTACGAATGTCTATTTTATTGTTATGTCCTCTAATGTTACAATGCCAATGCTTGTCTGAAGTGTGGATATACATAACTGCACTGATCTCAATAGTAAGTAAACTCCAAATGTTTATCATTTTGTATTATTTGAAAAAAAATTTAGTATTTATCAGAAAGCACTGAAGTAAAAAACACTTCTGAGAAGAACTTGTTCAAATGAATCTGAATAATAAATGAAAGGAAATTTATCACACTATTGGATGAGATCAGATGAGATCACAGGGTTTATTTGATGGGACTGCAGAGTTAGACATTTATCATGAATGTGAAAATGTGTAGCATGTCCCCTGTGTTGCAGGTCTAATACATAAGTACACCTTTTTTATGCTCAAGCACATTTGCCAAAGAGTAAATCCCTCACCTTTAATATCCAAAATGTAATCATATATATAGCTGACCCTCAAAATATAACAGATTTATTTATATCAAAAGCTTCATAGCATAGTCACATAAATCTTAGGTTGTGTTTTAATATTATTTTTATGCTGGTCTGGTTTAATTTTGGATTTTATAGTTTTGATTTTATATATATATAATATGGGATAATTACAACAAATACACCTTTCTTACAATGGTAATTCTAGGGAGTGGACATTTTAAGTTTAAATCCTGATTTAACAATAACACAAATTAATTATCTAAGATAGTTTTTTTGAATCTGACTCCAATTTACTAAGACTCTTTTTTTAACTGAGGTAGTACTTTGTACCTGACTTCACACTTACAGAAGAAACTGTGAATAAATCCACCATATAGACATAGTATACAACAACCCCTTTAACAGAGATGTAATAATTGTGTGTACATAAGTTCTAACGTACATAATATTTAACTCATGGCAATTAATATGGATGCACTTAAAATTAAAAATAAATCGTTAATATAAAATTCCAATAATTATAGTGTATTCATTATTTTTAAGATTGAACATGTTTTAAATATTTTACAAGCCTACACACTTGTTTTAAAAGAAATATTACACCTTTGATTAATTATCTGACAATGTTATATTAAATAAAACTTTTTTAAAAAATTATTAACAAATCACAATAAATATATAGTAAATATGAGATAAAACGAATTTCTTTTTTTTCTTTTTCAAATCTTTTTTTAATAAACTTCAGTTTCTTGAAAATACAAATAACTTTTTTTTAAAAAAAAAAAACTTTCTTCTCTTGTTTCAATCAATTAATAATAAAACTTAAATGGTTATTACATTAGGATAACAATATAAATAGTTATTTTTTACTTACTAAGCAAAAGTTCTACAGCCAGAATTTGATTTCTCTCACAATGGCAAATATTAATTGTTTTCATTCGTCAGCCATAATGCCCTTTAACAATTTCCTGTCTTTAAAATTTGAAGTTTAAGCATTGTTTCTTCATTTTAATTAGAGATTCATTTGAAAAATAGCATAGTCAGTTTCTAGAGTATCAGGGTAGATTTTACCAATCAGCAGATTGTAGTGCCACCCTGTGCCAACCAGAATAATCAATGGATGCCTTGTTTATTAACAATTATGTATAGTATAAGAGATAGTGGTCATGTGATTCATTGTAGCTTGAATGAAGTGAGAATAAAATGAGAATTCATATTGATCAATTTGGGAAAACTGACTATATATAAGTTTTCAACATATTGTTTTTAGCATCAGTGAACCCTTGGATCTTGTTTTTTACACCTTTGATCTTGTTTTTATTTTAATTACAAGAATTTCAAAAACACTTTCATTATTTAATTATCTGAACTTGCAAAACACTATTTCTTCTTGTTTTTGAATCTCCAAAATAAACTTAATTTGTGTTTTTTAAAAACTTCTTTTTAATTTAATTATTTTAAATTTATTTCTTAACTGACTTATTTTGATATACATTCCTTAGTCTTTGATAAAAGAAAGTTTTAGCACAATTTATATAATTTACAAATTTCTCTTAAATTTAAACACTTTTAGCAAACCTATCATATTATTGAACATTACTTTACAATATGACATTTAATAATTTTAACATTTGAATATACATATTATTATATTTAATATCTTTTTTTTTTACTTTTGAACTGTTTATTCAGCAAACTATCCAACTCTGAATCAACTCTCAACCATGTGGAAGACCCCTTTGTTGACAGTCAAATGAATAAAACATTATTCCTTTCAATATACATATGTGTGTATTATCATAACCTAACATCTAAATTCATTCAGCAGTGATACCTAGATATTGCACAATTCAGGGATAAAGGTTTTCAATTTTTGCCTGTTTGTAATTTGGACTTATCAATCTATGGAGTGCTTCTTGATAAATATTGTAACAATACGACTACACAGACATTAATTGTGGTTTTATTGGCCACCAAAAATTATTATATATTTTTTTTATATTTATTATACCTTATTAATTATTTTGATATATTGATTATTCAAAATAAAATGGAGGACTTTGGAGATAAACATGTTTAGAAAATAGAATGAGAAAGGATAGTTTGAGTGTTGATAGATGATTGTGATACAATGGAGCTGAAATAAATGATGCAGTGGTCTCATCAATGCAATCATTATTCACCCTTCCACAAGGTGCAAAGATGGATACAAATATTATCTTACTTGCATAATATTAATGTAAGAGACAAATAACTAACTATCAGTCAGGTAAGGGTATTCGTTTATTTGATACTTTATCTCTTATGAATAGTGAATATTTTTCATGAAATTGATGCATAATGAAGAAAAGTATTCTGAGTTTCTATATGAGTGGATGGTTGCAATATAGTAGAGTTGAACCCTGATAAAAAAATTTTAAAAAATGTAAAAAAATCAAATTAAATAGCAGAATTGAGATAATCCTGAACATTGGATAACAGTGGTCTGTATTAAGAAAAAGACCAATTAAAAAGAAACATCTTGGAAACCTATATGCATTTTTTTAAAAAAATTCCAATAAAAAATATGGACACCATGTAGTCATATAGCAGACAAAAATACATTTTAGTATAATACAGATTAAAAATAAATAAAACAGCCTTTTTTATAAGAAGTCCATACAGGGGAAAAGCATTTCTAATAACCTCTCTCCCAAGAACAGTGAAATAGAAGGTAGAATTCAAAAGGCTTGCCAATTGTTAGGTAATGAGAGTGTTTTTTTCATTCTTATTTTACTTCTAGTTAAGAATAGCTAGATCCCCATTCACCAATTAGTGTAGGATGTTCAGCTAAAAATCTTAAACTTATTGAAAAGAATTTCATTCAGCCCAGTTTGAACTCTAAGTCACAGGATAGGAAGCAGATATACTATCTCTGACTACATTTACATATAAAATAAGGTCGTAACTGGAGAGACACATAATATTGTAAATATCAAAATGATATGCTGAGCACAATAATTGCTTCATTCAAGTATCAAACTAAAGAGCTATTATAGGTTAATGGAGAAACTTATATTTCCTCAGAGAGATTGTCAATTAGTAGTAATTAATTGTTTTTTGGAACATCACAGGCAACTAGTTGTCTCTGTTTACATGGATATAATGTTCTTATTTCTATTCTTTATTATAATAATTCTATGAAAATATATAATACAACATATATATATATATGTGTGTGTGTGTAATTAAGGAGAGCAAATCACTTTACTGCAGCTTATGAATATATCATATTTTATGTGTTTAGCAAGGAATTGTCCACAAAATCTTTATATTTAGTCTTCTGTTTTTTACTATAGTAATGAAATATACATTATAATTAACACCATTATCAAAGGTAATGGAGAACAAAAATGTTACATATATTTATGTATTGGGAGGTGGGTGGATAATATCAGAAGAAGAGTGTTGTGTTCCCAAGAAGCTTAAAAATGATGAATAAGGTCAATTTAATGGTTATTTTTTTTATTATATCTGTAAAAAAAAAATCACATTTTATAAGTATAAAACATTACTGAATGTGAGTATAAATGAAAGTAATATATAATGTCTTAAAAACTGTTGTTAATATAAAATCTCATGTTTAAATACTTGCAGATTTTATTTGTATCTGAGACAATCCTGATTTTACTTTCACAATAATAAAACATAAACGAGAAGATTGTTAAAATCATGTTTTCAAGATTTTTATGTCTAGTTCAAATTTTTCACTTCAAAATACTATCTCCTAACAACAAAAACACTCCATGTACTTTAGCTACTCTTTGAAAGCTTTAGTTTTTTTTCAGCCCTTCATAAGTCTCAACAAAGTTTAATACGATTAAATCTTTTTCTCTTCCTTCTTTTAAATAGTAAAATAAACACGATATAATAAAAGCAACAAAAAGTGTTTGTAAAAAAACTAGAACTCGAAAGTAAGCATTCTTAATTATTCATGATGAAACATTACTTTAAACCACAATGAGTCTAAGTCTTTCTTTACTTAGTTCAAAAATAACAATGAATAGTACTAAGTACTATTGTATGTCATTTTACTTTTTTTTAAAAATATCCATGTAAAAATATATTACATCTATTATGATTTCCATCACTAGGAGAGTTTAAAGATTGGTGGAACTGGAGGTAAATAATATTATTGATAGAACGTTAGTTTGGGAAACAAAAAATATAAATAATATATATAAACGAAGTAATATTAATGATTGCATGGCGTTTTACAGTATATTGATTTACATATATAAGTATGTATACATCTTTTTTATATATACTGGTCAGTTGCTATTGTGACAATCTTTATTTACTGATCTTACTACCCTGCTTTATGATAATGTAGTCATATAGTTTTAATAAATTTATTAATAAAAATATATACACACACACGTAAGATGCAATTACGTGATTAGTTACTCAGAAAGTCATGTGTTGTTCAAGAAATCAAATAGCAGGTTCAGTATAACAGTTTCGTATGATAAAGATAAGAAACTAATATATGTATATGATTTTAACATACACATAACAGTTATTACTTATGGATCTGAAACTTGGACATTTAGCAGTAAAGCAATGTTAGAGATTTTCAGACAACTCAATAAAGTCTGAAGAGATGCATATTAGGAGTAACAAGAAGATATAGAAAATGAAATATATGGATGATAGTTACTGACATTATTTAAAGAATTAAGAAACTGAAGTGGATTTGGGTTGGACATTTTGCTAGAAGAGATAATAGTAGATGGACAGTTAAAATTTTAAACTCGATTCAAGAGATTGTAAAAGATCCATAAAGAGACCATAGGTGTGATGTATGGATGAAATAAGGAAGTGTTCAGGGATGATGCAGAGAAGCTAGAGATTGAAGAAGATAGATTAAACTTGGAGAAAACTTCATCCTTCAGTGGATTGATAAAGGTTGAAAATGATGATGATTTTAACAATATCTATATCAATTAGCACAAAATATGTTTTTATATAGTCATATTTATTGGAAAGTTACATGCATAATACTACTTATCAATGTGATTTTTTAAAATTAACTCTGCTGTTGATCTGCTAATCTTCAGTGGAGAGACTCGATATTCTTGATATTAATGATAATTCATCAGCAACTTTAATGTTTAATCAAACAATCTTAGAGAATTCCCAGTTTTCATCTTCTATTAAATGTGTATAAATATCCATATTATAGGTCTTTAGCACTTTTTGCTAATTAAATTTAATTTGTATATAGACATATTATTATTGCAAGCAGATTTCCATTAAACAAAATCCCTGTTCCATGACTTTTTTTAGATTTGTGATTTTTTTTAGATTTCAACAATTTCCTTCTTGTTATAAATCCAAACTCTACTGAAAATATAAATTAACATTAAATTTTACTATCTATATTTTGTTTATATTGAAATATATTTAATATTCTTATATTTATAACAGTAATAAAAACAGTAAATCATATCAATTTTGTTTGTCAATGAAAGTTTTTGGACTAGTAGACTTTAGATTCATGGTAATAGAACTGATTTATATTCCTAAATCTTAGAAATTAATAATTATATTATAGTATTGTTTTACTTACATTTTACTAAGTTCTGATTAAAACTTGTGAACCATCTTCAGTCCTAATCAATTCAGGATGTTCTAGAGTCTAATACTTCCACTGCGCTAAACCATGCAGAAACTATTGATAATTGAGCACTATAAGCAAGATACCCCATAAGATATATTAATACTAAACTATTTATAAAAGCATATACACTTGTCTGAACTCTTTATAGAACTCTTCAGTAGAATTTGAGTATAACTTTAACAGAAAAATTTAAAATAAAGTTAAATAATATTCTTGATGATGATATAATATTCTGTAAAAGTATATCTTCTGCATTAGTCATTTCAATTTGTCATTTACATAAAAATTATTAAGTTTTAATTAATAAAAAATATATTTAAATACATAAAAAAATAAAATGAAGAATATTTAGATAAAATTAACATATATACCAAATAATGAAAAGTTTGCACGTTCGGTTGAAAGAGGGCTCTGGGACTATTTTTGAAGCGAAAAATTTATTCAATTAATTTGCAATTCCAAAACATGTACTCTAATTATAATTAACTGAAAGGAAGAAAAAAAGCCAATTAAAAAAACATTGTCCTTCTCAAATGCTGATGTGAATTGTGAAGTGTGTGCTAGCATCATTCGTAACAATTGTAAAATATGCTAATTTTTAAATAAGATAGTAGTTAATGTTAACTTAAATGCAAATGCTCATAGTTTTGTATTAGTTAATAGATGAAATTAAAAATAACATTATATATGTGTGTTAAAGGATTCTGGAACAATCATTGTGGGACCCACTCTTTCTTATAGCATTGCCAAATGTAAAACATATAATACTAAATTGTCCATGCACTTTACTACTGTTACACAATGCTTTATTTACTACACTTTTTTACAGTTTACAGTTTTGATTGCCTCAGCAATCTTCTTCAGAACTTTATATCTCCTAGCCAATTTTGATTGCCTCAGAAATCTTCTTCAGCTAGGAGATATAAAGTTCTGAAGAAAATTTCTGGGGCAATCAAAACTGGCTAGGAGATATAATGTTCTGAAGCTAGGCTGGGAGATATAAAGTTCTGAACAAGATTTCTGGGGCAATCAAAACTGTAAAAAAGAGTGGTAAATAAAGCATTGTGTGACAGTAGTAAAGTGCACAGACAATTTAGTATTATATGGCATTGTGGTAACCATAGTAAAAGATAGCTTATCATCATTGCCCTTCCACAAATTCACAACATAAGTAGGCAATAAATGTATTCAAGTAAGTACATGAAGGGGCAACCAAAAATAACCTCTGGAGGGTGAACACATTCTAGTACATTTTTTTCTGCCACTAACTTCCTCTTGCAGTGACTCCTGCAGCATTGACTGTTGTGGTGGTGCAGTGTAATAAATGTTTTTGTTGCATGTCTTGCTTATTTATTGATTTTTGTAATGTCTAAAAAAATGGAATAATGTGAAATTCAGTTTTCTGTTATGAAAAATGGCAGAGAAAACAGTTATAATGCTTGCAACAGCTTGAAAGCAAGCTGCTATGAAAAAACACAAGTTTATGAGTGTTTTAACGGAAGTATCAAAATCACCATGTTCCAAAAAAAAACATGGTGAGTTAAGTATAATGTCAAGACAATATTGATTTTTTTAATACAAAATGCATTGTTCATAATGATTAGGCATTTTGCCTACAAGTTATGAAATGTTTGTAAGATGCCATAAAATGAAAACATCCTAATTTGTGGCAAAATGATGAATACAAGCTTCACCATGACAACACACCAGTGCACAAGGCCTTATGGGTGAAACAACTTTCAATTGAAAACAGCATGACCCAGCTTATCCATCAGCCATATTCATTCAATCTTGCTTTGTATGACTTCTTTTTATTCCCCTCCCCACCTGAATAAAAAATACCACAAAAAATGAGAAATTTTATGGTCTTCAAAGTGGTGAAAAAAAATTGAGCAAGGCATTATTAAAAGGTATCATTTTTCAGGAAGTTCAGGATTTTTTCAAAAATTGGAAAACACATTTAAACAAAAGCATGGCATCAAGTGGACAGTACTTTGAAGAAAAGTCATTTGTAACAGCTAAAAATAAATGCACAATTTTTTATTATGAAATTCAGGTTATTTTGGGGCACCCCCTCCCCTGTCAACAAGATCATCATCATTAGCAGCCATTTGTTAACAGTATGATCATTTAAATTCCATAAAAAGAAAAACCAAAAATAACAATGAGAGATTTTGGGGGAAAAAGAAAAGACTGGAGTCAAGCATGGATGAAATTAAATATAGAATTTCATCATATTATTACATTTAGCTCATGGAGATTATCAGTAATGTGAAGAATTCATGAATGAGTCCCTTTCTATCTTAAATGAATGAAAACAGTATGTTTAAAACTTGGGAGAAAATGAGAAAAAGAGCTCAGATAAAAAAAAAAACCAATTTACATAATAAATTTCATAAAATAATAAAAAATCAAGTCAGATGTTACATGACTTACTTTAACAAAGCTCGTATTTACAAATGTTATATATAGAGCTTGCAAAATAAGCACTTAACAAGCTTTAAGGTTATCCTCAACCCCATATCAGTTTCTGCTTCTGGAGTTATCAATGAGGTGCCAAGATATTCATTCATTAGTATTTTTCACTCCTAGTATTTTTAATCTAATGATTGAATATCCTGGCACCTCACTGATGATGCCAGAAGCAGAAACCAGTTTGGGGTTGAGGATATTCTCAAAGCTTGTTAATAATAAATCTCAATATGCAAAAGGACACTTTAAAGCCCTGGTTTATATTAATTTCCATCTCATCTTATATACATATTTGATTTTTAATACTCAATTTTCTGATATCTTTTTAATATTTCAATGAGTTTCATAAATGAGGTATTAGCCCCATTATGTTACACCAGCAATTCTCAACTGGGGATCCATGGTACCCTTGGGTATAGTGAACACTTGCTACCAAAAAGATGCAGAAATAAAAAAAGGAATAATATCAAATTTTTAGATGATTACAAATACACTATTGTCTTAATTTAATTAATTTAATTTTATGTTCATTTTCACATCATTAATTAATTAATAAACAGAAACTTTACATCAATAAACTATTATGACTCTCAGTAGCGAATAATTAGAAAGTAAATCAATTTTTTTTAAAAAAAAATTTCCTCAAGAGTACACTGAGATATAAAGAGCAAGGCCAAGAATAGTGTGTTCCAAGGTTGAGAAATACTGCTTTACATCAATGATGTAATGGATTACATAAAACACTCAAATTTTTTGATATATGCTGATGATAGAAACTTATTTACAGTAATTAAGAGTTATGAAGATTTAAATTTAATGTGAAATGATATTAATATTTTCATAATATAGTATTTATAATGATAATTACATATTAATCATCATCATCATCGTTATTGTCAACCATTATCAATCCACTACAGGATGAAGGTCTCTCCAAGTTCAATCCATCTTCGATCTTTAGCTTCTCTTCTCCACATCACCCCTACATACTTTCTTATTTCATATAAGTACATATTGAAAAATATAATGTTCTGCAAGTTTTAAAATTAATCTACTAATAGTAGCTTATTATTATATCAATATTTTAAATTTAAATAAAAATCAAAACGATTTAGATTTGAAGTTTGAATCAAATGTCTCCGTTAATATCCAAGTAAAACAAAGCATATATAAATCTTCTAAAGTTATTAACCAAATAATTAGATGTGGAAAGCTGGTTTCTAACAAGACAGGATAATTTTTGTTTGATAAATTATTTAACCAAGATTACACTTAGCTTTTGAAATATACAATAATACTAATATACAGAATATATGTTGGTTACAAACAGTTTGTAATAGATATCTAAAATTGATTGGATTTAAAAATAAGACTGTTTGACTTATATTGGAAATTTTAAAAACTTTAAAATATCTCAATCTCTTGTTTGATATAATCATTGAAAAGATAATATTAATCAAATTCTACTTCAACAATAAGTATTAATAAATATGAATTCAGCTTGAAAAAACAGATGTTTATGAGAGGTCACTATTTATCTTTTTGGTACTCTGCACAGACTAATCAATACTTAGAGTAATATTTACCTAAATGTTTGATTTAAAATCTAAATTAGAAGAAAAAAAACATTTCGTCAAATTAACTATTAAGTTATAAGATAGTATCTACCTGAGACTTTTTTCTTCTCTTTTTTATTGTTTTTGCTGTATTATGATTTTTGTATAAGTGTTATTATAAATAGACTTAATTGTTAGCAATGTAATAACTAAATAAATCAAATCGTGATGGAATTATAAAAAGATAGAATTAAATTCATATTTAACCGGAATATACTTGAAAATGAATTCATTATGTATACTAAACGGTACATGTTAATAATTTTATCTTTTATATGTCATTTGCAAATAATATATATATATCATTTTACTGAGAAATTAATTTCCATGTAAACAATAATCATTTATAAGTTCCTCCTTAAATGATATTATATTCTAAGCCTATATGTTTAATAGTCGTTGTTTATTTAAAAACTTATTAAACTTATTATAACATACATATATATATATAAAATATTCAAATCACCCTCCCAAACATTATGATATTTCAGTAACGCCCTCTATGAATAAATATAACCTAAATTCAAACAGCTGACTCAAAAGGGGTATTTATTCAGCTGTTTGAATTTAGGTTATATTTATTCACAAAGGGCGTTACTGAAATATCATAATGTTTGGGAGGGTGATTTGAAATATTTTCTATTTCAGCTAGCGATATGTACTGTAATATTTTCATATACAATATATATATATATTAATAATTGCACTGGATAAAGAAATAACCAAGTAGATGTCAAAGATGTCTGAACATATTGCTATAATAGATTTTGAGATAAGAATGCCATTTATATCAATTTGAAATCTGTTGGGCTACAACATGGTATAAGGTTTATACTAATCATCTTTATCTTGTGTAAAAGTGGTATGAAGAGGTTTATGCAGATACCTTTAAATATTGTTTGGTTATTTACTTATACAAATCAGTTGTTTATTATTAGTATATCTATTGCTTGCTGTAAACTTTTACACAAATAATTGATGTTTTTATTTACAATATTAATAAGTTCTTAAATACTCATTGACTTTGAGTATAATTGAAAAGGTAAACAATTAATAAATATAAATTAATTAATAGCACTAAGCTACCTTCTGGCAAAATACTGTCAGAATAATAGCATTCAATAACATTATGCAGTACAAGCACACATATAATATGTAAAATAAGGCATAATATGCAAATAAAGCAATTAGGTATTTCATTTTTTAGATAATGGAACACACGAATCCTTTTTTTATTGATGGAATGTGGATTCTTTGCAATTGCCCAAACCTCTTTGTACTTTTTTTTCATATCACCTCTTCCTAAGCAAACTGTTCTAACATTAGATAGAGAAAATGTGTGACCCATGGTGTGTTCATGGTCAAAAAAAATAGATTTGTATTCAGTCTTTTGTTTAGCTCTCTTGTATAAATATGCATGTTAGGCAATTCTCATGGATCTATTTGCATGAAATTTTTCATAATACAACAATATATGGCTTGATCTTGAAAATACATTGCCTCTGACATGGACTATTGAAATAGAAGGCATCAATCATGGGATCAATTTTCTTGACATATATATCCCAAAAAGTAAAAGTGAGCTTGTCTTTAAAATGAAGCTTAAACCTCTAAAAATAAGGAGAATCATTTATCTGATGTCAAAATTTCCAATAGAACACATACTGGATGACTTTAAATATTTCTTATATAGAAACAAAAGTCTATGTAAATATGAAGCAGATAGAAAAAAACAACATGAATGTATACATTAATGATCTAATAGGGTTTGGTTATTATCGCAACATACTTATTAAAACAGTTGACAAATTGTACACAAATGTAAAAAAAGTTAAAAGCATTAATAATATTTCTAAAACATGGAAAAGTCTTTCTTACATCTCATGTACACATACAGTGTTAGTTTTATATTGATGCCATATCCTAACATTTTGTTAAACACTACTAAAAACAAAATACCTGTGAAGCATTCTCCTTAGGTGGTCTATAAAATTGCATGTTCTAACCATTATGCAGCTCTGTGTATTATGGTGAATCTTATGCAAATAGATCCATAAAAATTGTCCAACATACATACCTCTAAAACAGAGCTAAACAAAAACTGAATATTAATCTATCATTCTTGATGATGAATGCAGCACAGGTCATACATTTTCTCCAATCCAAAGTTAGAACGGTTTGCTCAGAAAGATACAATGGGAAAAAAAAGTATGAAGAATCTTAAGCAATTGCAAAGGATCCACATTTCATCAACAAAAAAGTTTACTGTGATCCATTGTCTGAAAAATGGAATATCTAATTACCTTATTTGCATATTGTGCCTCATTTTACATATTATATAAGCCTACCTGTATTGCATAATCTTATTAAGCACTATGATTATAGCAGTGTTTTGATGAAAGCTAGATCAGTGCTATTAATTAGTTTATATCTATTAATCGTTTAACTTTTCAACCATATTTGAAGTCAACAAGTGTTTAAGAATTACATAGACTGATGAAAAGGGTTACCAAGTTGAGATTTGGTATTAATAAATATCATAATTCATAATTTTCAACCATTATTTATTCATTGTAGAATGAAGGTCTCTGAGTTTAAGCAAGTTTCTTTAATTCCTATCTTCTCTTCTCTGCAACATACCAACAACTTTTCTTATTTTGTCCATTCTTCTCACATGTGTTCTCTTTTTAGTTTTTTCACAATTTCTTAGGATCCACCTATTATCATCTCTACTAGAATTATGTTGCAATCCAGCTCCATTTCTGTTTTCTAATTCTTTCAATAATGTTAGTGATATCTGCTTGTTCTCTCATCCATGCATTTTGTTTTCTATCTCTTCTTGTTGCTCCCAACATACATCTTTCCATACTTCATTGAATGACCCTGAAGTTTTTGAATTGCTTTTCTGTAAATGTCCAAGTCTCAGATCCATCAATTAAAAATTTTCCTTTTCAAATACATAGGCATATTTTCTTTTATTATTAATATAATTCTACCATAAGCATTCCACTCAAATTTAATTCTATGATTCATTTCATTTCATCTATCATGTTTCTATCTGTATTAATAATTTTTGCCAAGATATTTGTAACTATTAACTTCTTCTAATTCATGATTTATCAATCATATTTTTTTCTTTTAAAAAAATACATTGAACAGTTAGTTAGTTTAGATTTATCTTTAATCCTATTTGCTCTGATAACTTACATAATATTTTCCGAAGCTCTGAAACATTATTACAAAAACAATATCATTAACTGAAAAATCTAAATGATTTGAATAATCCCAATTTACTTTTATTTCCTTAGCTTTCAGTTTTAATGTACAAATTTTTTTTAACAGTTGAAAAGTTTTGGAGATATGAAATCACTCTATGTACACCTCTCACAATGTTAATCTTTTTAGCATCATTATGTAATCTAATCGACACTGTAGCATCATGAGTTTATATCTTGATGAACTAATGCTTTAATCACTGTAAACCTGTCTACTGAATCAAATGCTTTTTTATAATCTACAAATTGGAAACATAATGACTATGCATATTTATTGATTCTTCCTATAACTTTTTTCAATATTTGCATGTGATATACTATGCTAAAACCACTTTTAAATCAAGTTTGTTCTTTTGATTGTTTAAAATTCAAATTTGTTATAGATGAAAATTTTTGTATAAAAATGATTTAAAGCTGATTAATCTGTAATTTCTAATTTCTTTTTTGTCATCTTTCTTAAATATCAATGTTTCTACTGTATACGTTTATTTATTAAAACAGGCAAAACTCTCCATACAGTAGTGCCACTCAGTGAAAGCCAGAGCAATCAATGGATGCCAGAAAGCTTGTGCATAAAATCCCTCTCTAGTGCTTACTCATATTGGATGAGTAGGCACTAGATAGGGATTTTATGCACAATCCTTCTGGCACCCATTGATTACTCTGGCTTGCACTGAGTGGCACTACTGTATGGAGAGTTTTGTCTGTTTTAATAACAGTTATGAGCAAGCATAAGAAATGGTGATCATGTTACTTTCATTTATCTAATATATCTTGATTATTTAGACATTTCTTATATAGCCTTTGCTAACAATTTTTCTACTTCTTCCTCTGTTTCTTTTAAAACATCAGTTAGAATTCCACCATTTCCTGGAGCTTTTCCATACTTCATATACATGTATATTATAAAGAAGGAACAAAACTCTAGTGATGCATTTTTAGAATTTACATGCACTTACCATAGGCTATATATAAATCAACATTTGTTCACCATCCTGAAGTCAGGGCTTCAATCTATTGTGTGGCTGAGTTATAAATTGTTAATTGAATTGTCCAAACTTATTTATTTTATAGCAGGAGACTAGCAGGAGAAAAATATAATCTCATTTTTAACCACCTGCAATTAGAAATACATAGAAAATTTACTATATATAAATTTTCTATGTGTTTCTAATCCACACAGGTGGTTAAAAATGAGATTCTCTCTCCCGCTATAGAAGGAATAGATTTGTACAATTAAATTAACAATTTATAACTCAGGCATGTAATGGATTGAAACCCTAATTTCAGTATGGTGGGAAATGATTGGCTTACATATGGATAAGCTCTAAGCATAAGTGTACACTTATGCTTTTCAAACCAACGCTTATGGGTGAATACATGTAAATTTGTAAAAGGCATGAGTGGAAGTTTGTTCCTCCTTTATAATATCTAATACATAGTCAGTGCTATATAAATATTAGACTATTTATGACTTCATATATTTAAATGTGTATCACATTTTTTTATTTTAAATGTAGTTCTTTATTATTATGTAATTCTTTATAAAAAAATTTCATACATTTTATGATGTCATCTTTTTTTTTTTTTAACCAATAATTCCATTTTTTCTTCTTAATTCAGAAATAACTCCTATTCTAATACCATAATAATGTTTTACATGTTTGAGACTTTAATATATATGCATGCACATAAACAATGTGAGTATGCATATTGACATTGCTGTGAAAATAATCACAATAGAATGGATTAGGTGGTTCATAATTCATTATTACAAGAATGGGTTCCAGTTACTTTCAAGAATGTTACAACAAATGTTATTACTTGATATATATTGGGGATAAGCAAATCTTTTTAACAAAAAGAGCTATTTTCTTTATATCTCCCTCATTTCCTCCATTAAAGAGACATCAAGGAAAGAGATGAAAAATATGTCCATGAAAAATATGAATTTGTGAATGGCTGTGGATATATTTAAACATTTATTTTAGTAATAGAACATAAAAAATCCGTATGCATAAAGTAAACATTTTCTTAAAAATAAATAAATAAAAACAAAAAACTACTTTGTCAGTTTGATTTTAATCACAAATTTCTAATATTTAAATATTCATCATACCCAATAATTACTATTGTTAAAACAGGCAAAACTCACTATATATATTTCCACACACAGCAAGCTAGAGTAATCAATGGTTTCCAGAAGGCTTGCGCATAAAATCCCCATCTAGTGCCTAATCATCTAATATCCCCAGACTAGTTTCTGGCTTGTGGCCTTCATCAGTGAGGAGCCTTGGATCTAAGAGCACTGCATCTAGATTTTAGGATTTACTGCAACCCTCCAGCAGCCACCTTTTATCTCTACTTAACTACAAAACTATGAGTCTTAAACTGAAAATATCTTAATATTTTCAATCCAAGCCCATTAGCTTATATAGTCATGTGGGTCTGAACTCAGTTCAGCACCCATAAATTTTGGTGTCTTTGGTTCTTTAATAACCATAGCCACCACTATTCTATTAGGCATCCATTGATTACTCTAGCTTGCTGTGTGTGGCAATACATATAGTGAGTTTTGCCTGTTTTAATAACAGTTATAGACAAGCATAAGTAGTGATGGTCATGTGATGTTTATTAGCCTAAAATAATTACTATTCTATATAAAGGTTGAATTCAATACTTAATGTTATAATGTGCATTTCCCCCCTCCAAGAATCATTAAAATATTTATTTACAAATTACAAAAGGAAATTAAAAATGTGTTTATGTTTATGATGTGAGCTTGGGACCAAAGAGTCACATGTAGTTTGCCATCCCTGATGTAGGTAGTATCCCTAGACTTTCAAAATGGGAGGTTGGATTGGATAGGGAAGAATTGAGGTGGTACTAATTGTTGGATTATGATCAGTCAGAAATACTTGTGAGTTGATTTTAAAAAGAGCATTGGAAAAAATTTTTGATTTTAAACCATGAATTGAGGAAAAAAGAAAGTGTTGGTCACATGTAGATGTAGCTCTTATTTTTTGTGAATACAGTTTTATCTTTTATTCAGGACATTACAACAAAATATGGTGAATCACCCAATATTACTCAAAATGACCACTATTTGGTACCGTGGAAGTCTTTTTAAATTATTCATAATATAAAAAGATATCTTCAAAATCACTTCCATAATTATCAATATCAGACTCAAATCATAAAGCTTTTGAATTCATCATTAATTGATCTCATGATTAACAGAATAATAAAAGATAATATTCATATATCTCTTGATTTAGTTTGAATCATTGATATACTTTGAGGATTAGGGTTTAAATTCACTACTATTTGGTATTCACTAATTGCTTAAGCTTACTATATAGGTAGTACTAGCTTAAAGAACTGCTCTAGTTTTTAAAGTATTTTATAGTATATAGTAAATACATAAAAATGCGTGACCGTTGTCATATACATTTTCATGACGGCTAACAATTTATGTTTGAAATGTTAAATGCATGTTTCTGGATGTAAATATTTATTTGTCTAACCTAGAACAAAAACGACAACTTTTAACATTTTAGTAAATAAAATATTTCATAATTTTCTGATCAGACATCGCTAACAGAATCATTTAATTGTTTAAAGAAAAGTTATTAAAATTTAAAAACATTAATAGTTTTCAAAAGAAACGTGAATCTTGATTGTTCAAACTTTTCAAAGTTTTTCTCTTCTAAATCGTAAATATTTATCGTGGGTTTTTGAATCGCAAAGTTAAATATCATCTTGTTCGGTTATAAAAATCTTTATAGCATTATTGAAGATTGCTTTTGGTATCGAGTTTTCTCTAATAGTTCTATCATAGAATATGATTACACTAAAACAAGGTAATTTATTTCTTAATAACTCGGATCCGTGCTAACATTCAAAGTTCTATTAATTAATTTTAATTAAAAGAGTCGCATTTACGACTAATTTTACAAATATGATCGCATCCGTTCAGCTATTCCTTTTATTTATTAAATCTCATAAAATGACAACTAATAAAACTTTATGATTTTTCATTACATAATAAATTGATTTGCTGACTGCAGTATAAAAGTCAATCATGTTTTAACAAAATCCTCCAGAGGTATTTTTAATATTGCGGTACTGGTAGAAGCGTAACTGAGGAAGCTTGATAAATCTGAAAAAATTGATCGTTCAGTAATAAACCCTGGAAGCCATTATGCATATCAAATACATAAATATATATATATGTGCGTGCGTGATGTATTCAAAGTTTTGTTCCAAGCAGATTAAACGTTTCTAGAAAATAATATTACTACTAAATGATAAAAAAAAAAATTAATATATTGCACAGGGTTTAAACCTGCATTTATATATGTAATATAGGCGGTATTCGAACTCAGACTCTCATACGACCCACTACTCTCAGTGCCATCCATATTGCTGACCCACCTGATCATGCTAAACCAGCAATCATCAGTTGGTCCAGATTACTATCCTCACACATATATATGATCAGTACTCAGCTTTATATTAAGATAGCCAATCTTCATACCTTAATGGACAGACTTCAAACTATTCCAACTCACAACTCTTCAGCCTTCCATTTCATTGAAAATCTGATGATGGAACGTTCAAAGCCCTTGTTAGTGCCAAGGTCATCATCCTACTCATGTTGACATATTAGTCATTCTGACCCCTCATGTACAGGAGAATAATCCATTTATACATATATATGTGAGGGATGGGCAGATCTTTTATACACTATTTATATAAATTAATACATTGCACAGGGCTTAAACCTGCATTTATATATGTAATATAGGCATGAAATACGTATATAGGTGATTATTTATCTTTTCAACATGTGTGTGATCAGGTGGATCAGCAATATGAGATGGAACTGAGAGTAGTGGGTCGTGTGAGAATCTGAGTTCGAATACCACCTATATTAAAAAAATTGCAATTCTTCCTATTACCATACAGAATATACATATATGGCTGTGACCGCGCGTGTGCTGTATTTCACGTTATTGCTCCAGGCAAAATAAAGTTTCGAAGGAAAGAATTATTGTCAACTGATAATAATTTATTGCAAGCTGTACATATATAACATATTGCAATATATTTGTCTATGCGTACGTCCGCGTGTTGCATTTGAGAGGTTTCTATGAGGAAAAAATTACTAATAAGTAAGGTTATTTATTTTGACAAATAAAATATCCTAGGATATAAACATCAGTGTGTGCACACATTTCCATGCATAAACACATATATGTTAAAATTAATCAGTTATGCATTATTAAAATGAATAGATATTTTTAAAATTAATTTATTATCTAACATATAGGCTATATATATATGTACGAGCAATGTAATATATAGGGTATTTTGAGCTCAGACTTTCACACGACCCTCAACTCTCCGCACTATCTCATACCACTGATATGCTTAACCACATATATGTCTAAAAGATAAATAATCACCAATATGTGTATTTCGGGCTAAACCAGCACTCATCAGTTGGTCCATATTAATTTATGAAAATTCTAAATTATCAACAACATATCTGTGCTTATATAGATGTTTGTCTGCAAACATATAGAAATATATGTAAATTAGTATATATTTTGTAACAATGTAATAGCATATTTTTTTGTATTCTAATCAAAACCAGAATGCTGAATTTATATTTATAGCTGTTGCAACAGAATTTAACTTAACTTTATTGTTATTGTTATTAATAAATTTACATTTCATTAAGTTATTCCAGTGAATTCATTTAATTCTAAAATAGGTTTGAAATATTATAAATTATTATATGTTGGTATTAGCTCTTGCTCACAGTAACAGTTATAGAGCTATTGTTCACTGAACTGGATTTGTGCATAATGATCAATTATTATATAGATTGGGGTCTATGTTTAGTGCTATGGATATCCAGTTGTGATAATTTCATTACTTTTCTGTAATCCTGGATGGTGCAAATGGGATATCCTTTAAAGTTCATGCACTAAATTTTATTTTAGTATTAATTAAAAATTAAGTTTATAGTTGGCTAATACATTAATGGTACTAAATGGCCAAGGCATTGATGATGATCAGCATGTTTCTGTATCCCAGCATTATTTTTTAATTGTTATATTATGATAGATTAGCACTTAAGTTTGTGCATCCAAATTATTGTTTATATAATATGCCCAAATTTGCAAGGGCTAAATAATTAGCATGATCTATAGTAGAACTTTCAAATCCAGTCACAAAGTTGACTGTTCATTTTATTTTTTTGATCATTCATGATGATGAATGGTTATTATTATTCTCTGTAATGCTGGTAAACTTAAAGAGTTAATTTTTGTTTTTGCTGATCTCTTATGCTCATCATTTCATCACATTCATTGTTTAATTTTATATTTAAATTTTATACTAACTGGGGTTGATGATGATGATATTCCATCACTCCAGGTTTTCTTTCCACTGTGAGTTTATACTATTACAATATAGATACAAACTCTTTAAAGGTTGCAGAAAGAAGTTTGCTATTAACTGAAAAGAGACCCTTTGATTCCTCGTGGAGATCTTAAAGGAACGGAGCAGGGCAAACTCCTAATGTCCACTCCATACAGTCTTGTCATTGCAGTTGTTATTATTATTATATGATTACTCATATAGTATATAAAAATGGTTGGGCTGCTCACCAACACACATTATCCAGCATGGTAAGATTATTGGCTTTTTACTTCTGAGTTTAAGATCAAGAAACACTATGGTCTTTCTTCTCAGCTGCCCGATAAGGTAGAACGAATGCAAGTGTAAATGATAAATATTTTTCCAATAGATATATACAATCATGACAGTCAAAAATATATCAAGGCCCTTATTCCCAGGAGGTTGTTAAGTCACCAACCAAGGCAGCAGTTGGTGGCTAAAGGTGGAGAATGTTAAGGATTGCCTGATTGTGGACCCAGGCTGCCATTTGATGATGATTTTTTATTTAGATACTTACAACTTCAGATCACTTTCAAGTGAAGAAGGATTGCAAAAATTAGAAGAACTGTCTTACATTAAATAAGACATTATTGAACTTTGTGAAGTTAGAAGAAAAGGTGATTAAAAAGCTGATTTAAAAAGTGGACATGTACTCTACTATAAAGGCACAAATATTGGAAATACAAATGGAGTAGGATCCATTATAAATAAAAAGTTGAAGAATGACAGTGTGGAGATTGATGTTGTATCAGACAGTGGAAAGATTTGTTTATACAACTTAATAGCAGATACCAAGTGCAGATAATTCAGGTTTATGCCCCAACAAGTTCTCATAATGATGAAGTAGTAGACAATTTTTATATGGATGTACAAAAGGCTTTTGATTAAGATAAACAACATTTTAAGATTATTATGGGAGACTTTAATACTAGAATTGGTAAACAAATGACAGATGAAAATGCTGTAGGTAATTTTAGTTTGGTAATAGAAATGAGAGAGGACAGACTTGTGAAGTTTGCGGAAAAAGAAAAACTTTATATTATGAATTCTTTTTTGAGAAAAATGTTAAAAGGAAATGGACATGAAAGCATCCAAATGAAGGTACATCAGAATTGAATTATATTTTGACTAACAGAAAATACATATTTCAAGATTGTAATGTTCTTAATGAATTTAACACAGGCAATGATCATCAATTAGTAAGATGTGATGCAAAACTAGAGAGACAAAAATTATTAAGAAAAACACTATTTACAGTTAATATTTCTAATCTTCAGAAACATTCTAATGAATTTAAATTAGAACTTACAAATCAGTTTCAAGTATTAGTAGATTTTGAGAATGATTTAAATTTGAATGAAATTAATATGAAAATACCTGATAAATTTTTAAAAACTGCAACAAAGATAGCTGGTAGAAAAAAGCAGCAATTGACCAATAAAATTTTTATTGAGTCTATAGAATTTATAAAAAAGAAGGAATATAAAGATATACAAAATGATTCATTAAAAAAAATTGAATATCACGAATTTTGTAAAATAGTGCAGAAAAGAGTTGAAAATGATATAAGAAAGTAGGACTGTGAACTAGCAAGAAAAGCTGTAGAAGAGAATAAAAAAGTCTTAAGAATATAAAACAACATTTTGAAATTGATAGGAAATTTATATATCTGCAATAAGAAAAAAAGATGAAATTATTATTAAAAAGAGAGATGACATCATGAAATGGGTAGAAGATTTCTATCAAGAATTATATAGTAACAAAGGACAAGTACCTTCTATATCTATTAACTCTCCCGAATTGCCCAGAATTTTAAATGAAGAAGTCAAACATGCAATTAAATTTATAAAAAAAGGAAAGGCTCCAGGTAATGATGGAATTATAATTGATATATTAAAAAAAGCAGATGAAGAAATAGAATTTTTTAGAAAAGTTATATACCAAATGTCTAAATGATAAAGATGTACCAGATGATTGGAAGAATGCAGTATTAATATTAATATTTAAAAAAGGTGATAAAGAAGATATTAGAAATTACAGACCTATCAGCCTTTTATCAGTTTTACATAAAAATTTTACCAAGATAATTACATCTTGTCTACAGAGAACATTGGATTTCCACCACCCAAGAGAACAAGCTTGATTTAAAAATGGTTTTAGTACAGTAGATCATATCCAGATATTGAGAGAAGTTATAGAAAAGACAAATGAATATGAGCTGCCTTTATGCTTTGGATTTGTAGATTATGAAAAGGCATTTGATTCTATAAACATTTCTTCAGTGATTAAAGCATTGGATCATCAAGGTATAAATCCAGGATATTGTCATATTTTAAAAAATATTTATAAAAATGCAACAGAAACAATTAGATTACATAATGATACTAGGAAAGTCAACATTGAGAAGAGTGTAAGACAGGGAGACTCCATATCTCCAAAACATTTTACAACAGTGCTGCAAGAAGTATTTTGAAGTTTAATATGAAAAAATAAAGGAGTGAAAGTATATGGAGATTATTTAAGTCATTTAGATTTTGCAGATAATGTAATTGGTTTTGAAAATAATGCTTTAGAGCTACGTGAAATGTTGCAGGAGTTAGCAGATGAAAGTAGGAAAGCAGGGCTAAAGATAAATGTTAAAAAGACTAAAGTAATGCTTAATAGATTTGCTCAAAATATAAAAATAAAGATTGATTACGATGAGTTAGAAGAAGTTAACATTAATACAGATGGAATCATAATGGATAAAATTAATCATAGAATTGAACTTGATTTGAGTGCTTTTGGTAGGAATTACTTGATACTAAAAGGAAATATACCTAAATGTTTGAAAAAGGAAAGTTTTTAATAACTGTATTTTACCATTTCTTACTTATGAATCTGAGACTTGGACACTTAATAGAAGAGCAATACAGAGACTTCAAACCACTCAAAGAAGTATGGAGAGATGTATGTTGGGAGTAACAAGAAGAGATTGAAAACGCAATATATGGGTAAGAGAACAAACAGGTGTTGATCTTATTGAAAAAATTAAAAGACTGAAGTGGAGTTGAACTGGACATATTTCTAGAAGAGATGATAATAAACGGACAATTGAAATCTTAAACAGGATGCCAAGAGATTGTAAAAGATCCAGAAAGAGACCACATGTGAGATGGATTGATGAAATAAGAAAGTGTGCAGGAATGATGTGGAGAAGAGAGGCTAAAGATTGAAGATGGATTAAACTTGGAGAGACCATCATTCTGCAGTGGATTAATAATGTTTGATGATGATGATGAACTCTTTAAAGTAAATGATGCTCTAAAATTGAGAAGTTGGAGTAAACTGTGTTAAAAAGATAGCAATCACAGCAGCAACTGATAATTATTAAATATTATTGTCTAACTATTATATCTAGACTTGGATGCTTAATAGAAGAACAATACAGAGACTTCAGATCAGTCAAAGAAGTATGGAAAGATGCATGTTAGTAGTAAAAAGAAGAGATTGGAAATGCAATACATGAGCAAGAGAACAAACAAGTGTTACTGACATCATTGAAAGAATTAAATTACTGAAGTTGAATTGGCTGGATTTCTAGAAGAGATAATAATAGATGGACAATTGAAATCTTATATGGAATTCCAAGAGATTGTAAAAGACCTAGAAATGGATTACATGTGAGATATGGGGATGTAATAAGAAAGTGTGCAGAGATGATATGAAAAAGAGAGGCTAGAAATTGGAGAAGGTGGATTAAACTTGGAAAAACCTTCATCCTACAGTGTTTTGATAAGGGATGATAATGATATCTGTATAATTTTTCTTTCTGCTTTGATACAGAAAACATAACATACATTATTGTCATCATTAGCAATCATTTTCAAACAAATATGATCATTATAATCCTAAATGAAGGAAAAGGTAAAAAGTAATGTCCAGAGTTATTGTAAAAGAAAAAAAGGAAAGATTGAGTCATAAACACTCGATTCCATTTTTATAATTTATGCAGAAAGGTAAATTGTGACATAAGAGATTTATACCAGTGATGTGCAGTAAGACTATGAAGAGAGGAAGCAACTTAATACTCATTGCAAACCAAAATGGTTAGAAATAAATGTTTGAAATGAAAATATTTTTATATGGCTTGTGTGGCAATTTGTTATTTATTTTTCATGTTTTTTTGTTTTTAATAAATAACATTTAATTCTTCATTAAATGGTTTCATTTTTGATATTTGTTAAATTTGTGACTTTAAAAAAATGAAAGTAATCAAGCATTGGTGGTCAGCACAGCTGCTTTACAAGCAGTTGTCCTGGATTAGTGGGTTTGCTTCCCAGCCAATGCGCAGGAAAAAAATGATAATAGTTTTAAAAACAATATTTCAACTTTGCATATAAACAAAATGAGTAATAAATGGAAATAAATAATACATAATAAAAGGTGTGATTTTGTCATTCATGCTAACAAAATATTTTCCAATGAATAAAAATTAATTCTCTCTCAAATCTATATTAGTTGAGCACATAGCAGTAAAAAGTATATTCAAATAATGAGATAATTTTTACATTTAAAAATTCTTATAATTGCAAAATAAAATATAAAAATCATAACTAAAATCTTGATAATAGGCATTTCTTGTTTGCTATTCTGAACTTTTTGTTTCATATTAGTACATTTTTCACTTGGTTTATTAAAAACAAAAATATTCAAATAAAATCTGAATGTAAACATCACATACTTATCAAAAAACAAATATTTAATTTAATTTTATAAAAATAAAAACAATTAAACTAATGTGTAAACTTATGCTTTTTAATTTCAAGATTTTAATAAATGCAATCAGTGTTTTCAGTTATAAAAAATTGTATTTGATTTACTTTTTATGAACACAACTGACATTTAAATATCTTACTGGAATTAAAATCAATCAATACTGATTTGAGTTTAAGTTTTTTTACATCAAAAGAATGTGAATTCATCAAAGAAATTCTATGGATGGGTACAATTAAACCACTCTAAATTCAACTGTAGTGCCAATCAAGTGACTTATTTTGGGCAAGTGGGATTCAAAAAATTATTTAAATTATCAAAACCAGCTAATTACTATAAAATTTTGAATACAAGTTTTACTTTTTATATTTAAAATTATCACTTCTCATTTTTGATATTTTTGTTTTATTGTTGTATCTTTGTCCATAAAACTCAGACATTCAAATGATGTTATTCAAAAATCAATAATGCAAGATTTATTGATAGATTTGTTCTTTTTAAAATTTAAATGATTCTAAATACATATTTTATGATAAAAAAAAATATGCACAAAACAATATAAAGAGCAGATTGAAATATTATTGATCGTTTTGATGTTTTATCATTTTTAATAAAAATATTTGTAATAATATTTGAATGACAATAGAAAATTTATTTACTGCATTAAATGTTGTTTAGGGTGCAGAAAAGATACCATATAAACTGTTATAAATATCTTTGAACTATTATTGTGTCATCACAGATATAACTTTGTTATTATATTACTTTGTAGATTTAAAATCACAAGTATAACTTTATTATTGTATTACTTTGTTTAAAAAAATCATTCAACTCTCCATACAGAAGTGCCACCTAGTGCATGCCATAGTAATCAATAGATGCTGTAAGGTTTGGCTTGCACTGGGTGGCACATTTGCATGGAGAGTTGGCTACTGTTTTAACAGTTTGTGTAAACATAGAAAATGATCATCATGTAATGTTTTAATAATTTCTGGATTTAATTCAGTTAATTTCTACATGAGAAAAATATAAACATAAGCCAGTGCAATATCTCTGACTTCTATGCCATCTTAATACTGAACAGATCTGCATTAGTTTGTTGCATCAATGAGACAATGATGTGAGGGTAAAAAAATGTACCAGAGTATAGCATAAGCAGATATTATCCATGATTAAGTGACAAAATTGAATAGATAAATGCTTGATTTTCTCTTTTTTTAATATATATATATATTGTAATGGTATATAATATGCCATTACATTAATTTAAGATTAAAATAAAAACTTAAGTTCGTAAATAAAAACTAAAAACTAAAAAAATTAAAGAGTTGTTAAATATACATATATCACACAGATGGAATGAAAACTTTAAAAGTATTATTTTCTTTTTTTTTAAAAAAAAAGTATTTGGATGATCTAAAGATAAAATATTTTTGGAAATGAAAATGATTGTTTTATAAATTAAACAAAAAGCAAACTAGCCCTTGGGGCTCTTATATAAAAAAGTCATATGAAAGATATAGATAAGAGAACAAAAAAACTGATGTCCAATAGAAGCAGCACTGAACACTTGGACCATAATGAAAATTTGGAACAGGAAACCATTGTTCAGTGAATCCAGACGATTGGTATAAAAGGAAAAAATATTCAAATTAAAGGAGTTCCAGTTTGATTTTGTGAGGAGGGCGATAAGATGCTCTTGTCACCCTCTCTCACTTATTTCAAATGAAATGACTGTTGAATTATAAATGATACTGTTGCAGACCTGAATCATATGGGTTCTGCAAAAAAATAGTACCAGAATTGAAGCAGATAAGGCCATCTCCAGAACAACAGACCGGTCTTCCATGAAAGACTTCACAGGAATTGGCAGCAGGAACTGGGAACTCTTCTACTGTAAGATATGAACTGAAAAATTAAAAAAAAAAATAATTAAGAACTTTTGGCCTAAGGTTAAATAAGGGGTAGAATATTTTCCTTTCAAATGCAATCTATGTAGTTTATTCATAATCGACACTCTTAAAAATATTATCAAATTCATCTGTGCTGATTGTTTAAAATAAAAATTTTAATCTAAAAATTAATAACTAACCTAAAATAATAAATTTTATTCCTCAATTTTATTTATATGTGCATTAATAAATGTTTGTGAGTTAATTTCTGGCAATGGCGTATTTCATTTTTCTTTTTTTTTAAATATTAATATATTTCTTTTAAGCAAGTTTTATATTAAATCTCTTTGTCTCCATGAACTAGTGACTAGAGCTGACGTTCGAAATGAAATATATAAAAAATTGTGAATCTTAACTTAGGTATCTGCCTACTATATAAAATTTCCAGGTTCCAAATGCCTAGTGGTGCCCTGTATGGCAGATACGGTAGGACTTCTTCTATTTCACCCAAACCATTATAATTGGCCACCCAACGTGAACCAATACACTTTAACCACGAGTACCCTGAGAATTTTAAAAATAAATCATGCCAGTAACATTTTTTCTGAAATATATTTTTTGTATTAACATAAAGTTGTAGTTCAAATTTTGTGTAAAAAGTACTGCCAGTAAGAAAAATTGAGCATATGTAGAGATAAATGTGAGGAATAAAAACGTAATAGTTAATATAAATAATTTTTTTTTTAAAAAGTCTTATTTAAAATCCAACCATTTAACTTGCCTAAGTAATACTTAAAAGTAGAAGAAAAGAAACTTGGAAGGGAGGGGGCAGAAATTTAGCTGGTAGTAAGAAATCAATAGTCAACAATTTTTTTTAACATTATATTCGTTTTTGTAATTACTGACCAAAGTTTTCTTTTTTTAAAAAAAAAGTTTAGTATATAATTAATTTGTGTAATGTAATTACTAACACTAAGTAAATTTTTTTTTTTAATGTTTTTGTTTTTTGAGGAAGTTTACTGATGTGTACGGTATATAATATGCCATTACATTAATTTAAGATTAAAATAAAAACTTAAGTTGTAAATAAAAACTAAAAGCTAAAAAATTAAAGAGTTGTTAAATGTATATATATATCACACAGATGGAATGAAAACTTTAAAAGTATTATTTTCTTTTTTTTATTAAAAAAAAGGTATTTGAACGTACTTTTTTTATAAAAAAAAGTACAAGATCTAAAGATAAAATATTTTTGGAAATGGAAATGATTGTTTTATAAATTAAATGAAAAGCAAACTAGCCCTTGGGGCTCTTATATAAAAAAGTCAGATGAAAGATATAGATAAGAGAACAAAAAAAATTAGATATCCAATAGAAGCAGCAATGAATGCTCAGACCATAACGAAAATTTGGAACAGGAAACCATTGTTTAGTGAATCCAGACGATTGGTATAAAAGGAAAAAATATTCAAATTAAAGGAGTTCCAGCTTGATTTTGTGAGCAGGGTGATAAGACACACTTGTTACCCTCTCTCATTTCAAATGAAATGACTGTTGGGTTATGAATGGTACTGTTGCAGACCTGAATCATATGGGTTCTGCATTAAAATAGTACCAGGATTGAAGCAGCTAAGGTCACCTCCAGAACAACAGATCGGTCTTCCATGAAAGACTTTGTGGGAATTGGCAGCAGGAATCAGGAGCTCTTCTACTGTAACATATGAACTGAAAAATTAAAAAAAAAAATTAAGAACTTTCAAGATTTGACAAGCTAAACCTAATTTTTTTAAAATGAACTTTAACCTGACTTTTCAAAATCAATTATTAATGTTTAATTTTTATACATTTGCGTTTGCTAATTTAATCATTTTCATTTTTTTATTAATATTTATTGAATAAATTATATAAATGTTAAATTTAAGTTGGGCATGAATGGCTGCATAGATTTGTAAAGTTATATTAATTAATTAAGGAAGGGTTAATCTTGGGTTATTTGTTTCGTAGTTAAATTGCGTTAATCAATTGGATATATTGGTGTAATTAGTAAATGTAGCATGAGATTCGCTACATGCAGGATCCTATTATATGCTGCACTTGGGAAAATAAGTCCCATATCTTACTGACCATTGGAAGCAGACAGTGTTCCCTGATCCTTGGATCACCCCTTTTAGCCTATGGAATGGGATAATAAGATGGAAAATGCAGTCCCTTCCTATGGAGTTTTTTTATTATTATTCTCACCAGACAGATGTAGTATTCCTGTACTGGATGAGAGTCAATGTCTTCTATAATACCATGCTGTTCAGATGTACATTCCTGACAGTATGGTATTTGTGCTGTTGTATTTATGCTGCATTAAATACATTGATGTATCAGATGGATTGACATTGATTTGACTGCGAACTTTTGGCCTAAGGTTAAATAAGGGATAGAATATTTTCTTTTCAAATGCAATCTATGTAGTTTATTCATACTCAACACTCTTAAAAATATTATTAAATTTATCTGTGTGGATTGTTTAAAATAAAAATTTAAAAATTAATAACCAATCTAAAATAATAAATTTTATTCCTCAATTTTTATATGTGCATTAATAAATGCTTGTGTGTTAATTACTGGCAGTGGCTTATTTCATTTTTTTTAATATTAATATATTTCTTTTAAGCAAGTTTTATATTAAATCTCTGTGTCTCCATGAGCTAGTAACTAGGGCTGATGGTCGGAATAAAATATATATAAAAATTTTTTTTAACTTACATATCTGCCTACTATATAAATTTTCCAGGTTCCAAATGTCTGGTGGCACTCTGTAGCGCAGATACGGTAAGACTCTATGATCCATGAACAGTGACCGTTATAATATATAAATGCTTAATTTTGTTACTTTTATAAAAGATTGACAAAATTTTTTCAAAGTATAAATATGAAATGTTTATATAAGGAACATGTAATTATTAAATGAAAGTTAATGTTTAATCTTGCATATGTGGATTATATGTCATTGGTTCACATTAATTTAAATAACTGAAGACTATAAAATTAAAAGAAATGGAAAGAGAATGAGGAAAAAAACGCACAATAAAAATTAATTTCTAAAGATTATTATTAACATCTAATATCTTATTCACAATGAGCTTGCTAGGAAAGCACTTCGGTGCTTTGATTTATATAATTTTCAGCTTTTATTTTATGTAAATACATAATTCAATTGTTGATGTTTGCAAAAAAATGGAATACAGTTACTATCTAATTACAATACATTTGAATATGTGATCATTAATTATAAGCCAATAAACATCACATAATCACATCATTTCTCTTATGTATAGAGAGTTTTTTCTCATGTGTCATAGCATCAGCCGGAAAGCGAACCCACTAACCCGGGACAACTACTTGTAAAGCAGCTGTCGCTGACCTCTCGGCCACCAATGCTTGACCTATTTTAATCATTAATTATGTAAAAATCAGTGCATTTATTTATTGTATATTCTATCTCCATAACTTTTTACATCAATTTTACGAAAACTATTTTGTAAATTAGGAGTAAAATAAAATGCAGATTATTTAAAACATGTAGATTTTACAGATGATGAGATTGTTTTTGCATATAGAGCTTCAGAGAATTCAGGAACTGTTGCAAGAATTATCAGATGAAAGTAAAGTAGGATTAAAGATAAATGCTAAAAAGTCTCAGAAAAAAAAAAAATGAAGATTGATAATCATGATTTAGAAGAATTCAACAGTTATGAATAACTTGGCCAGATTATTAACACAGATGGAAACATAATGGATGAAATTAATCATAGAATTAAACTTGTGTGGAATGCTTTTGGTAAAAATAACTTAAAATTAAAAGGAAATATGCCTATCCATTTGAAAAAAAAAATTGTTTTTTTATAGATGAATTTTACCTCTTCTTACTTACGAGTCTGAAACTTGGACACTTAAAAATAAAAGCAATACCAAGACTTCATACCTCTCAGTGAAGTATGGAGAGATGTGTGTTAGGAATAATAAGAACAGATCAAAAATAAAATGCATGGATGAGAAAACGAGCATGTAACATTGACGTCTTTGAAAGAATTAAAAACTCAAATTGAGCTTTGATTGGACATATTTCTACAAAAGACGAAAATAAACAGATAGTTGAAATTTTAAATTGCATTCAAAGAAATTATAAAATACCTAGAATGTGAAATGGATGGACAAAATAAAGAAATTTGTTTGTGAGTTGTATAGAAATGAAACAGTGAAAGAGATATTATTCCTAAGAATTGAAAGTTGCCAAGAGATGAAGGTCCAGTGGTATAAACTATCATGAAGAAACAAAGAAAATTCATATGACAACCTAAATCTTAGCTTTTTAGTTACCAATCATTATAATTTAACCTATTAACGATTATGTTATAAATATTGAAAATTTTTTTTAAAAAAAAATTAATGAATAGCTGAAGTGATTATGGGTAAACTATCTGAAAGAGAGTTTGTAAGTCAGATATAAAAATTTTTTTTTAAATTTATCTTACTCGAATTCAAACTCAAATTTTTAGGCAAGACAGGTGAAGCATTACCTTTATGCACAGAATTCTTCATTTATTTATATATGACAAGTATTTTGAGAGTAATTGCATATGCTGTCACAGGCATGCAATCATTCTACAAAGATAAATCACTAGATACAAGATATGCATGATATCAAAGATTATTTGCTGAAGTTTTAATATCCCACTTCTTTTTTAGAGCAATAATGATGTGGATTTACTATTTGTTTTTTATTTGTCTTAAGTAATTGACTTTACTGATCTTATTTACTATGGCCTTTCTTTTCTACTCATCTTTACTGCTATAGTTACCTTAAGTAAGCTTTAAAGAGTCTCAAATAACTTTTATAGACATCAATAAGCTTTTTTTTAAGGATTGTTTATTAGAACAATCATTTCTAATGTGGAACATATATGTAAATCAGCAAGAAATTGGTTTTATATATTTATAAATTCATATCTACACATTTGTGTGGTTGGGTAAGCATATATTTTGGGTTGATGTCCTAAGGCTAAATAATCTTATAGTATCCTATAATAGTTTTTTGTCTTGGGTTTAATTATGAATATAGAGATCCTTTTTTAAATTTTAGCCCAAGTTATTATAATAATTTAAACACTGAGTTATTTTTATAAGTTTAAGGACTTGGAAGACTCACATATTATTTTGAGATCCTGTAAATAATAATTCACCTCCTCCATGAAGTTGTTAAATAGTTTTGTCAATTTATTATGATGGAAACAAAGCAAAGAATGGGACTACATCCATGTAAATAGTTAAAGATATTTTTACCTTTGATGCTGCTAGGAAATAGTCAATTACTATTGACAGTCCTTAGGCTAAGTAACTTTTTTCTAATACCATATAATAGTCGTTTTATCTTAGATTTTATTAGAAATAAAAGATCCGCTTTTATTTTTAACCCCAGGTCTTACAAGGATTCAAACCCAGATGGCTATTTTTATAAGAATGAGAAACACTCTTTGTGACATTCTGTAAATAAGAATTCATCTTCCCCAGAAAATTGGATATGTTAGATTAAATTTTTGGAGTGAACAAAATAAAATATGGGACTATTTCCATGTAATAAATGACTAGAGATGTGTGATTTCTGGTGTTGCTAAAGAACACCAATTTTTATTGGCTAAACTAAGTTGCTATTATTACATGGAAATAGATCCACATTTTACTTTGTTTACATCATAATAAATCCATGAAAATATTTAATCTAATAAATATAACTTTCTGGAGAAATGAATTACTATCTATACATTGATTTAAAGAATATATAATCTTCCTAGTTCTTATATTTATAAAAATAAATATTTAAATCTTAAAACAAATTAGATTAAAAATAAAAGAGTGCCTCTTTTACATTTCTAATTAAACTCAAAAAAAAAGCTATTATTAGGTACTAGAGCAAAGTAATTTAACCTTAAGTCTTCCAATTGTTATAGAGGTTTTCTAGCAATACCCATACTAAACATAGTTCTAAATATTACTATATGAAACAAGCCCCAATCTAATATAAATTTAAAATAAGCTTTGGGGAAGATTATATAAAATTAAATCTTCTAAGGTGAGATTTTTTAATAGTCTGACTAATATGGATCAAATTGCTGTAAATCTTTAAAGATTTTTGATTCATCAGCAGTAAACAAAATGAATATTTCAATAAATTTTCATTTATCTTTTTCAAGGTTATATGTCATTGAGAGAGATCTATATACCATTTCCCAAAACATGCTTTAAATTTTTCACTTAACTAAGAAAATCTTCATAGAACAACATACATATATATATTATGGTGTAATTTTAAATTTACCAAGCCAAATATAATTTTAAGGTAGTATATAATTTTCTTATACTGAATGTTTCTTGCATATATTTATTAGAGAACTTGAATTCAGAATTTTTCAGTTTATTTATCCTCTACTCCATCTCAGGCAACTGATACACATGACCACACACATGAATCTCAATATACTTATTTCAGGCAGAAACAGCACTCATTTGTTTGCTGGATCATAATCTTCCACACATATATACAATCAATGCTTAGTTTATATTAAAGAAGCAATTCCTCAAACATTACTGAGCAGACATCAATCTTCTCACCCTTTCAACTATTCAATTGTTGATTTCATTGAAAATCTGATGATATAACCCTTAAAGCTCTTATTGGATTCGATATTGTAGTCATACCTGTGTAGACATTATGTAATCATTTGATAATATGAGGAGTTATGTAATGTTTACATGGTATGATTACAATATCAAATCTGATAAGGGCTATGGTTGAATAGTTGGAAGGGTGAGAAGGTTGAAGCCTGATCAGTAAAGTTTGAGGAATTGCTACCTTAATATAAACCTGATTGTATATATTTGTGGTAGATTATGATCTGGTCCAAATGATGAGTGCTGATTCTGCATGAAATATATATATATATATATATTGAAGATCATGTATCTTTTTGTATGTGTGTGTGGTCATGTGTAACAGTTGTTTGAGATGGAGTAGAGAATGAATAGAATAAAAATCCTGAGTTCAAATCCCTCTAATTAAGATGCTAAAATAAATCATGATAAGATGATGGGAAATAAACTCAAATACTTCCTAACCTGACAATCATCAAGTATTACCATTAGATACATTATCTGATTGCCTACTTACTCAAACTTGACTTTAGTATTCAAAACAATCAAATACAAACTTGAAGCCTATGTTACTGTATAAAAGATTGTATAAAACCTTGCTTAGCTGTTTTGATTGTCAATAAATTAAAAACATTGTTACAATATTTTTAAAAAAAATATATAAACAAATACTTTTATTTCTAATAACACACGCATACTTTTTTTAAATATAGTAAATGGTATCTAATTGGATATTTACTGGAAAATGCTGATTTTCTGCCAAACCACAAATACTGTTATATTTTTATTATCAGCAGCAGGCAAACTGTGTTGGGTTTTTCCAACTTAAGGAAGAAAAAAGAAAGATATAAATAATAATAATACACCAGGGATGAATCTTGTTATGACTATAATCTGGATCACAAATAAGACCACATATAGAACATGACAGTCCATTTTTCGTTCTGTTTTCCTGCTAACTTTGAACTTCTGACACAATTGTTTTCAATCTGGAAGGTTTTATTATCTGGTCTAAGTGAAGCTCTCCATAGCATTCTATTCTCATCCATATCTTCTCAATGAAAACAGTTAATACTGCATCTCTTTGAAGTCTCATTGAAATAATTTTTTTTACATAAAGAGAATCTTGCTTTTATGCTCATGTTTGCCTTAAGATACTTTTTTAGGAAAATCTTTACTCTTCATTCTTTTCACATGTCTACTCCAATGAAAATGTGATTTTACAATAATAAATTTTATAATTATTACATCCAGTAGGATGTTAATCCTAAAATAAATTTTTCTAAAGCCTTTATGTTACATTGATAAGGAGTCCAAATTTGATTCATTTTATTGCATTAGTTACGATTTGTGATAAAATAACAGCTTAACATTTAGATTCACTTTCTATTTAAAAAGCTACAAAATATTTAAATTGCCTGGCAATATTTTTTTAAACCATAACTTTAATTTGGCTTTCTAAAAAATTTTTCACTACATGCAATTAAAGAGTGATTCGGCAATTAAAACTTCCTAATATTTGATTCTCAGATGAATAATATATAAAAAAATAATAATTTTAGCTTAGTCATGGTCAGTTGAATAGCCTTTGTGATGAAGCTTGCGAGACCTTTCGTTGATGATTGACGTCACTCTAATTCCGTTATTTTTAATGCTAGGATAGTCGTATTATAGTCAATAGTTAGATTTTTAAAAGTTCTGTAAGATGCTGCCCTCTTTTGAATTATTTTACAAGTAAAAAATCAATATAAATTCCCAAATATGTCAAAGAATAACAAAGCTCTGCCTTCTCTTGAATCTTATTGGCTATGTAAATTTTGACAACAAAGAAAATAGCTGCCAAAAAGTAAAGAGTTACGTTTGTATTTTGTTTTATTTTGAAAATGATAAATGAATGGTTTTTTGAGTATTTTTTGATGAATTATAAACAATTTTAATAAAACAGGCTAAAAATACAATTATTTCAGAAAAATATTTAAGATTTTAGTAAAAATATTTATGATTTTAGCAAAAAAAATATTTACTTTTCCGTAATGTAAAAGAGAAAAAAAAAACAATTTACGTCAGCAACTCTTTTTAATTGGATTACTATATTTCACTTTACATTTGCCGCTACAAAATATTTCTACAATAAATAAATAGAAATTTATTTTTGAAAACACTTTCGTTCACTTTCATAACCTGACAAATTATTAATATACTTTTTACAAATGAAACTAAAGTAAATATCATATTAAAAAATAAATATATTTTAACAATTGACTGTCTTCAGTTTGTGAGTTGGCCAATTAAAAGCTTTGATTTTTACCTCAGATGACCAGTAATATAATTAGCAGTCAAAAGGATAGAATGTTGGGTTAAGTCTACCATTTGGATGCTCTTAACATGACTTCCTGAGTAATTAATCTTGAATTATTTATTTTTGAAGAGTTTAAACATTTTCAAAAATATATTAAGCAAATTATATTTTTCTTTATTGACAAAAACAAGGCATTTGATTCAGTAGATAATGCTAAGTTATGGGACATTTTTAGATAAATGGATCTGCAAAGAATTTCATTTTCATATAAAAAATCTTTATATAGTAAAAACTACTGTGGAATGCAATAACATAAATTGTTTTTGCATTGGCAAAAAAATTATAAATGGTTGCTATTGTTAGCCTGCCTGTTCAACATAATAAAAAGTGAGAAAAGCCAATTAGCTCTTAAAAGAGTATGACTTCAAAATTGTAGAGAAAACATCAACAACTTTAGATAGGGTGTCTAGTGTTGGTGGCCTAGCAGTTAGCATAGCTGCTTTCCAAGCAGCTGTCCTGGGTTCGCTTCTCGGTCAATGCTTTGACATATAAATAAACTTTAGATAGGCTGACGATATCACATTTAAAGATGAAAATAGAGACGATAGTCAAAAATTAAAAAAAAACATTATTAAGGTAATAAAAGAGTGAAAAATTAAAAAAAACTTGTATAAAAACAGTGAAACGATAAAATTACAGCTAAATATAAAAAAGCAGTAGTAGTTTTGATATAAGAGCAACTAATAACAAAATTATTAGTGATGAAAGTAGCTGACAATTTTTGTTTCCTTAACTCATTAGCCATAATAAACAGAACCTCCAGCATTCAAGAAATCCATCACATTAAAATTTAGCAGTTAAAATGAAAAATATAGGGGAGATTATAGATATAAGGAACACATTTTTAAAAATGAAGATTATTCTTTACGGATGTAAAAGTTGGTCACGGAAAAAAATAAAAGATAGAAAAAGTGGTGCTGCTTTCTAACTGCAATAACTGTTGAAAATTTCGTAGAATTGAACAGATTAGACCTGATCTCTTTCTTGAAGTAAGAACATTGACGTTATCCTGTTTTGTTCACATCACTTGACTTAATTCATTAGAAAACTGTATCATTATAGAAAAATAAAAGATGAAAAGACCAACCAGAATGAGCTGAATAAGAATTTCATCATTATAATAATCAATGAACATTTGAACAGATTGAAAAACCAAACAAACAATAGGCCATCCTGAAAAAAAAAGGCTAATCATAAAATCACCGGAAATGAACCTCGAGTTGACTACAAAATGCTAATCATAAAATCACCGGAAATGAGTCTCGAGTTGACTACATCTAATAATATTTTTCTTTTAAGCCATAGTTTTTACAAAGCTTAATATATTGTTTAAAGATAATTATTTATAAATAGTATAACAAGTTTATTGTAAAACTTATCAGGTAACATTAGTGTTTCTTGTAACAATTTATATCAATAAACTTATTCTTGAATAAAAATAAAATGTTCATATAAAAAACAAAAAATCTATTTTTATTACAACATATTTTTATAAAATTAATATTACTTACATTTGTTTTTACGTCAGTAAATTAAAACTCAAATACGTGTAATACATTTTATAATTATTTACGAATTACAAATGCAAGATACTCGTTATAAATAAGGAATAAAAAAAAGACAATGATCACGTGAGATTAATTAGACACGCAATTTTAATCATATGGGTAGCATCCTCTAATACTTTCATTTTCTATGGAAATATAACTAATAACAAAAATTAATCTAGTTTCTATAGAGGATTATTGATTAAATCCTTGACGTCAGTAGTTGTTTAAGAAATAAAAATGTTTTTAATTGGGCAATATATTTTAGTGGTGTATCGTATGTATTTAAATGAGTGTGTGAGTATGTGTGTAAATGTATGTGTATAGGGGTTATGTGTGTGTGTAAAAACAACTACGTTTAATATAAATTTTTTTCTACAGTACAGACTTTTTCATACCTGCATTTCTATATGTAATATATAGGCGGTTTGAACTCAGATTTTCACAAGACCCTCAACCATCTATGCTATCTCATACTGCTGATACACTTGATCACATGCATGTTGAAAAGATAAATAATCACCTATAGACGTATTTGGTCCAGATTATCATCTCCACACATATATACAATCAAAGCTTAGTTTATATTAAGATAGCCAATCTTGCGTTTAATGTAACTTATAATAACAGACCAGACCTCAACATCACTGATCATAATGCTTAAATATACATATGTCAAGGTTTCTGCTAAAAAATTATAATAGGGTAGTATATTAGTCCAATGTTTCTCAACCATGGACGGGTATTGTCTCACGGAAAATTTTTACAGTCCATAAAAAATATCTTTAATTTGATAATTACAAAATAAATTTCAAAACTAATTTTCAATGAAAACAAACCTACTTTAATGTGTCTCTGAGCTCATGCAGGTTCCTCCACATCGTATGTACAATTTGCGGTTAGTCAGACTTCACAAAATTATACATCTCTCCTTGCTTGAATGACTGTCAGTCATATATATTTAGGTAGCATTCTTCATTTCTTTAGCTGTTAAATTTGAGATAGTAAATTTGTTTGTTGCTATAAAGTTTAATGATTATGCTCTTTTTTTTAAAATATATGATATATATTGTGAATGTTCAAATTGATGATCCAGGTATATATATAAAAAAAAAAATAATAATAAACAATTCAGTACAATTTAAGTTTAACTAAATAGGATTGATATTATTTTATATATTTCATATATGAATGCAGTCACCATAGTAACATTATTATATACAGTTCAATGTTTTTTTTTGTGTTGAGTATATGTGTTTATAAATTAATTTTAAAAAAAATATTATTATAAAAAAATATAGATATGTGTAAATTATTGATGTTTATCAATAATTTAAAAGGTTATTATATCAATTTTGTATTTTGGTTTGTAAAATAATAAAAAAATTGTAATCGAATTTGGATTTAATCTTCATGTATCTTTTTATCCGAACTTACCCCAAAAACCCGCGAAAGGAAACTATAAGAAAATTGATAGAATTGAGTAATTTTGTGTGGTCGTCAAGATACGAAAAACGTCAGAAAGAGAACATATAAAAAGGACGCGACAGAATATAAGAGGACTCTTTATCATTTTGCAATAGTAAAGGATAGATCTGCTTTCTGTGTCTTAACAAATAAATTTTTTTAATATTTTTTTTTTTATGTAAAACCATAAAACATGAAAAAATAGTGGAATTATCTGCCCGTTCAATCATTTAGCGGGCAGTTGTGGAAAGGGCCCCCGGGGAAAGCGGCAGCAAAGTAAAAAGAAACCTATGAAGTAAAGGAAAATGCTTTATAAATAAAATGGATTTGCGTAAATATCGTCTCACGAATAAAGAAACAAGACCCACTGGATCAATTCACATCATAATAGGGATAATCAAAGCGCACTTACCTCTTCGGACCAAAGGAAAGAAAAAAAAAGGAAAACTTTTAGTGAAGTATCATTAAAGTTTGCGATTATTATTTCTGACGGAGAAACTTCTCTTTACACTATAACTGAAGTCAATCGATAGATCAATAAATAGTGAATGTGTATGTATTAATTTTTTTTTATATGTAATAAAATATGATGATTTTTTTTTAATTATCTCTAAAAGTAAGGTAATTTATTAAATGAAAATGATCGGAAAGACTCAAATATATTTATTATTTCATATTCATTTATCCGTAATTATTTTGATAAACAAATAGATTTTGATACCCTCCTATTTCACATTTTGGTATCGGTTATATGTCAATTTTTTTTTTTTAGTAAAATATCTAAGAATCTTTCCCGTCATTTACTCATTCATTTTTTTTTTTTGTCGTTATCGTTATTGCAACACATATATAGAGATACACATAGCAATTTGATCATTTTATTTAGTCAACCAATCTAAAATATAAAGTCATTTCGGATGTATTTTATCATTAATATTGCCAATTTTCTTTTCTATAACCTAATAAATTGAGTTAATTTAAATATCAAGACTAGTTTAATTATTTTGTTTTATTTGGATTGCGTAAGACGGCGTAGCTATTTAAATAACAGGATTCAAACTCAGCTTGGTAGGCGAATTGGAATATAAGATAAGGTATGTTTTGCTTATTAGTATTTTATTTTGTTTCTATATGAATTTCATATTTATATTTGCATTCGAATATTATATATACATATTATCATTTATCTTAGTTAATATGACAAAGTCAATCATTTCATGTTTGTCTGATTCCGTCATAAAAATCTAAATAGATTATACTTTATCGTTTGGTTCAGAATAATTCGTCTTGGATATTTTTCTTAAACTCCTATAAAATGAAGAGAATAAACTTCATTGACCGATTTAATTGAATATTATTTTAATTTATATAAATATCAAATACAATCATATGTTTTAATTGTTGCCAATCAATTTTTATTCAATTGTTTAAAAATTTCAAACAAGTTGTATTAATACTCACAGGTGAATAAACATCCAATAGAAGCTCGATATATCTTTTATGTAATGTGATTGGACATTGTAAAGTTAGAGATGAGCTAATAGAGTGTTGATATTAAACTCCAGTGAAGTATTCTATTTTAAAACCTAAACGAAGCACTAATTAAGCATCATTTTATTGGAAGATATTTGTGAGTTATTTATAAATTATTTTGTAGCTTCTTAGTAAACCATCGACGTCTATTAATTTGTTTAAACATTTAAGTGAGTGTATAAATTTTCAAAGTGTTTATAAAATTATAATAAAACCAGTTGATATCCACAGAAAATTATTAATTAGAGATTGAAGTAGAAAGAATTGTATATCGCTTATTGACACGAGTGTTTATCTTTCTATTTAGCGTTTATTAAAATAGATATATGTATATTTGGGTTCAAGTATTATTTTGTTTTGTTATTTAAATAATGTCTATATGTAAACAAATGTTTTGTAAAGTACTATTACAGGTACTTAGAAGCTTATCCATTAAGTTAAAAAGGCAGTATCTTTAAATAATAAAGTAGATTTAAATTACTATAACAGTAACAGGCTAATAAAATATATATATTGGAATCTATGTTAGTTATTAATTGGACTTGGTTTTGATTAGATTGCCAATCAAGTGGTTAGCCTAATCCTATATTATTGTTTAGGGCAATAGTAGTTGGTTTCCCTGCTCTTTGCAATTTATGTTGTAATTGTGACGGATTTGTTGATGTCTGGAGCAGATAGTCTCATTATTTCTTCGTTTCACATATAACTTAAATAAATTAAACTTTAAGAGAGATTATTTGTGCTTTGTGATGGTTTATTACATAACGGCGACCCGATTGAGCTAGACCAGATTAATTTAAATTAGATTTTTAGATTTTTTTTTATCAGATCAGATTGATCATCCTAACCATCACCTTCATCCATCAATTCAATCAGTTACAAATTGGCACCAACATTTTGGGCCTTCTTTCTTCGATTTAAATGGAATACAGCATTCAACAATTCTGACGGTTACAATATTATCAATATCATCACAATATATATATTTTATGACTGTAGTCAATCTATAATTCTTGAAAGATTGTAGTTGTATCATGTGAAGGATTCCATTGTTCTCCTCCCTATTGCATAATTTCAGGTCACAAATAATATCTCATAAAACTCATAGCCAATGCCTTGTTCAATGTAATCTATTCAGTACATTGGAAAATAATCAGGTTGGCAATAACCTTCCATTTTTGCTTCAATAACAAGTGTTTCTATAATATGGATCCCTTCCCATGTGTCTAAAATATATTATGCATCTCCTATTAGCATCAACAGTCTTTTCTTCTAAAATAGATGCATAGATCCTATGAGCAATATTGGAATTAGAAGCATTTTATAATAACCCTTTTCAAAATTCATCTTTTTTGTGGTCTGATTGTATAAATATCTATGTTTTACCAACTTAAGTGGTAATTGGAAAAGTAAAACAATTGGCCAGTTTTTATATAGTAGTGATTGAAATGTACATACTGTTCTTTATCTAAAAATGAATAAGGCGCTCCAGAGTTCTAAACATAAACAAAATATTTTATTTACAAAACTATACGTCATGAAATTGATCTTTTTCACATTCATTTCTTAGCCGGTTGTTGCCACAGTGTACAGTTTCTTTAATTTGTGAATAACAAATGGCAGAATCATGCAAACCTAGGCTTCTGATATCCAATCTTTTTTTTTTTGTACTTAACAATTATAAATTTTATTTTTTTAAAAAAGAAAAATTTGTAATATCTATATTTTGGAAGAATAAATTCTACTATTTGTAAGCTTAAAACTATTTGACTTTTTCAAATATAGTGTAATATACATTGATGTAATTCAGAACAAAGTTTTTATATTAAAACGTGGGAGAGCAATATATTTCATTAGCAGAAAAATATATTCCAGTACTGTGATAATATTATCGTGACAACGAAGTAAAATATATATATATAGAGAGAGAGAGAAATAAAAGAGAAACAGATAAATATAGTGGCAAGGAAGTAGATAGGCAAATAATCAAATAATTAGATAATAAATAAATAGATAAATTGGCATATAGATAGATAGATGGACCGACATAAATAAATGAATAATTAGATGGATACATAGATAGTATGTAGATAGATACATTATGTAGATAGATAATTACATTACGTAGATAAGTAGTTAGATATATAAGTAGGTATTATGTAGAGAAATAGATAAAGAAAAAATATTTGATTGATTGATCAAATGATTTATAAATAGATAGATGAATAGATAGATAAAAGGATGAATAGAGAAATAAATAGTTAGATAACCAGACAGAAATATTAAATTTTTGGTTGATTGAGTGATTAACTTATAGATAGATAGATAGATAGATAGATAGATAGATAGATAGATAGATAGATAGATAGATAGATAGATAGATAGATAGATAGATAGATAGATAGATAGATAGATAGATAGATGGATGGATGGATGGATGGATGGATGGATGGATGGATGGATGGATGGATGGATGGATGGATGGATGGATGGATGGATGGATGGATGGATGGATGGATGGATGGATGGATGGATGGATGGATGGATGGATGGATGGATGGATGGATGGATGGATGGATGGATGGATAGATAGATAGATAGATAGATGGATGGATGGATGGATGGATAGATAGGTAGATAGATATGAGAACCTAGAATAAATCAGATTATATGAGAACCTAGAATAAATCAGATTATTAATAATAATTAATAACAATAAATATAATTATAATAAAAAGAATTTAGTAAATGATGAATTGCTTTCAATAATGATCATATGTCAACTTTGTGTTGTATTTTCTGCCTTCAATCAGAGTAAGTAGTTGTTAAATAGCCTATTTCAGAAAATGGGCCTCTCTGAAAAAGAAAATATTAATCAGAGTAGTCGACTATCTTTGGTAATAGTTTTACAATTCTCTTTGATAGTTTAACCCTCACTAAGTCCAGCTGGTTAATTTAAAGCTATAACTAGATAAGTAACTGAGTTGGTTACGTGCTAATTACTTAAAATAAAAATCCTAAGTTCGGTATAAAAAATTTTCAGCAATTTAAGGTTTGAATCCGGATAAAATTTAAATTATATCACCAAACTAACATATAACAAAGCCCATCATCAATAATAATAATAATAACAACAATAATATGCATATATAAATATTTGCGTTACAAAATAAATATATATATATATATTGTATATATTTCGTATAGTATACTATGTTAAAGAAACGATGACTTATATGTATATAATTTTTACTGCATTTATTATTTTTAGTATAATAATAAAATCATAAATCGCCCTGATAAATTTTATCAGTCACTTTTTGCTGCAGACATTTAACTATTACGTAATAGAATTCATAGCTCTGGATCGATATTATTGATTAATAGTTCTTCTAACCACTGCATTGAATGACGTCATCCATAGACCTGGCTTTAAAAATTTAACAGAGCTTTGCAGTAGTTAATAAATAAATAAATAAAAAAAAATGTATTAAATAAAAAAAAATCTGTCAGTGCATATAAATAGATTTATTATTTATTTAAAATAAAATAATTTTTAAATTGAAATGATACAAAGCTATCTTTAATAAATATGTAAATAAATTTAAAAACATTAAAATAATTAACTGATTTAATAACTACTTAGAGAAACATTTTAACATTAAAAGTTAAAATTATTTGAATTAATTAAATGTAAATCTTTTTTTATTATTACTTATTACTATTTAATTTTCCTCCCACTCTTTAATGATATAATTTTGAGTAGTATATTTATGTACTTGGCTGTTCTTTAGGGCCACCTACTTATTTATAAATTCTTTTTTCTTTCTTACTTCTTAAATTTTAATTTTTAAAGATTAGATTATTGTAATCAACTTTATTTATAAAATATTTTCCCCGATTTGTTTATAACTTCATATACTAAAATTCTAAGGATATTTATTCTTTCCACTAAAAGATGTCACTACTTGTATAAAACAGAAAGGGTACATATAATTAAGTTTTGGAAGAATAAATATGAAAAAAAGGGATTATATGGAAAGTGGATTATTGGTTTTTATGCTGGGTTTGGGAAAAGATAAGGGGGATTTAAATATAAAGGCCATATAGTTGAGAAAGATTATGTTGTGGAAATGGGATGGAGCAGAGTATGGGAAAACTTAGAGTGGGGAATGGAAAATTAAGTGGCTAACAGGTTTATCTGGACATAATTGCTGAGATATTCTTGATTTTGTTTAAGGAGAAGCCACAGTACATCACATCTCTAGATATATAGTCTTTGCACAAAAATGTCTGACTTCCTCTAACGAGAAACCATTTTATATTATATTTAAAGGTAAAAAAAGTAAATAGACGAAACACTAAAGGAAATTCATAAAACAGCATCTTTAATAATGAAAATAGAAAATGAATTTGTGTTATAGAAATGATTTATATAAAAATTAGGGAGGAAATATAGAACACTTTTTGGGAGAGTAAAGGATGCAGCAACAGAATAAGTTTCTTGGAAGTAGAAGAAACATACAAATAGATGGAGTAAAAAAGACAAATTTTTGGCTTTTTGTTTAGACCTTTATTAGGGCCAAACCAATCAATTTTGGCACCTGCAACATGCCTAAGTAACTTGCTCTTTTTACAGAAGTAATTAGTTTTTGATAAAAAGAAGAGTAATTATTTTTTTAAAATTAAAAATGTCTGAAACCTTTTTTAAAATTTTATTTGGTATCTTTTTCAATTTGCCTACTTGAGAAAGTTGCTTCCCCATTTTATTTGTGGGACCAAGCCCTGTCTTATGATAGAAAGTGAAAATATGAGAAAAGAGCTAATGAAGCAGCTTTTATTATAATGGAATAGGAATGAAAAAGAGTGTGTGTCCACATAAACACAATGATTTACTAATTGTATATTGAAAGAAGTAAAGAATACGAAGAAAGATAAATTTTCAGAAATATAAGAAAGATTTTTTAAAAAAAGTAGCTCACTTGGCTGAGGTTTCTAGATATCACAAAAATTTTGATTTTCTCTTAAAAGAAGATATTTTACTCCACTGTCACTTTTATAAAAACATAATAACTATTGCAATTTTAATATAATATGTAATTTGCTTATACTGAATATTTCTTATATATGTAATTAGAGAGGTTTGAACTCAGTATTTTTCAGTCTATTCTTCCTTCACTCCATCCTAAGCACCTGACACACATGACTCCTCCATACATGTGAAAAAGATATATGATCCCCAATATATATATTTCATGCAGAACCAGCACTCATCAGTTGGGGCAGATCATAATCTCCCACACATATATACAATCAGTGCTTGGTTTATATTAAGATAGAAATTCCTCAAACTTTAATGGACAGGCTTTAATCTTTTCACCCTTCCAATTAGTCAACTGTCCATTTCATTGAAAAACTGATGATGTAATGCTCAAAGCCCTTATTAGATTTGATATTATAGTCATATTCATGTAGACATTATGTCAGTCTAACCTATTGCAATATTTGCATTTCTGTTATATAGAAATGGTTCTGTACAAAAGCAATACACAATAATTTTTAATGGTTAATTTTTGTTATGTTTTTTATATTTTATTGCAAACTTATCTGATTAACATTTATAGCAGATTTATTCAGACAAGTGTATAGGATGATAATATATTGAAACGATGAACATAAATATATTTTCATCATTTTTGGTCTATATGGGCAGATGCTGGATAAGATGGTTTTATTTTTTGTTGTTGTTGCTTAAACATAGGCAGTTTATAACTTAATAATTTGAACAAAGTGGAATTTTATTATCCAGAATGGCAAAATACTTTTTTAAGAATATATATACTATTATTAGACAGTAAAACAAAGTATGTAATAAGAAAAGCTATTATGGTAAATAAAACAAAAACAAGACATTTGGAATAATATGGACATATCTCTGAAAATATCATCAAAAATATTAATATTAAACTAGGCATCATGAGGGAAAAAATGTATGTCTAAAATGTAGATGAAAAGAAGCAATAGATAGTAAAATTAGAGATAGAAACTTGTGGAAAGATTTATGGGCTTGCAAAATGGTATAGTTATTGGGAATTGGAAGATTCATAGAGCATTATAGATTAAAAGAACATTACAATTGCAGAAAAAAAAAACAAAGATACAATGAAAGATAAAGACTAGAAATTTATACTTATTTATATAATTAAAAGATAGCTAGGTGGTTGCATAAGCATACAACTCCGTTGTCAAAATAAGAACAAGAAAGCTCACAATGACCATTGTCTATGCTAAACTGAATAAGGATTGAAAGGTAAAATAAAAAAGCAGAGAAACAATAAAAATTAGAAAAAATAATTAATTATTATATATACAGAAGATGACATATATATATATTTTAACGGGAAGATACGTACGTTACATTATTTTTTATTAGTAAACATAAAAAAAAAAAAAGTTCGCCAATAAAAATTTCTTTTTTAAGAATTAAAAACTGAAAATTAAAAAATCATCTTAAACTTGCATATATATAAAATCGCACAGATAAATATTTATTAAAATAAAACTTTATTAAAAAAAGAGTAGCTTAAAACTAAATTTTCAGGAAAGATTTAGAGATAAAAATATATGTTTAAGTTTGAAAACAAATTAATTAATCTTTTGTAAAATGGAAATGATTATTTTAATTAGTAAACTAGCCTTTGGCCATTTAAATGTATAAGCATCGGTCAGGTAGGAAAACAATAGAAACTTTTAGCAAATGAAAGAAATCTATCGGGAAATCGGACCTCAATGAAAAGGTTTTCACCATCATGACGTAATGTTGAGTTAATCCACAAAATTATTATAAAAGGAAAGGTTTGAAAATAAAAGAGTGTTGGTTATTATGAGTGGACAGATATGTGTTAGCGCAGAGTTGAAGGAGAAGGGATTGAAAAGATGCACTCTTCAATCCCTTCAGTTCTGCTAGGAAGAAAGAGAAATAAACTATTGTTTTCTACATTGAGGACCAGCTGGAGTAAAAAACCTCCGGATGAATAAAACGGCCAACAGAATACCAATCTTTTTTGGATGGCATGGGAATTCACGTTCAAATGGCAAGCAACAGATAAAGATGAACTGTTTAAAACCGTAAGAACTTTATAATTAATGAACATTAAATTAAAAACTTTCTGTATTTAAATAATACAAATAGAATCCTATCTGACCAACATAAATTAATATTAATAATGTCATTTGATGTATTTTTTTTTATTTAAAATCATTTCCATTTATTTTTTTTGTTCTTTTAAGTTTCTATTATGATTTTTGTTTTTCGTTAGACTAAATTACATAAATGTTAAACTTTAGTTGGGCGTGAATGGCTATATAGATTTGTAAAGTTATATTAGGGGAGGGTAATCTTAGGTTATTGTTTCGTGGTTGAATTGGGTCGATGAATTGGATATATTGATGTAGTTAGTAGATGTAATTTGAGATTCGCTACAGGCAGATCGCTTGTATATGCCGCACACTTCCTATTGCCTAGGGAATGCGATCGTAAGTCGGCAAAATGACCGCAGTCCATTTCTATGGAGTTTTTTTTTATTGTTCTTCTCATTAGATAGATGTAATATTCCTATCTGACAGAGTCAATGTCTTATCTTAACCTATTTTGTGGTGCTGTATTCATATTACATTGAATACATCGATATATCAGATGGATTGACGCCAGGTTGACTGCAAATTTTTAGCCTAAGGTTAAATGGGGATAGAATGTTTTATCTTCAAATGCAAATCTATGTAGTCCATTCATGCTCGACACCCAAAATAAAATTGCATTAAATTTAAGTTGGGTATAGACGCTTGCATGGGTTCATTACCAGTTAATTATGTTTTTGGTTTTCATAGGTGATCAAAATATATAGACATTCGGTAAATACTGATACCTTACGGTGAGTATCTAAGATGTATTTATTCGGATGTCTTTTAAGTTATTGGTGTTAATACAGTGTCTTATGATAAACACCATTGGGTTTCTTGTATTCCCTATGCAATTGACGGTATCAATGATTTTGTATTTTGATCGTTTATGTTTACTTTGAAATGTTTTTAACCGTGTAATCTATGTAACCGATCTATACTCAACATTATAAAACAAACTTTCATAAATCCATCTGTGTGAACTTAATTAAAATGTAAACTTAAAATATTATAAAAATTAAAATTAACATTTAAATTATAATATCAAATTAAAATCTAAAATAAACATACTAAAATGATAATGTTAAATTTTATATATATATGTGCGTAAATAAATTTTTGTATGTTAATTACTGGCAGTGGCTTATTTTATTTATTTTTTAATATTGAAATATAATTAGATAAGATATTATATTACTAAATCTCTGCTACTCCCTGAGCTAGTGACTTGGGCTAACGACCGGAATCAAAATTAAAAAAAAAAAAATTTTTTTTTTTTTACTTACGTATCTGCCTACTTTATAAATTTTTCTAGGTTCAAATGCCTAGATGGCGCCCTGTAGTGCAGATCACGTTAAGCTCTTTCTCTGGATCGTTATAACTGGCCACCCAACTTGGGCCAATCTATTAATAAAAACCACGTATACCCTGAGTAAATTTCTTTTTTCAAAATGAAATATTTTTATCTGTTTACATAAGTCGTATACTTTAAATCTTATAAAAGCACTGCCAGAAAGAAATTGCATATATATTAAACATGAGAAAGTATAAATAATTTTAAACTGTATTTCGTTAAAAAGAAGGTCAAAAGGTTGCAATTAATATGTTTTTTTTTTGTTAATATATATTATGCTTTAACGTGTATAGGCATGCACAGCCACGTAAGTTTATGATCAAAATGTGGTGCCTTACGATGAGTACCTTTGGGAATTACATCAGTGTAACCCTATGTATGCATTTCAATCAGTCATAAATAAGTTGGTGGTATTTATAATTGTGCTGCAAATATACACGTATAAATCCATTATCTTTCAAAACATATTTAGTTCAATGCAACCTTCTTAAATAAATAATTTAAATAACTTGCTTGTCATGCTGTGTATAAAAATAAAATGTATAAAAAAAAAAAATAGAACTCTTGTGGGGAGGAGGTGTGAACGTAAATGGCCCTTAGGAAAACGATAATCAATATTTTTTTTTTGTAAATAGTCTTTATACTAACTGAATGTTTTGTAAATTTTGTTAATCATGTACCGTAATTACTAACCCTAAGTAAAAAAATTTTTTTTTGTTCATTTTTTTTAAGCAAGTTTACTGATATGTAACGGGCACATACGTACATTACATTATTTTTTATTAGTAAACATAAAAAAAAAAAAGTTCGCCAATAAAAATTTCTTTTTTAAGAATTAAAAACTGAAAATTAAAAAATCATCTTAAACTCGCATAAATATAAAATCGCACAGATAAGTATTTATTAAAATAAAACTTTATTAAAAAAAGAGTAGTTTAAAACTAAATTTTCAGAAAAGATTTAGAGATAAAAATATATGTTTAAGTTTGAAAACAAATTAATTAATCTTTTGTAAAATGGAAATGATTATTTTAATTAGTAAACTAGCCTTTGGCCATTTAAATGTATAAGCATCGGTCAGATAGGAAAACAATAGAAACTTTTAGCAAATGAAAGAAATCCATCAGGAAATCGGACCTCAACGAAAAGGTTTTCACCATCATGATGTAATGTTGAGTTAATCCACAAAATTATTATAAAAGGAAAGGTTTGAAAATAAAAGAGAGTTGGTTATTATGAGTGGACAGATGTGTTAGCATGGAGTTGAAGGAGAAGGGATTGAAAAGACGCACTCTTCAATCCCTTCAGTTCTGCTAGGAAGAAAGAGAAATAAACTATCGTTTTCTACATTGAGGACCAGCTGGAGTAAAAAACCTTTTGATGAATAAAACAGCCAACAGAATACCAATCTTTTTTGGACGGCATGGGAATTCACGTTCAAATGGCAAGCAACAGATAAAAATGAACTGTTTAAAACCATAAGAACTTTATAATTAATCAACATTAAATTAAAAACTTTCCGTATTTAAATAATACAAATAGAATCCTATCTGACCAACGTAAATTAATATTAATAATGTCATTTGATGTATTTTTTTTAATTTAAAATCATTTCCATTTATTTTTTTTGTTCTTTTAAGTTTCTATTATGATTTTTGTTTTTCATTAGACTAAATTACATAAATGTTAAACTTTAGTCGGGCGTGAATGGCTATATAGATTTGTAAAGTTATATTAGGGGAGGGTAATCTTAGGTTATTTGTTTTGTGGTTGAATTGGGTCGATGAATTGGATATATTGATGTAGTTAGTAGATGTAATTTGAGATTCTCTATGGGCAGAATCGCTTGTATACGCCGCACACTTCCTCTTGCCTAGGGAATGCGATCGTAAGTCGGAAAAATGACCGCAGTCCATTTCTATGGAGTTTTTTTTTTATTGTTCTTCTCGTTAGATAGATGTAATATTCCTATCTGACAGAGTCAATGTCTTATCTTAACCTATTTTGTGTTGCCGTATTCGTATTACATTGAATACATCGATATATCAGATGGATTGACGCCAGGTTGACTGCGAATTTTTAGCCTAAGGTTAAATGGGGATAGAATGTTTTATCTTCAAATGCAAATCTATGTAGTCCATTCATACTCGACACCCATAAATAAAATTGCATTAAATTTAAGTTGGGTATAGATGATTGCATGGGTTCGTTACCGGTTAATTATGTTTTTGGTTTTCATAGGTGATCAAAATATATAGACATTCGGTAAATACTGATACCTTACGGTGAGTATCTAAGATGTATTTATTCGGATGTCTTTTAAGTTATTGGTGTTAATGCGGTGTCTTATGATGAACACCATTGGGTTTCTTGTATTCCCTATGCAATTGATGGTATCAATGATTTTGTATTTTGATCATTTATGTTTACTTTGAAATGTTTTTAACCGTGTAATCTATGTAACCGATCTATCATCATCATCATCATCAATCATTATCAATCCACTGCAGGATGAAGGTATCTCCAAGTTTAATCCATCTTCTCCAATCTTTAGCTTCTCTTCTCCACAACACCCCTGCACATTTTCTTATTTCATCCATCCATCTCACATGTGGTCTCTTTCTGGGTCTTTTACAATCTCTTGGAATCCAGTTTAAAATTTCAATTGTCCATCTATTATCATCTCTTCTAGCAATATGTCCAGCCCAACTCCATTTCAATCTTTTAATTTTTTCAATAAGGTCAGTAACACCTGTTTGTTGTCTTACCCATACATTGCATTTTCGATCTCTTCTTGTTACTCCCAACATACATCTTTCCATACTCCTTTGAGTGGTCTAAAGTCTCTGTATTGCTCTTCTATTAAGTGTCCAAGTCTCAGATCCATAAGTAAGAACTGGTAAAACACATTTGTTAAAAACCATCCTTTTCAAACACATAGGCATATTTCCTTTTAGTATCAAGTTATTTCTACCAAAAGCACTCCAACCAAGTTTAATTCTATGATTAATTTCCTCCATTATGTTTCCATCTGTATTAATAATCTGACCAAGGTATTTGTAACTGTTAACTTCTTCTAATTCTTCATAATAAATCTTTATTTTCATATTTTGAGCAAATCGATTAAACATTACTTTAGTCTTTTTAACATTTATCTTTAGTCCTACTTTTCTACTTTCATCTGCTAACTCCTGCAACATTTCCTGCAGCTCTGAAGCATTATTTGCAAAAACAACTACATCATCTGTGAAATCTAAATGACTTAAATACTCTCCATTTACTTTCACTCCTTTAGTTTCCCATTTTAATCCACAAAATACTTCTTGCAGCACTGCTGTAAAGAGTTTTGGAGATATGGAGTCACCTTGTCTTACACCTTTCGCAATGTTGATTTTTCCAGTATCATTATGTAATGTAATTGTTGCTGTTGCATTTTTATAAATATTCTTTAAAATATAACAATATCCTGGATCTATACCTTGATGATCCAATGCTTTAATCACTGAAGAAATGTGTATAGAATCGAATGCCTTTTCATAATCTATAAATCCAAAACATAATGACAACTGATATTCGTTTGTCCTTTCTATGACTTCTCTCAATACCTGGATATGATCTATTGTACTAAAACCACTTTTAAAACCGATCTATACTCAACATTATAAAACAAACTTTCATAAATCCATCTGTGCGAACTTAATTAAAATGTAAACTTATAATATTATAAAAATTAAAATGTAAATTTAAATTATAAAATCAAATTAAAATCTAAAATAAACATACTAGAATAATAATGTTAAATTATATATATATGCGTAAATAAATTTTTGTACGTTAATTACTGGCCGTGGCTTATTTTATTTATTTTTTAATATTGAAATATAATTAGATAAGATATTATATTACTAAATCTCTGCTACTCCCTGAGCTAGTGACTTGGGCTAACGACCGGAATCAAAATTTAAAAAAAAAAAAAAAAAAATTTTTTTTTTTTTTGACTTACTTATCTGCCTACTTTATAAATGTTTCTAGGTTCAAATGCTTAAATGGCGCCCTGTAGTGCAGATCACGTTAAGCTCTTTCTCCAGATCATTATAATATATATATATATATTGTAACCAAAAGATTCACCCAGACTGTAACAGCCAAAATTAATAATATAACACAAGATTGTTATGATATAATCTGGTCACACCATGAAGACCCATCACAACATTACATGAAGGTATATTAAATTACCCCAAAAATAAATTATGTGACTATTCAATGGCATTCTTGGATGTTCTTGTGACAAGACTTCCTCATGAAAAATCAAAACTACAGTTTACAAAAATCCTCCCCACCCCACCCCCACACAAGAAAATACTTAGCAGGTACATCCAAGAACACAACAAATATAAAACATGGAATTATACTATCACTATAAAACAGAGCAAAAGAAGTTTATTCAGAAATCAGTGATTTGAAAAAAGAAAAGATTTATACAGAACTAACTCTCACGAATAATGGTTATCCATTAGCTGTCATTAAGAAAACCTTAAATAAAAAAAGAACCATAAAAAGAAAGAATTATTAGTGATATTGTAGCGTATCCTTATATACTAGGAATAGCAGACAAATTTTAAAAAATCTGTAAATATTATATCAGAACATAGCCATACCACACTATGACCACTTCTAACATCTACAAAGCTTAAACTTGATATGCTGAAATGCAAAAACTGCATCTATAAAATATGTGATTGTGGAAGAAGATATATTGGTGAGACCAGTTGTTTCATTAAAAAGTGATTGCACTGATAATTGGAAAAGAGAAAACAGATATGTCTAAAGTATCAGACCAATAAAAATATGTTCACTTGGGAAAATACAAAAATATTAAATAGAGAAGAAAAAGTACAAAAAAGAAAATTCAAAGAAGCTGTTTACATGACAATAGCAAATGTGGCTAGAGAAATCACTAACTTTTCTCTTAGGAAAAAGTGGAGAAATCAGGAGAAATCTCATAGATAAGTAAAGGAAATTTCTACTGACTGTTGCCTCTGCTGGTTAGAGCATTACATTAAAATTCAGTATTCAACAATATGTAGGTCCAGGTTTGATCCTCATGCTAGTACTGTCAGTGGTCAGCTAGGAACCTAAAAAAGTGAGGAGAATAATACCACTCAAAATATTGTGTATATAGTAAACTGTGCGCTATTGCTAGTAGTTGAATGTAATTAAAATTTTTTAATAAAGTTTAAAATTTTTCTAAAGACATTCAATATTTTATATTAAATGACTGAAATAGTCTAGCATATAAATACAACTAAAATGCCAATATGACTATATATAATGTCGGGAAATCACAAATTAACTTTGCTATTAGGAAAAGTGGAGAAATTGGGAGGAACCTCAATAGATAAGTATATAAAATTTTTACTGGATGTTACCTCTAGTAGAATAGCTCAGTTGGTTGGAGTGCTCCCTTAAAATTTCAATATCCAAGAATCTAAAGATACAGGTTCAATTCTCATGCTAGTACCATGGACTGGTCAGCTAGCTACATATGAAAAGTAGAGGAAAATAATAACTGGATACACTTAGCTGGAAGGTGGGATTAGAATAAAACTATCTGTTTGGTGAGATGTTGTTGTCACATAAAACCATGATTGAGTGAAGATGCATTTTTAATTTGGAAGCCATACACCTGTGAATGTTAAATTACAATTTACTACTTGAGAAAGATTTTAAATTGTTTAACAGTCATTATCTTCACCCACGCTAATCATAATGGTGCTTATGTTGTGTTCTTTAATGTAGTGAATAGATGGATGGTGAACTGAAGATCAACCAGTCCTTCTATTGCTGATCATCACTGATGTTTTGAGCAATGATGATTCTACTGTTTTACTTAAGCAGTTTAGTGCAGTGATATGGTTATAAATTCAAGAGCTAAAAAGTTTCTAAATTAATAGTTCATCTGTCATTTTCAATGCTTTAATATTATGTTATCCCCTGAGTGTCTAACTTTTTAATGTTTTATGACAACCTAATGATAACAATTGATTAGTACATAGTAACTGTTGCTCACTGAATTATGCTGGAGTTGTGGCTGGATCAAATATTTTATTCTGGGTAATTTGGTGCAGTGATAGTATGATGGATTAAAGTGAACAGAATTTCGGGTTGAAGCTCAGATTGTCACTTCTGATGCTCAAAGGTCATATGCCCTCTTAAATGGTAAACAATTGTTTTGTGAGATCATAATAGTACAATTAGTCAGTGTGTGGTATATATAGCTGTAACTATTACTTTCTGAGTGATTATGAGTTTAAGTCACATCCAGGCAAGAATAGTATAATTTAAAGATTCCTACTCTAATCTCCACCTGTGCCTTGATGCTCAAATGTAATAAACCCCCTTGAATAATAATCATTCAATTGTATAAGAGGAATATTTATTAAGATATGCCGTTTTGATTTTTAAGTTTTTATGTGCCTTTTTGGGTTTAATACAGTGGCAAGACTACCCTGTGAATTATAAGAATTAAATCTTTCATCCTCAATTTTCAATAAGTAAAAAAGTTTTTTTAGTTTAGTGGAATTATTATGAGCAATGAATCATTTTGTGCTTGAGCATCACATTATCTGATGAATAACTAACATGATTTGTTTTATATAACTTTTAATTTTGTGTATAAAATAGTCTAGTAATGAGAAAGGCAAACTAGAGAAAAAAGGGTTGTTCGATCGATTTGTATTTGCTAAAAAAAAAAAAGTTCAGTTTGGTCATTTTAATGGCAATTGATCTTCCAAGCAACTTTATAAATAAATAGAGTTATAAATGCAAATGATTTAATTGTAATGTTCTCAGTCTAGTCAGAATTGTTAAACTTGCTCGCATAATTTGGTGCAGTGGTAGCGTAGCAAGCTCTGGAGCTTAAAGTCTAGGGACCTCAACCGGTTCTGTCACTTATGATGCAAAACCCTCTTAGGAACTCCTGGGTAATGAACTATTAGATTATCATTATTAGTATTGGTATTTATTATTAAACTTCACAATTCAATATTTATTCTAAAACTCCTCATTATTAAATCGATATTAATTTTTGGTGATCTGAAGGAATTTATAATTTTTCTCCGAGCAGTTTGAAAGAAGTCGAAAATATCTTTCTATATTACTGATTTTATATTTGTACTAAATCATTAAAATAAAATAATAAGTAGAAAAGGATATAAAATAGTAACTAATAAAAAAAAAAAATCTGTCCTTGTAAAGAACTGTTAAAGAGGAGGGGGGAAAACTCACTAAGTCCGTATGAGGCCTCAGGGTTATCTCCCTTTCTGTATGTATATATTATTTAAATCTAGCCATGAACTTATTCTCGTTCTTTCTACGGAATAGCATTACTAAAATTTGTATCGTATTTTAAATTAACTGATAATAAAAGAAAAAAAAAGGTAATTTACGCTGCGTTATTACGTCACGTTCTCATTAATAATAAAGTCTTTGATTTACAATTAGAACTTTGATCGCCAACTAGTAATGTTATAAATTTTCAGAGAATTTAATCTCACTGATTTATAAATTAACCATTGTCAATTAAAGCTCTTATCACGCGATCATGATTACTACTAATTTATTTGGTATTTAACCACCACCACCCCATCTCCGTCGTTCTTAAACAGTTTACAGACAATGAGGTTTAAGCGAAATAAATATTTTAAAGACAAAAAAAATTAGTACAAATAATATTGATCATCAAATAAACGGGCGAACTTGAATATTAATGACTACCTGCTATGAGTCACAATTAATTATAAAGCAACCCTTTCTAAATCGACATTAATAAAACAACAGCGATAAAATTCTCTTTTCAGGCCATGAAGACGAGTTCGTTGCTAGGCATAATTCAATTTACAAAATGTAAAAAATATATATATTCTTAAAGCAAAAGCTAGCTATGTAAATGTTAGCATTAATAGTAGCTAGAACAGCATAGATGGAGTCTTATCCGAAAACAATTAGCTAATGAACAAAAGAAAAGCTGAACGGGCAGTGATTGCAAGGTTGAACTTTTATGAAAATACAATCGTGACATAGGAAAGATGCCAAGACTATTTTTCGACATTGGAGGGCAGTCTTTATAACTACTTTTATAGCAATGTATCCCTCTTATAAACATTTGTAACAATAATAAGTCATTACTTTAATTAAAAAAAAGCTAGCATGCAAATATGTTTATGATATTAGTGAAGTCCATATTTACATGGAAATGAAAATTTTCAGGCAGCTAAGAAAAGCTTAATAGTTATTTTTTAAAATTTATTTTTAATATATTTCTATCCATCAACCAACATTGAGCCTAAAATGGACATCCTAATTATTCCTATAAAGGAAGTTCCACGATCATTCAAGTAGAAAAAAAAAGTACATACAGACTTTAAGCCCATACTTCATCTTCTCCCCCCCCCCCTTTATATAGGGATTAGGATACAGCGACAATAGTAAGATCTCCTGACCACTATAAAACATTGGATTATTACTGTGAGAGTAAATATTTTTAAATATAAAATAAATTCTGAATATCTACAAACAAATGTTTGAAACAGAGTAGGTAAAGGTAATTGTGGTTTTTTTTTTATGGATATTATAGTATATATGCGATACTTTGGTATTATTCCTGCTATGGTGACGTTTTCGTTTGGTAATAATTATTCAAAGTTTCCAGTTTATTATGTTATGCCATCCAAAGATCCTGGCATGATTAATCCATGTCAAATATATACACTTACCAACAACATGTCACCAAGTTGTAAAATGGGCTGACCTGTGTGATTTTGTGTTTTTTACTTTTAGTGATTTTGTGCTGTCAAGATGAGATATATTTATTATGGAAAAAAAACGCATACTTTTGTGATGTTTTATTTTCGCACTTTTTGCCATCATAAACACCCAACACGTGTAATACCAAATTTCAAATTTAAAATACATCAAGTTTATCTCTCTCATCACTTGTAACTAATACGGTTTTATATTTAAAAATACATTTACAGCAAAAATTTTATATATTTGTGATATTTTTATTTGCTAAAACTTTATGTACGTTTTTATATATATATATAAGATTAAACTTACAATTCACCATCTTTAGATAAAGTTAAAACTTCATCTTACAGTTCACTATTTTTTTTTCTTTTAAATTAAAAAAAATGTAAAGCTAAAACTTTATTACAGTTTGCCATTTAAAAAACAATTCAGGGTTCTTTTTTATATTTTTCCTTTCCCCATAATGAATATATCTCTCCATCATCAGAAATAAGATGGTTTTTTTTTTTAATTTGAAGTTTGGTATTACACATGCTGGGTATTTATGGTGGCACAATATGCCGTATTATGCTCAGATGTAAAAGGATGGCTTTGACAGCATAAAGGGCCATAATAAAAAGTCACAAAAAGTATTAAAACTTCACAGTGTGTTTTTTCCATTTTCCATAATGAATATATCTCTCCATTTTCTTTGTTTAGATTTGAAATTTGGTATTGCATATGGAATGATGTATCACTTCCATGACATATTATTTTAAGTCTTGATGATATGTTTAAAATAACACTTCCACTGGATCTGTGGACAAATTTTATTGATTAAATTTTCCTGCATATCCCTTGGAGGAATTATTTTAAATATATCACAAACTTAGAATAATACTTACCAAAGTACCTGAAAGATAGTTATTTTAAACAAATGAGTTGAAGCTTATGATTGTGAGCATGGAAGAGAAGGATGCAACATTTGAGAGAATAATTGGCTACTGGTATGCCACTTCAAGTTGATTTATAAACATCAAGATGAATTGAACACATTGATTCCAGATCTGATTCTTAGACACATAAAGAAATGAATAATTACACTGAATATTTAAAAATAAATGCTGAATTCTGAAGCTAAGAATAGTCATTCTTAAAGATTAAATAGACCAAGAATAATAAAATGTTGCTAAGTTCAAGAGTCGAGGTGGCAGATTGATTTGTGATTTAGGAACTTTTAACTCTGAAGAGTATTAAACTGCACAAAGCATGGATCAGGTATCATTGGATCACATTATGTATTGTTAAGATTCTTTTTTTTTTTTAGTTAAAAGATATACACTCCAGCAGATCTCATAATTTAAACTCAATGACATTATCATGTTATAAATCACCAACTCATCTTTCACAGGATGCCATTATTGTATGCTTCAACACAAATACAAAATAAATCATCATCATCAACAACCATTATCAACCATTGCAAGATGAAGGTCTCTCCAAGTTCAATCCATCTTTTCCGATCTTTAGTTTCTCATCTCCACATCACCCCAGCACACTTTCTTATTTCACCAAATGCAATATATGGGTAAAAGAACAAACAGCTGTTACTGACCCCATTGAAAAAATTAAAAGACTGAAGTGGAGTTGGGCTGGGCATATTGCAAGAAGAGATGATAATAGATGGACAGTTGAAATCTTAAACTGGATTCCAAGAGATTGTGAGATAGCAAATAAATAAACCACAATAAATTAAAAAGTAATGCTAAACAAATATATTACTTATTACTACTTTTTTCCATTATACATACAACAAATAATAAAACGTCATGAAACAAAAGATTGGCATCAGAACTGCTATGTGTATAATTAAAAAATAGAAATGTAATCACTCAAATACGCAATCCCATAATCATTGTTAATTCAGGTAAATGATAATCAGTTCATATTATTAACCTAAATGATTGAAAAGAATAAAGCAAAAAAAAATAGAGAGAAACAAGGGTGAAAATAATTTAGTTATAAATGTTAGTCTTAATTATTACTGAATTAAATTAAGATGTAATTATTACTATTTTTATTATGCATTTGATTCCAAGTTTAAATTATTCTCTTTATAATAAAATAAAACATATTTAAAATATTCATAGTTTTTTTTTCTATTTTAGAAGTTATTTTGCACAACATAGTTGAACCACACAAGCTTATTATATACTTGTGTCTATATATGTAATATATAGGGTATATGAGCACAGACTTTTACACGACCTACCACTGGAGAGTGGTGGGTCGTGTGAAAGTCTGTGCTCATATACTCTATATATTACATATGTAGACACTAGTATATAATAAGCTTGTGTGTTTCAGTTATTACATAGTAGAGATGTCTTCTCATCCCTCGTATATGTATTAAATGGACTATGTCCTGTACATGAGGGGTTAGATTGATGTTAGGTCAACATGGGTGTGACAAGAATCTCAGCCTCAGGGAGGCCTTTGAGCATTCCATCATCACATTTTCAATTGAATGGATGGTGAAGCCTGTCCATTAAAGTGTGAGGATTGGCTATCATAATATATATCTGAGCACTTATAGCATATATGTGTAGAGATGGTAATCTGGACCAACTGATAATTGCTGGTTTGGCATGAAATATGTATATTGGTGATTATTTATCTTTTCAACATATATGTGTTCAAGTGTATCAGTGTTATGAGACAGTGTGGAGAGCAGTGGGTGTGTGAAAGTCTGTGCTCATATACCTACATACAACATAGTTATAATATGAAAAAAGGGTTGAATTTTACACTAGAACAATATTTTTTCCACTCTAAATTAATCTTTAATCAGAAAATAATTAGTTTTTAACATGTGCTGTCTAATCATGTTACTAAATAAATTTAGGTGGCTATTTTTATCTTTTAAAAGTCTATATCTTGTGTTTAGGTTTAAGAGTGTCCTGCTTACTCACTATAGCTCATCAGAGGATGTAGCACCAAAGAGACTGGAAGCATCTAGAAATTTGTGTTTGGTTTCCCAAAGGGTGACACTAGAGTTACTTACCATCATCTTGTGTTTAGGTTTAAGAGTGTCCTGCTTACTCACTATAACATTAGTGTGTTAGTAACATGATTAAACAGCTCAAAGGCTGATTATCTTGATTAAGAATTGCTAACAAAACTGTGCTGGTAAATTATATTGTTATTAAATTGATTCTAACATCATCTAATATTTATCAGCCATAAATTTAAAAATTTTGCTGAAATTAAATATGAATTAATAATATAATGGACATAAAGTTACTGAAGATTTATCTTCATGCTTTAGATTGGCCTATATAATTGTATTTCAGCACAAAGATAAGATGATCATTCTTATCTTTTAAAAGTCACTACCTTTCATAGGGATGTGAGAGGGCCCTGCATACATACTATAACATCTGTGAGTTAATAACATGATTAATCTGTGCATGTTGAAGTCTGATTATCTTTTGATTAAGAATTACTAATGTAAACTGTGTTTGTAAATTGAATTATAAATTAAATAAATAATTCTAAAATGAGCAATAAAGTATTGTAATAAAGTTTGGCAATAAAAAAGTTGAATAGATTATTGCTCGGAAATTAAGATACCCAAGAAGTTTGAGCATTGGGAAAAGTCAAAACTTAGTTGTGCTCTGTGGACATTGAGTTTTAAATACATTTAGATATTTTAACTAAATAATTCCACTAGTACAAACGAAATACACAGATTTTTAAGAAAAATCTGAAGAACAACGTCCATTCAGTATAGATCCTCATTAATTTTTAAAAGATATAATTAGGATTTATTTTTGATAAAAATTTATGAAAAAAAAAGATATAAAAATTCTAAGGCATAGTCACTGTGAATCTATAGAAATTATCATCTTGTTGAGGTAGAATCTATTTTCCATCAGAATTTTTTTTTAATATTTATAAATGTTTCACCATTAAGTTTTTATTTATTGCAAGTCAGTTATTTATAAATTTATACCTTATGTAATCAATTAATTTGTACGTTTATAATTTTCATCCCTTTTTTTTATTTTAAAAAAATCAATTCATTTCCTGTATTATATGTCTGTGAGAATCTTCAATCAAGAGAATTTTAAGCATAAGATGTGACAATTGAGAATGCATTGCAGCATTAGAGAATTCATATATATATACACCTCTATCGGTCGCTTATTCTGTTAGATAGATAGATAGATAGATAGATAGATAGATAGATAGATAGATAGATAGATAGATAGATAGATAGATAGATAGATAGATAGATAGATAGATAGATAGATAGATAGATAGATAGATAGATAGATAGATAGATAGATAGATAGATAGATAGATAGATAGATAGATAGATAGATAGATAGATAGATAGATAGATAGATAGATAGATAGATAGATAGATAGATAGATAGATAGATAGATAGATAGATAGATAGATAGATAGATAGATAGATAGATAGATAGATAGATAGATAGATAGATAGATAGATAGATAGATAGATAGATAGATAGATAGATAGATAGATAGATAGATAGATAGATAGATAGATAGATAGATAGATAGATAGATAGATAGATAGATAGATAGATAGATAGATAGATAGACAGACAGACAGACAGACAGACAGACAGATAGACAGATAGATAGATAGATAGATAGATAGAGAGAGAGAGAGAAAAATAGATAGATAGATAGACAGACAGACATATAGACAGATAGATAGATATAGATAGACAGATAGATAGATAGATAGATAGATAGATAGATAGATAGATAGATAGATAGAGGTAGGTAGGTAGGTAGATAGATAGATAGATAGATAGATAGATAGATAGATAGATAGATAGATAGATAGATAGATAGATAGATAGATAGATAGATAGATAGATAGATAGATAGATAGATAGATAGATAGATAGATAGATAGATAGATAGATAGATAGATAGATAGATAGATAGATAAATAGATAGACAGACTGATAGACAGATAGACAGACAGATAGACAGATAGATAGATAGATAGATAGATAGACAGACAGATAGATATAGATAGATAGATAGATAGATAGATAGATAGATAGATAGATAGATAGATAGATAGATAGATAGATAGATAGATAGATAGATAGATAGATAGATAGATAGATAGATAAATAGATAGATAGATAGATAGATAGATAGATGGATGGATGGATGGATGGATAGATAGGTGGATGGATGGATGGATAGATAGATAGATAGATAGATAGATAGATAGATAGATAGATAGATAGATAGATAGATAGATAGATAGATAGATAGATAGATAGATAGATAGATAGATAGATAGATAGATAGATTAGAAAGGTAGGTAGGTAAGTATTTAGGGAGAGAGGTAGTGAGAAAGAGAGAGGGAGTAGGGAGGTACATAGGAAAAAAAGTAGGCAGGGAGGTAGATAGGTAGAAAGGTAAATAGGTAGGGAGGTAAATAAATGGGTAGATGAGTAGATGGGTGTGAAGGTAGATAGATATCACTTAAATTCATTCAACTATGCTACATAGATTACAGAGCCTAAATTACAATCAGGAAGAAAATGAAATTATTTTTATATGCTTGTAATTTAAACTTTATAATCTAGGCAGTGAAAATAGATAATTTTTTAAATGTGTTATTTGTTACTATGATTTCAATGTAACATGATGTATTTTTTCGATATATTTATAACAATTATTGAGCACCAAGAAACAAATATGAACTAAACATGTAGAATTCATTTCATTTTTAAATGTGTTAGTAGTAACTGTGTATAATAGTATGCCCAAAAGATGAATTATGTATTCATATTTCACTAAAAACTTAATTTAGCAAGGGCAATTTTATTCGCAGAAGTTGAACAGATTTTTGAGTAAAACTGATCAGTTATATCTAAACTTTTTAACCATAAAAAAAGACTGGGCATAAATTTGATCCAAAGAATGGTCCATTATTATTCACTGAAATAATAAATTTTAGCCATGAATGTGGTCCAAACTTCCAAAAAAGATTTAATAGGAAATCTTAAAAATGAAATAAAATGTATCCTAATAAAATATACAATTTATAAGTTGTTTAGTTTTATATATATTATGAGCCTGTGTTTTATTTTTTTGCACATTGTCTTTATTGAGTGCTTTAACTTAAGATTTAAGCTATTCTATTCTAAAAAAAAATAGAAATAATAAATAAAGAGAGAAAGAAAATGATAACTTTATCTTGTGTAAATTGTGTTATTTAACTCTATTTAGTCCTTTATGAGTATAAAGCAGATAATATTTAATAATTTTAAAAGCTGTCATAAAGATATAATTTTAATATTTAAAAGATGTATGCTTAGGTTGGGAATTATTTATTAATTTATATAAACTTTAGAAAAGAAGAAAGCTAAAACAGAGCTAATCTTGTAGTTAAAGTTTAAAAATAATAACAGATAATTTATTAATATTAAAATGCAATTATTTAGTTCTATTCAGAATAGTCAATCAACTAGATTAAATTCTTATTTAATAAGTTTTTTTAAAAAAAGTATCTCGGATTAAAGTTAATTAATTTGTTTTAATAACATTAAATTTCTTAAAGAAATATAAGTTAGTTATTAAGATTAATTTAATTTACAAAAAACATAATTTCCTGTGTAGATGTGTGTGAGAGAGAAATCCATGTGCACAAGTTAATCTTTGATTTCTTGGTTTTAATTGCCAAATTATGTTTAATTTTAATCATTAAAAACATTTAAATAAAATTATTTTGTTAAACTTAGTAAATAGAGTGTTAATATTTTAAATAAGAATTTCTGATAAACATAAGTGGAAGAAAAGGTGATATTTTGTTTTAAAAAGAATGAAATATAATTTATTATCTAATTTTATTTTTATTATTAAGTTTTATTAATTATTAAAAGACAGGTAAATTGACCTTTTCTTCAACTTAGCTGTTAAGTCACTGAATCTTTTTTAAAAAAAGTATAACAAAGTTGCATAATTTTTACTAATTACTCCCTCATTGCAATTGACATTTTTATTAACAGGGGTAATTGTTTTTAGATGTGGATATTAATTTTTGACACCTGTCAACAGGGATATAAAATATAAAGATTAATCAGTTTGCAAGGTTGGCTTCTTTGTTTCTCCATCTCCTGACTGATCACTGCTGTGCACTGCAACTTAAAAAACAGTAATAATTTTTTAAGTTATATTTTTATTATTATCTACATGTTAATTTACTAAAGTTTTATGTTTTATTAACCTAAAATGCAGTGTTGAGCCAAATCATAAGGTATTCTGATTTTTATTACTGAATTCAATTGAACTTTCTTAACTACTAATATCATACCTCAAAAGAATGATTCATTTGTAGTAACTCAATTTTGTCAATTATGTTTTGAAGTAAATTATAAAAGAAACCAGGTGTTATGTTAAATTATAAAGCCATGCTAGACATTGCACTATTTTACTTTGTGTTATTATGTTTCACCTTTAGGAAGAAAAAACAAAAATTAAAAAAAAGACTGTTAAACTTTAATTTAAAGATAGACAACTATATTAATTAATTGTTACCTGCTATTAATGTTTTAAAATGCTAAATTTATGCTAACTTCAATGTATATTCAAAATTCTGACTCAATAGGAAATTTCCAATTGTCAAATAACCTGATATATTTAATACAGGAGAACTCTCCAAATTGTGCTTTGCTCTCTCTGTATTTTACTAGATAAAGGAAATACTTAGGAGAAAATTGTACTAAAGAAATTTTATATAAAAAAAGCAGGAAAATTTTTAATATACTTCATTTTTTCCCCTCAGTATTTCATTTTGAAAATACTTGGAATAAATTTGAAGGAAATTAATGAAAAGACTTTACAAAAAAAAATAGTTTGCAAATATAACAATAATGGACATTTAATAAATGCATTGTTAAATTGAGAACTGTTAAACATAATTTTGAAGTGAATTCCTAGAAAAATTGAAACATGCTTTTAAATGTGCTTTTCAAAAAGATGGAAAAGTATTCCTTATTTTCGGTGGAATCATGGAGACCAAAATTCAATGGACAACTTTATTATTATTATTATTATTATTATTATTATTATTATTATTATTATTATTATTATTATTATTATTATTATTATTATTATTATTATTATTATTATTATTATTATTATTATTATTATTATCATCATCATCATCATCATCATCATTATTATTATTATTGTTGTTGTTGTTGTTATCAACATCATCATCATCATTACTACTACTACTACTACTACTACTATTATTATTATTATTATTATTATTATTATTCAAAAGGTACTTTATTACTTTCTTTGGTTTACATAGTTTCTATTACATTGTATTTACAATTTGATTTAGTAAAATTTACAGTTTTGGTTTACATTTCTTTAAACATAAGTTTTTTCTTGTGGCAATTTTGAACTTGTTCCTTGTTCTATAGTTTATAAATAATGCTGAAACTTTAATGTTTTCAATTGTCTTTGTTTTGAATTTCTCATAGTCTTGATTGTTCTTTTAACAGTGACCAAGTTGCAGCATATAAATCTGGTCTAACGATAGTTTTATCTCTATCTTTAATTTGTATTAGTTTATTAATGAATGTGGCTGGATGATGTCGAGTATTTTTCCTCATTATAAAGCTGCATCTCGTGCACCAAAAAGAATATAGGACGAATGTAGCTGCCCTGATGTTTGGTATCGCTCGGCTCTGATATGCATTAATAATTTGCTCCATCGTGGTGTTTTTCCTTCTATATATGTTGCATGCCATTTGTCTTATTTTTGTCAAACCTTCACAGTTGTACATTAGGTGTTCAATTGTTTCTTCGGCTCTGTGGCATAGTCCACAAAATGGATCTATGTCCCTATACATCCTTTTATAGTGGAGAAAAAAGGTCATGGGCATAGCAGTGAGGTTCATTTTTATTATAAAATTGAAGAACTTAGGTTCCAATGCCCATCACTTGAATTGTTTAATTAGTTTTTTGTTATCTATTCCCAACATTGGTGAAGGTTCATCTATATTAGTTTCTTTATTTATTAGGTTGTATATTTCCCAATATGAATATTTGTTTTCATATTGTTCTGGTATGTCCTTATTGGTTTTACATTGATAAATTATGGATGAGATGTATGCTCCCGATGGTGGTGGTCTGTCAGTAGGAGTAACTTCAATTAGGTGTTTTAGTTTTGGGAATTGTTTCATAGTCATAATAATTGCATTCCTCAACTTTTGTATGTGGAAGATTTCAACTGTGTGGAGATCAAGTCCATTTTTTATCAGTGGTTGAGACATTTTTCCATTTGATATGGCAACTGTCTTCTTGGACCAGAGTAGCTGATTACATATTGCTTTGATTTTTTTTATCAAAGCCTTTGAGAATTCGATAATTGGTGAATAATAGCTGATTTTTGTTATAATTAGTTGTTTAATTAACTGCACTTTGGAGAAGACAGACATATAAGTCTTTGAAAGGGAGTCAGCAATCCACTTTATTTCTTCCCTAATCCTATTTTGGATTTGACATCTCATCCCCATTATCCCCAAATGAAATGGGAAACCCAGGAAAGATGTTGGTTTTGACTGATAGATCGTCACACATGGTCTTCCTGTGAATAGAGACCATGCTGAAGTTTTTGCTTGATTGAATTTGAGCTTATAGGGTGCAGTGTATTCTTCCAGTAGCTGCTGCAGTCATGGAATTTGTTTTTTGGATGAGAGAAAAACTGTAATGTCATCCATGAATGCTAAACAAGCTATGCGCTGCGTTGTTCCAGGTATCTGAATCCCATCAAATGTTTTCTGTATCTTCTTAATGAGAGGATTAATGTAGTATATAAAAAGCAGTGCGCTAAGTGGTGAGCCTTGTGATAAAGACTGGTTTGGTGTGAAAGATGGTGAATTTCTTCCACTGATAGATATATGTATTTTTCTATTGATAAGTAGATTCACAATGATGTATAGATGTGTTCTAGGGATGTTGGTGCTTTTGAGCATTTCCAGCAAAACTTTAATGTTAACTGAATCAAATGCAGCCTCAATATTCAGTTGAACTACAATTGGTGCATATTTTTCTTATATCTAATTGATGTGAGTACTGCCTTGAAAAGTACTGCTGCCTGTATTGTTGATGATCCTTTTTTTTTTGCATGATGCACTTTGGAAATTAGTGGTAATATATACTGTTCAATTTTTTCCTTGATCACCCTTTCTATTATTTTTATGGGCAATGGACCCATGGATATTGGTCTTAAGTCTGCAAGGGAGGGAATATATTTTTTGTTTTTTATTATATGGAACAATTGCAATAGGGTAGATCCCTTCTATGTTCTGAATTTTTTGCGCTAACTGATTGGCTAAGCTACAGACATATTTTGTTTTGTATTGGCTTAAGTGTTCCAAAACAAACAATGGGATTCCAGGGCTACCTGGGTGGCAAGCTTTTGGTATATTATCTAGTTTTTTTGCGAGTCATCTATGGTAAATGGTCTCTTAGTTTCAGGGATGCCGAATATGTGAGATGCCATTGAAATATTTGGATCTGATTGAGCCTACCTTTGAAGTATTGATAGATTGGCCAGATCATATTATGGTCTGCATATGTTCCTTCTTCTGTCTGTATTGCTATTGGTAATTTAATTTTTGGTGGGTTTTCTAAGGCCCATTTAATGTATTCCCTTGTCCATGTGTGTGACTGGGTGAGACAAATTTTACTTTTTTTAATTTTTAGGTAATTTTTTAGATTTTCACATACATTATTATATGTATGTGTAAGTTTGAAAATATATTGTTGTGTGTGATGTGATGGTTAATCATCCCTATTTGTTTGTGTAATTGAGCTGCTACTACTATTAGCTTTGATGGCGTGGTTGCTTCATTGCAATGTGATTAATATTAAATGAAAGGATGTTTATGTATGCTTGATATTGTTGAAAGGGTCCCAGATTCATTTCATGATTTTTTTAACAAGATATAAGATTTTGAAAATAGGAATTCAGTGGTAGCTGTTGGAATTTATGTTCTAATTTTTTTAGTTAGTGGGAATGGCACTATTTGAATCTGGTCAAGATTAATGCTGATGATTTGTCCTGAGTGGTCAGAGAATGTAGTTGGAGTGAGTTTAATCATCATTAGGTGGTGGAATATTGGTGAATAAAATGTTGTCTATTAATGAAGAGAAACATTTATTGTGGAAGGAAATTGCTGTGTCCTGTAAAAATCCCTGCCCACTCACCAGAGGAACTGAAATTTTATGAATCCATCTATGTGTAAATTCCTGATATGTTAGGTTAAAATCCCCTATGATGATGGTTAGATTTGATGTAGCACTTAGGGTGGAATTAATATTTGCAATTATTGTTTTATTTTTTTTAGTTTAGATTGGCATATATACAAACACCACATTAGTTATTATACTCTTGTGTTGGAATATTGCCATCAGTAGATTAGAATCAATGTAAAATATTTTAAACATTGTAAATGGAAATTTATGAGAAATAAAGATTCCAGTGCCTGCTGATGGTGAAGAAGAGTCTCTGGAGAATGCACTGAATCCTTCCTGAGCCAAAAATGCTGCTGGATCCACCTGTGATCTTGCATAAATTTTGGTCTCTAGAAGTCCAATTATATGTGGTTGTGTGTCTTTGATCCAATTTTTGATTTTATATATTTTGTTAATTGAATTCAGACCTCTGACATTAATAGCAGCTATTCTAACTTTCATTATAAATCTGTATCCTATACCCTTGGTTCTTTTCTTTACTATATGTTTTTATTATTATTATTATTATTATTATTATTATTATTATTATTATTATTATTATTATTATTATTATTATTATTATTATTATTATTATTATTATTATTATTATTATTATTATTATTATTATTATTATTATTATTATTATTATTATTATTATTATTATTATTATTATTATTATTATTATTATTATTATTATTATTATTATTATTATTATTATTATTATTATTATTATTATTATTATTATTATTATTATTATTATTATTATTATTATTATTATTATTATTATTAGTAGTAGTAGTGTACTACTACTACTACTACTACTACTACTACTACTACTACTATTATTATTATTATAGATATGATTAGGTATTACCAAGTTATCAGCATGTTTTTTTACCTGGTATATCTGTTGAAACTAATTTAATGGTGATATCTGATCATATTGCTCAGGCCTTATCTGATCAGCAGTAATTAGATGTTATATATTTTGATATGACTCAGGCATTTGACAAAGTTTCATATATTAGACTTTTCTATAAACTTAAAATGTTGGGTGTTAGTCCTCATTTAGTTGAGTGGTTTTCTAATTATTTGAGGGGTCGTAAATCTTATGTGCATATGGATAAAAACAATTCTCTTTTTTTTTGATAATATGATAAGTGTTCTCATGGTGTAATATTGGCACCATTACTTTTTAATGTTTATATGTGTGATCTTGATCGTAGCATAAAAATAGTATGATACTTACTTATGCTGATGATTGTAAATTATTTAAAAGAATTATTACTTAGAGTGATCATATTGAGGTTCAAAAGGATATAGATAGTTTTATTATATGGTGTACATATAACAATATGGAGATTAATATTAATAAAACATGCATTGTTTCCTATAGTAATAAAACTTAAAAATCTGTTTATCAGTATAAAATTGAGAATAGGGTTATTAAACATAAAGAGACTGTATCAGATTTGGGAGTTATATTTTGTAGTAATTTTACTTTTAATGCACATATTAAATATATTATTAATAAAGCATACAGAAAGATGGGCTGTATTTTGAGATATGGGAGAGATTTATCTATTTCCATAAAATATAGGTTATTTTTTTCTCTTGTTGTTACACTTTTAGAATATAATTCTTGTATATGGAACTTCAATCTGATTAATATTCAGTCAAGAATATATAATGTTGAAAAAAGATTTAATAAATTAATAATGGGAGAATGTCAAATTGTTAAAACAGTATTAAAAGAAAGAAGAATATTGAAAGATATGATATTGTTGAAAAAGTTGATTGATGGGGAAATTGATGTCAGTAACTGTATATCAAAAATAGAATTGAAAGTACCTAGTCGTTTATTAAGAGAAATGCAAACTTTCAAGGTTAGTATATGTAAAAATAATTTCTTTAGTAAGTCAGTTATTAATAGATTGCAAATAGTATATAATCTAACCTTTAATAATATTGATATTTTTTGTGATCAATTTGTTATGAATGTTAGAAAACAACTAAATTTATAATTATTAACATATATGTATATATAATCTTATTTATGTAGTTTGTATTTGCTTATAGTTGTTGTTTTTTTTTTTTAATTATTATTGTTTTTTTTTTTTTTTTTCTTTATTGTGTATTTCTGTTAAAGTGTAAACGTTGAAATGCACATAATAAATTGATATTGAATTGAATTATTATTATTATTATTATTATTATTATTATTATTATTATTATTATTATTATTATTATTATTATTATTATTATTATTATTATTATTATTATTATTATTATTATTATTATTATTATTATTATTATTATTATTATTATTATTATTATTATAATTAGGAACAAACTTACAAAAGCTCGTGAATGTACTTCATTAAAGGCAAACAGAATCTAATTATTAGTTTAAAAATCTTATAATTTTGAAAATTATAATCGATTTCTGGATTATAAGAAAATACGCTGTTAACAAAGTAAGTTTTTTTTTATTATTTTGTCCTAAGAAAATCTAGTCATCTCCAGTTGAAATGGCATCTGAAGATAACAATTGCATTGTTAGTAAAAGAAATAACAATACA